>JAZHRO010000040.1:51305000-51852500 GCA_037157565.1 Thalassia testudinum | reverse complement strand
TGAGATGCTAGAAAGACGTAAATAAAGAAAGTAACAAAATATAACAGCTACTGTACACTCTACTGTTTCTTTAGTTTTAGTTGCCACTCTACTCAGCATTTCGCTGACGTGTTACACTCGTTACTTTTCAGGACCAGGTGTTGAGCCGCCAGGGTCAGCGGCTGCAGAGGACGCTGGGCCGTGTAGGGTCCAGTAGACTTACCACAGTTCTTTTGTACCCCTTTTGTTCCACTGTAGTGAGTAGTTCTTGTTACCCCCCGTACTTTTCTTTACTTGTAGTTCATGTTATGTTATAAATGTTGTTCTACTGTTGTGGTGGTACATGCTGTAGTAGTTCTTTTCTTACTGCTGTATTTTGTTACTGCTAGTTATATTTCATATTGAATGTGGTTTATTTTATTGCTCTTTTGGTTACTTCCTCGTTGGACGACTAGGTCTTGGGATTAGTCGAGTCGGTCCGGTTCTCGTGTCTCGTAGGAACTTGGGAATCGGGTCATTACATATGTGTATATATATATATAATATCTGCACCAGTTGCTGATATTCCCCGATACACGAGTACAGAAAGCGTCTCTACACACACCTTCCTCCCATCCATCCTACACTCTACGCGGCACTTCGTCCTGTTGGTTGCGTCTTCCTTGACGACGATTAACTTGACACCGTGCTACAAGCCATTTCTACCTCCACCCCCACCCCTATATATAGATTATATATATATATATAATATATATATATATATCTATATATATACATACTATATTTATCTTATTTCTATTAAGGGAAAAATATATATAAAAGAGAAAAGATAATTCTTGACTTGCAGGTACTCAGTCTTGCGAAAAGCAAGACCTGTTTTGGAACCGTAATTTGGCTTAAAGCCAAGAACCTGATTTTGAGGGTGTACCTTAAGGACAAAAATTATCAGAAAAAAATCTAAAATAGAAAATCACCAAAAACATAATAAGCGAATGGAAGAGATTCGTTGTTGGACAGGCGTAGAAACTTGTTCACCTCTAATCCCGCTTCCCTGAGTTCGTCCCTGGGCCTAAAAGTGACCAAGATAAAATCAAGTAGGCCATGTTAAAAATTTTGTAAAAAGATGGTTAGGCCCGATTTAGGTTAACCATTATACTCATTTCAACGATTAAATCACCATATTAACACAACCTATCCGGGTCTACACCAGGGGGGTTTAGGGTTCGGCAGGGAGAGGAGGAGAAAGGAGAAAGAGAAAAGGTCTTGCGTGCCGCATGTGCGCAAGGCGCAGTACGCGTACAGAAATTTTATTTTCAGATGTCCGGGAAAGGGTCCAGACGTTTGGACAGATGTTTGACTGAGACTCCAGACGTCTTATAAGGCTAAAAGTGGGATGGGTCTTTACATCATAACAAACTTAAAGGATGTTTCATCCCCGAGACTTGAACTATCTAGGGTGCGGAAAAGAAACATAAAACACATAACAAACTTAAAGAGGACCGAAGTAGGTCCGAAAAGACATACCCTCAAAAAGCTTCGGGTACTGCTCTCGCATCGCCGCCTCAGGCTCCCAGGTAGCCTCCTCGTACCGTTGGCTTCTTCATAAGACCTTCGCCAGGAGTACCTACTTCCATCTCAGACTCCAAACAGCTCTGTCTAGTATCTGCACTGGTCTCTCGAGGTAGGTCAGGTCGTCACTCACCTCAACACTCTCATGGTTCAGAACGTGACTGGGATCGGCAACGTACTTCCTGAGGTTGGACACGTGGAACACATTGTGCACTCCAGAAAGTTGAGGAGGAAGGGCAAGTCGGTAAGCAACGGATCCTACCCGCTCCAGGACCTCAAAGGGCCCCACAAACCTCGGCGCAAGCTTCCCTTTCACCCCAAAATGTTGTAGACCCTTCATGGGTGAAACATGGAGAAAGACGTGATCCCCAATCTCGAACTGCACCTCTCTGCGTTTTGGTCAGCATAACTCTTCTGCCTTCTCCTAACAGTGTAAAGTCATCTGTGGATCTGCTCTATCACCTCCTGACTCTACCGAATCAACTTGGGGCCAACCTCCCACTTGGTCCCTACCTTGACCCAACTCAAGGGTGCAGTACACCTCCGTCCATACAGAGCCTCGTAAGGTGCCATGTCGATGCTCGAGTGGTAACTGTTATTATATGAAAATTCTGCCAGGGGTAAATGCTCCTCTCAGGAGCCTTTCCAGTCCAGTACACAGGCACGTAAAAGGTTCTCAAGTGTCTGTATGGTGCACTCTGACTGTCCGTCCGTCTAGGGGTGGTATGCGGTATTGAACCTCAACAGTGTCTCCAAAGCCTGCTGAAACTCAACCCAAAACTGGGAAGTAAAATGGGTATCCCTGTCGGATATAATCTCACGCGGAACTCCGTGCAGGTGTACCACATCGCGAATGTACCTCTCTGCCAACTGTGCTGGTCCCAAGGTGACTCGGATCGGTAGGAAACATGCCATCTTCGTCAACCTGTCCACTATCACCTATATTGCATCGTGTCCTTGCTGGGTAACAGGTAGACCCACCACGAAGTCCATGGTGATGCTCTCCTACTTCCACTCTGGCACAGGAAGTGGCTGCAATGGCTCAACAAGCCTCTGGTGCTCGACCTTCACCTGCTCGGACACTAAATACTGCTGCACGAACTCACCCACATCTTGCTTCATCCCTCTCCACCAAAAGTCACGTCTCAGATCATGATACATCTTTGTGTTCCCAGGATGTATGGTGAACCTGGACTCGTGCGCCTCCATCAGGAGCTCTCTCAACAACTCCTTGTCCCTGGGAACGCATAAGCGTCCCCTCATGCACAGCACCTCGTTTGTAAAAGAAAAGTTTCCTGGCTGACAGCACTCTATCCTGCAGCATTTGTAAGTACTGATCTATCATCTGCCCTGCGATGATGCGGTCTATCAGCTCTGTTCGTGTCTGCCGCGTCACTGTCGCTGCCCCACAATAACCCTGTGACTCCCAGGGTCGCCAACTGCCCAACTCCTTCATAAGTCTCCAACTCTGTGCCTGTAGACTGGCCAAGTGGGTAGACGCCTTCTGGCTCAAGGTGTTAGTGTTGTCAACGTTTTTGTGCAGATTTAAAGCGTATTATGTTGTAGTATAACCGACAAAACGTTCGAACAAATACAAAGTTTTTATTACTCGAAGACCGGAGTATCCGAGGTCGAACACAGGGAGCAAATGGAACTTACCACTAAATCAAAATGTAATTGAACACTCTAATTTACTCAAAATATCAATTCAGGTATGAATGTATGCGATTAAAAGGAGTTAGGGCAAAAAAATATGAAATTGGACGTCTGATCACAAGATCAGACGTCTTAAAAGCATTTCTCCTTTTCTTCTTGATTATTCTTCTTCTTCTGCTGCAGTCTTTGCTCTTTCTTTTCTTCTTCTGATCTCTGCAAAGTCTTCACTTGGCTTCTCTGTGCCTTTGCTTCTGGCTTGCTCTTTTCTTTCTTCTCCTGCGAAGGCTTCTTTCTTGCTTCTTCTTCTCTGCCTTGTTTCTTCTTTCTTTCTTTTCCTTCTCGCGGCCAAGTCCTTCTCCTCCTGCGTTCAGCCTGCCTGCACAGGAGCAAAACCTAACCCTTCTCCCTCTCTCAAGCAATTCACTCGGAGCTGCTCTCCCAGAGCCACAGGCATTAATCGGGTCGGATCGTACCCGGGACCAGGCGCACCTGCAGGTGTGTGATGCGCGAGGAGTGCGTAGGTCTAGGTCGGGTCGGATCCGCCAAGTCCGCGTGGTCAGGCCGCGGACGAGGCGGGTGGGGTCAGTGAGGGACCTCACCCCTGTGCTTTCGAGGCAGTAAACCTATATCACAAAAACTCTTTATACCATACCTGTGCCTTGAGATTCCACGATGTGGGACTAAACGTTCCGCCCTTCCTTTGCGTGCGCCCGCAGACTCTCGTGTGCAATTGCCCACGCTGAAGGCCCTGCTGGTGCTCCTTGCTGAACTCAGTCACCTCGCGACACTTGCGAGAGTCTGCTGCACCTGCCGCCTGGGAAGCCTGACGCCTGCTGCTGCTCCAAGCTTCCTGCTGCTTCGGCTGTTAATGGCGTCCGGGGCGTTCACCTAAGATTCCACAGAACGGCCTATTGGCCCAATTAGAATAGCTGGAAACCTTCGCCGTAGCACGGCGAAGGCAGTGGGTGATGCTGCAGGTTGCCGGTCGGCCTAGGCGTGCACGCCTAGGTCAACCTGTGGCCGGAGATGGTGGGTTGTTCGGGGGGTGGTTATGGAGGTCTGGAGTGGCAGTTGTGGGGTGGAGCGAGTTCCTGGTGGTGAGGCGGAGCTCACGAGGTGGTTGGCGAGCCGTGTGGAGTGGCGGAGTGGTGTGGGCGGCTCGCCGGAGTTCGGTCGGTGATGTGGAAGATGAGGGTGGTCAGCGTCGGTCGAGGGGTAATCAGATGAGATAACAGGGGGAAAAGAGAGAGGATAGGATGGAGAGGAGTTCTAACCTAATTGTAAGGACGAAAGGGGACGGAAGGCGGACAGCAGTACTTGCTGTCGCCGGAGAAGATGACGCCCAGTGGGGGAGAACGGCGGCGACGACGGGGCTGAGGCGGCGTGCGCTGGTACTGCGTGACGCGGAGGGAGGTCAGGAAGCTAACTCTGCCACTGGTTTTGTGGCAGAGCGAAGAGGGAGGGGGGCTCGCCGGAGCTCGCTGGGGCATTTGGCCGAGCAGGAGGAGAGGAATTGAAGGGGGAAACTCGGCCAAATCAAGCTCAGCCTCTTCGGCCGGAGTTGTGGGTTCTTATATAGGCGCTGGACTTGGTGTGCAGGGCGTGAAGGGCACGTAATTGCCTGAGGTTGGTCGCCGGAGATGGAAAGGAGTTAGGATACCCAAATCTCTCGTGCGTTCGCACGAGAGATTGGGTTCACACCAACGATTGTAATTGACTTTATAAGGAAGGGAATTCCTTAGAGAATCCTCCTTCCATTTCTGGGAGGGAATCTCTGAGGGATTAGAGAGCAATCCCTCTCCGAACCTCGCCGGAGCTCGGTTCTGCCCTAGCAATAGCGGCAGGACCGGTTTGCAACGGAGGCGAAGAACCTAGGGGGTTCTCTGCAACGGTATTCAAAAGATAGGGACCAATTTGTGATTTGGGTGTACTAAATTGCAAAGTAGGTCAAGATGACCCCTCCTTAGGTCCAAATTTTGGTACAAACCTAATTTGGACCTAAGGAATCCAATGGCGAAGTTATATTTCAGGTTTGACCTCGTTTGACTGGATATTTTGCGTAAAAACCCAAATTAGGTTAATTGAAGAGCTAGGACCCTAATCTAGGTCAAACTAGGTTCCAAAGGCCAAATTAAGTGTTCTAAACCCTAGAGTATGTTTTTCCATGATTTTTAGAGGGTTTACATGCTTTTTGTTCTGACCGGAACCTTGTTAATTTAAGCGGGTCTGTTTTAGGGTTACCAAGTGTCATTTAGTTCTTAGATTGCACATGAACCCATTTCTGATTGATTCAACCCACTTTTTATCTCATTTAGACCATTTGACCTATGTTTTGCCTCTGAGAAATCCCGTTTACTTACTGCAATGGTAAAATTGCAGTTTTAACCTTTATTTCATGTTTTCTTCTCAGAGCACTTGTTCCTTCAGTTAGGCCTTCTTCTAGGTTATGTAGGAGCTTTTATCTTCTTTATTGGGTCAAAATGAGCTAGTTATGGCTCATGATGAGGCTCTCATCATACCCCCATGCCTAGCTTTTGCTAGTCCCTTAGCAAAATTTCAAAGTTTTAACTTCCATTCTAGACCCTGAATGTCTGTCAACAATGATAAGTGCTTCTCCTTTTCTTTTGTGATTAGGTGGGAATGCTGATAATAGGCCTAAAGGTACTCAAGTACCAACCAAAATCCAGACCTGTTCCGCTTTAGCCTCAGTCCTTCGCAAAGGTTTCTACGGCCCACAGAAACTAACCTAGGGTTTGTTGGACTCCGCGGTTAAAGCACCCGTGCTTGAGATATTTTTAGCCTAAGTTCAGTTTGCAGTGCGTTTTTTTGTAAGAGAGAGATAGAAGATTTATTTGTTTGGAGAGCTTTTCTCTCTCTTTTCTTTTTATTTCTAGCTTCGGATTAGCTTCTCAACACGGTCTGTATCGGATTCCTCGTCCCCATCATCAATCCTCAAGGGTCCCTGGCTTTCGAGATTTCGAGATAATCCCGCCCATGGCAACCCCCGGAACCCTGGCTTTCGAGATTTCGAGATAATCCCGCCCATGGCGTTCCGTGGCCGAATTCAGACCCTGGCGATTGACATTTCGTGATAATGCCACCCATGGTATCTGAACCAGCAGAGTGCTTACATGCCCCCAGTAGGATATTTAAATATCCTAAGAGACAAGCACCGAGGAGATGATATGTTGTTACGCGTCTTCGAGGGGAATTTCCCGCCTCTTCGCGCTGGGAACTCGTCCAAATCAACTTGTGTTGATTGGCCGCTCCTAATCTAGGTGACTTTTTCAGAACATTAAACGCTTTTCGCGTGATTTGGATGTTTATGCGCACTGAACCAGACTGTGTGTGGATTTGGGTGCTTAGGTTACCGAATCCCGCAAACCGGAGGTCAGTTAACGAGGCTGAATACTTCCTAAGCCTTAGACCTAATACTTAAGTTTCGCATTTTCCTCAACCTCTTGAGGATTATCCCGATTTTAACGGATACGTGAATTTTTAAGCTAAAGATACTAGCCCAAAAGGCCTAAGACCAGCGTTCCCGCTAATCTCTTGTTATGTTTCCTTAGCACTTTTTCTTTTGTTTCTTTTCTTGATCTGGTCTAGAACTTCAGTTAATTCCTTAATCTTTTACTAATGACCTTTTCTTTTTCTTTTCCTTTTGTGCTCCTTTCTTCATTTTTGCTCTTTTTCTCCTCCTTATGATTATATGGCTCACAACATTTCCTCCCTCCCATTTTTTTTTTTTTTTTTGTTCTTTTTCGTAATTTTTCAATTTTTTTTGTGTTTTTGACATATGTGAATTTTTTGTGAGAATCCTTCTGATTTTTTTTTCTTGGTTTTGTATGTATGCACTTTATCACCCCCCCATGCCTAAGTTTTGCAATGTCCTCATTGTAAACAGAGGGTGGGAATTAGTGTTGAGGTCAAGAGCTTAGAACAGGATATATCGGGTGGGTGAATGGGTCGGGAATGGCTGATGCGAACAATTTTAAGCTCTGATACGTGTACCAGAGGTGGGATCAACTGTCTAAGGCTGAACTCAAGGTGCAATAGACGTGGAGTACAGACGGCTAATCAGACGGGTCTCTATTTTTGAGATGACGGGTTGCCTCCCGTTAAGCGCTAAATTTAATGCCTTCAGCCGAGCGGAAAATGGGGTGGAGAGGGCGTGGTCAAATCAATGGAGTTTTGGAAAACAAGCACCTTGATTAAGAGCCTGGTTGGTCCAACCAGGTACTTGTTCAGATCAGTGGGCTGATGATGCAGCCCAAACCCAATAAGTCTGGTGGGTTGATAGATGTAGATTAGCAGATGTGGGACCCACCAAATGCAGTGATGTTCTGATAGATATGGAAGTGAAAACTCGAGTTCGGGCTCAGTCGAATCAGCCTGGTGGGGGTAGGGTTCCGAAAAATAATTAATGTAAGATGTGGAATCCCTACAGGGACGGTCAAAGGATGGAGGCTCCTGATTTGTGGTCTGATCAGTGTCCGATACCCGGTATAGATACGGAGTTGAATCATCTGCAATCGGCTCATTGAGAGGTGAATCAGAATAGAAATTGAGTCCGGTTGCGGGTCGAGGTGGGGAACGGGTTTTGATTGGTGCTGTATATGTGGAGCAGGTGGCTTCAAAGAAGATTGACATGTTATAATCAGGAGGCAGATTTTCTCCGATGTTATGGTCAGATTCGAGATCGTCGGAGAGTTTGCGAAAATCAAAGTTTGAATGAGATTCTAGATCATGAGTTCCACCATAGAATAAATCATATGTTGTATATTCAGCAGCCTGACTGGGATCTAGCCTAAATGTTAATTCCGAGCTTACAAAGGTGTCCCTATCTGGTAGAGGCTCAGATTCTAAGCTAGTAGGGCAGACCCAATTGAAACCTTGCTCGTCCAACTCCTCGGTTTCTGTGTCGTAGATTGGCATGACTTCCGCAAAATCGATTCGTTCCTCTGAGGAGGTTGACGAGGGATATTCATCAAATCGAGGCCCAAAATCATATTCTTCATTAAAAGGTTGATCTTCTTCATATGGGGCCTTGAAATCTTCAATATAGGCTTCAGATCTAGGTTCTAGGCTTAGGATGTGGGTTGAATTACTAGAATTTAGGTCTGAATAACCTTCGAGGGCCACCTTATCAGAATAAGGGACGGAATTTACACCCTCGAGAGGTTCAGTTCTACTCTCATACTTGCAGGAGTCTTGGGATTCTACAATGGGCTCATCATGGTCTTTTCCTGCATTTGGAGCTTCCCAACCTTCTTCAATATTAGGTGCATTATACTCCATCTGGGTTGGGAATCCACAACCATTTTGTGCCCCAAACCCGAGATCAGATTTATCCTCGATGTTGTCCCAAGATAGTTCATCCTCTGTTGGCGGTATGTACGGGTATTTCTGATCAATCACTTGTTTTATTAATCTCATTATCTCTTCCCATTTTTCAAGACTATCTTGGTGTTGCTTCCAAAGTCGAGGATTTGTCATACATTGAAGGTATTCACTATTATGCAATTTTTCTATCTCAATGTATGCAGTAATGAGCAAGTCACGGGTTGATCCTTTGTTGGCTTCTGCTAATAGTACTTGGGCACAAGTTATGACAAAGGTTGTGGTTGTTGGGACATCAACCTGAATGTTTCCTACTGTTGTTGAGGTTTCTTCATTTTCATAAAATCTCATGGCATCCTCAATCATTTTATCTCTCATGGATCTCCGATATTCAGGTTTCTCGACTGGTAGTCCTAGGTGGTTCGGCTGCATATTTGGATCAGGTGGTGGAATCACGATCAGAGTTTGACTCAAGATGTGTTATGAAGCGATCAGATCTGAATAACGAGTCCCACTGAAAATGAGTGTGTGTGCTCTACAGAGAAAAGATGCAGGACTGGAGATGTTCTTGACCCAATCAAGACACTCAAAAGATGTTTGGATGACTATGGAGGTTTGGGGCGGATGGACCCCTGGATCCGAAGATCATCCACCTGAGAATTACCTGGGCAGCCAGAGAGGGAGAGTCCCGCAAAGACCCCTACACGGTAGAGCGTCCCTACGGGTTACAGGGTTTCCCCCACCCGACCTCTCTTGTCACTGAAATTCCAGGTAAACCAGAATGGGGACCTTGACCTCTTAAGTCTATCACTTTTTATTTCAAAGGTGCTTTTAGGGTTCTCACTTGAACTTTAGATGTCTTTGGTATTGTGACCTAATTTAGAGGTTGGTTGACCCAAGGGGTCAACTTCACCTGACCTGTACTATAGATGGCAGAATGATTCTAAGCTCGGAGCCTAGAGATCACCCTGATTTGACTCCTAGGTTATTAGGTCAAAAGAAAATTTTAAGATTCAAGTGATTTTAGAGCTCAATTTTAGGGTTTGTCTTATTTAACTTTCTTCAATCAAGGGCTTGGGTAGCACACTGATGCGGGAGGGTTTATTTCCTTTTACACAGGCATGTGTGACTAGCGCTTCAAGACCCTAATGTGGAAACCCTAATTTGGTTCTATTTCCAATCCTCTTTTTCTTTTTCAAAAGTTCTCTTTGGACTTATAAACAAGAAGTGTGTGGTCCGCCGAGATTAAGCGTTATTTCAATTAGGAACAAGAATTTGTGGGATGGGAAAAAAAAAAAAAAATCACTCCAACTTCAAGAATATTTGCAGAAATTTTCGCAAAATCAAGAAATGTTTTGCCTTAGAGATGGTGATTACTATATAAAGAAGGCAATTGATTCCTAAATTGATTTTCTTCCTTTTGTCTTTCAAAGATTAGGGGATGATTAAGGAAGAAAAGAAATTACCTGCCCTGGAGTGGTTGACTTGCGGGAGAGATTTTCTCATGAAATACCTGCAAGATCACATCAAAGAAAAGTAGGGCAAGTTAGTGTTCAATATGATAAAAAGAATGTAGAGACTAGTGGTAAATTGCGCATTGCTCCCCGGCAACGGCGCCAAAATGTTGTCAACGTTTTTGTGCAGATTTAAAGCGTATTATGTTGTAGTATAACCGACAAAACGTTCGAACAAATACAAAGTTTTTATTACTCGAAGACCGGAGTATCCGAGGTCGAACACAGGGAGCAAATGGAACTTACCACTAAATCAAAATGTAATTGAACACTCTAATTTACTCAAAATATCAATTCAGGTATGAATGTATGCGATTAAAAGGAGTTAGGGCAAAAAAATATGAAATTGGACGTCTGATCACAAGATCAGACGTCTTAAAAGCATTTCTCCTTTTCTTCTTGATTATTCTTCTTCTTCTGCTGCAGTCTTTGCTCTTTCTTTTCTTCTTCTGATCTCTGCAAAGTCTTCACTTGGCTTCTCTGTGCCTTTGCTTCTGGCTTGCTCTTTTCTTTCTTCTCCTGCGAAGGCTTCTTTCTTGCTTCTTCTTCTCTGCCTTGTTTCTTCTTTCTTTCTTTTCCTTCTCGCGGCCAAGTCCTTCTCCTCCTGCGTTCAGCCTGCCTGCACAGGAGCAAAACCTAACCCTTCTCCCTCTCTCAAGCAATTCACTCGGAGCTGCTCTCCCAGAGCCACAGGCATTAATCGGGTCGGATCGTACCCGGGACCAGGCGCACCTGCAGGTGTGTGATGCGCGAGGAGTGCGTAGGTCTAGGTCGGGTCGGATCCGCCAGGTCCGCGTGGTCAGGCCGCGGACGAGGCGGGTGGGGTCAGTGAGGGACCTCACCCCTGTGCTTTCGAGGCAGTAAACCTATATCACAAAAACTCTTTATACCATACCTGTGCCTTGAGATTCCACGATGTGGGACTAAACGTTCCGCCCTTCCTTTGCGTGCGCCCGCAGACTCTCGTGTGCAATTGCCCACGCTGAAGGCCCTGCTGGTGCTCCTTGCTGAACTCAGTCACCTCGCGACACTTGCGAGAGTCTGCTGCACCTGCCGCCTGGGAAGCCTGACGCCTGCTGCTGCTCCAAGCTTCCTGCTGCTTCGGCTGTTAATGGCGTCCGGGGCGTTCACCTAAGATTCCACAGAACGGCCTATTGGCCCAATTAGAATAGCTGGAAACCTTCGCCGTAGCACGGCGAAGGCAGTGGGTGATGCTGCAGGTTGCCGGTCGGCCTAGGCGTGCACGCCTAGGTCAACCTGTGGCCGGAGATGGTGGGTTGTTCGGGGGGTGGTTATGGAGGTCTGGAGTGGCAGTTGTGGGGTGGAGCGAGTTCCTGGTGGTGAGGCGGAGCTCACGAGGTGGTTGGCGAGCCGTGTGGAGTGGCGGAGTGGTGTGGGCGGCTCGCCGGAGTTCGGTCGGTGATGTGGAAGATGAGGGTGGTCAGCGTCGGTCGAGGGGTAATCAGATGAGATAACAGGGGGAAAAGAGAGAGGATAGGATGGAGAGGAGTTCTAACCTAATTGTAAGGACGAAAGGGGACGGAAGGCGGACAGCAGTACTTGCTGTCGCCGGAGAAGATGACGCCCAGTGGGGGAGAACGGCGGCGACGACGGGGCTGAGGCGGCGTGCGCTGGTACTGCGTGACGCGGAGGGAGGTCAGGAAGCTAACTCTGCCACTGGTTTTGTGGCAGAGCGAAGAGGGAGGGGGGCTCGCCGGAGCTCGCTGGGGCATTTGGCCGAGCAGGAGGAGAGGAATTGAAGGGGGAAACTCGGCCAAATCAAGCTCAGCCTCTTCGGCCGGAGTTGTGGGTTCTTATATAGGCGCTGGACTTGGTGTGCAGGGCGTGAAGGGCACGTAATTGCCTGAGGTTGGTCGCCGGAGATGGAAAGGAGTTAGGATACCCAAATCTCTCGTGCGTTCGCACGAGAGATTGGGTTCACACCAACGATTGTAATTGACTTTATAAGGAAGGGAATTCCTTAGAGAATCCTCCTTCCATTTCTGGGAGGGAATCTCTGAGGGATTAGAGAGCAATCCCTCTCCGAACCTCGCCGGAGCTCGGTTCTGCCCTAGCAATAGCGGCAGGACCGGTTTGCAACGGAGGCGAAGAACCTAGGGGGTTCTCTGCAACGGTATTCAAAAGATAGGGACCAATTTGTGATTTGGGTGTACTAAATTGCAAAGTAGGTCAAGATGACCCCTCCTTAGGTCCAAATTTTGGTACAAACCTAATTTGGACCTAAGGAATCCAATGGCGAAGTTATATTTCAGGTTTGACCTCGTTTGACTGGATATTTTGCGTAAAAACCCAAATTAGGTTAATTGAAGAGCTAGGACCCTAATCTAGGTCAAACTAGGTTCCAAAGGCCAAATTAAGTGTTCTAAACCCTAGAGTATGTTTTTCCATGATTTTTAGAGGGTTTACATGCTTTTTGTTCTGACCGGAACCTTGTTAATTTAAGCGGGTCTGTTTTAGGGTTACCAAGTGTCATTTAGTTCTTAGATTGCACATGAACCCATTTCTGATTGATTCAACCCACTTTTTATCTCATTTAGACCATTTGACCTATGTTTTGCCTCTGAGAAATCCCGTTTACTTACTGCAATGGTAAAATTGCAGTTTTAACCTTTATTTCATGTTTTCTTCTCAGAGCACTTGTTCCTTCAGTTAGGCCTTCTTCTAGGTTATGTAGGAGCTTTTATCTTCTTTATTGGGTCAAAATGAGCTAGTTATGGCTCATGATGAGGCTCTCATCATACCCCCATGCCTAGCTTTTGCTAGTCCCTTAGCAAAATTTCAAAGTTTTAACTTCCATTCTAGACCCTGAATGTCTGTCAACAATGATAAGTGCTTCTCCTTTTCTTTTGTGATTAGGTGGGAATGCTGATAATAGGCCTAAAGGTACTCAAGTACCAACCAAAATCCAGACCTGTTCCGCTTTAGCCTCAGTCCTTCGCAAAGGTTTCTACGGCCCACAGAAACTAACCTAGGGTTTGTTGGACTCCGCGGTTAAAGCACCCGTGCTTGAGATATTTTTAGCCTAAGTTCAGTTTGCAGTGCGTTTTTTTGTAAGAGAGAGATAGAAGATTTATTTGTTTGGAGAGCTTTTCTCTCTCTTTTCTTTTTATTTCTAGCTTCGGATTAGCTTCTCAACACGGTCTGTATCGGATTCCTCGTCCCCATCATCAATCCTCAAGGGTCCCTGGCTTTCGAGATTTCGAGATAATCCCGCCCATGGCAACCCCCGGAACCCTGGCTTTCGAGATTTCGAGATAATCCCGCCCATGGCGTTCCGTGGCCGAATTCAGACCCTGGCGATTGACATTTCGTGATAATGCCACCCATGGTATCTGAACCAGCAGAGTGCTTACATGCCCCCAGTAGGATATTTAAATATCCTAAGAGACAAGCACCGAGGAGATGATATGTTGTTACGCGTCTTCGAGGGGAATTTCCCGCCTCTTCGCGCTGGGAACTCGTCCAAATCAACTTGTGTTGATTGGCCGCTCCTAATCTAGGTGACTTTTTCAGAACATTAAACGCTTTTCGCGTGATTTGGATGTTTATGCGCACTGAACCAGACTGTGTGTGGATTTGGGTGCTTAGGTTACCGAATCCCGCAAACCGGAGGTCAGTTAACGAGGCTGAATACTTCCTAAGCCTTAGACCTAATACTTAAGTTTCGCATTTTCCTCAACCTCTTGAGGATTATCCCGATTTTAACGGATACGTGAATTTTTAAGCTAAAGATACTAGCCCAAAAGGCCTAAGACCAGCGTTCCCGCTAATCTCTTGTTATGTTTCCTTAGCACTTTTTCTTTTGTTTCTTTTCTTGATCTGGTCTAGAACTTCAGTTAATTCCTTAATCTTTTACTAATGACCTTTTCTTTTTCTTTTCCTTTTGTGCTCCTTTCTTCATTTTTGCTCTTTTTCTCCTCCTTATGATTATATGGCTCACAACATTTCCTCCCTCCCATTTTTTTTTTTTTTTTTGTTCTTTTTCGTAATTTTTCAATTTTTTTTGTGTTTTTGACATATGTGAATTTTTTGTGAGAATCCTTCTGATTTTTTTTTCTTGGTTTTGTATGTATGCACTTTATCACCCCCCCATGCCTAAGTTTTGCAATGTCCTCATTGTAAACAGAGGGTGGGAATTAGTGTTGAGGTCAAGAGCTTAGAACAGGATATATCGGGTGGGTGAATGGGTCGGGAATGGCTGATGCGAACAATTTTAAGCTCTGATACGTGTACCAGAGGTGGGATCAACTGTCTAAGGCTGAACTCAAGGTGCAATAGACGTGGAGTACAGACGGCTAATCAGACGGGTCTCTATTTTTGAGATGACGGGTTGCCTCCCGTTAAGCGCTAAATTTAATGCCTTCAGCCGAGCGGAAAATGGGGTGGAGAGGGCGTGGTCAAATCAATGGAGTTTTGGAAAACAAGCACCTTGATTAAGAGCCTGGTTGGTCCAACCAGGTACTTGTTCAGATCAGTGGGCTGATGATGCAGCCCAAACCCAATAAGTCTGGTGGGTTGATAGATGTAGATTAGCAGATGTGGGACCCACCAAATGCAGTGATGTTCTGATAGATATGGAAGTGAAAACTCGAGTTCGGGCTCAGTCGAATCAGCCTGGTGGGGGTAGGGTTCCGAAAAATAATTAATGTAAGATGTGGAATCCCTACAGGGACGGTCAAAGGATGGAGGCTCCTGATTTGTGGTCTGATCAGTGTCCGATACCCGGTATAGATACGGAGTTGAATCATCTGCAATCGGCTCATTGAGAGGTGAATCAGAATAGAAATTGAGTCCGGTTGCGGGTCGAGGTGGGGAACGGGTTTTGATTGGTGCTGTATATGTGGAGCAGGTGGCTTCAAAGAAGATTGACATGTTATAATCAGGAGGCAGATTTTCTCCGATGTTATGGTCAGATTCGAGATCGTCGGAGAGTTTGCGAAAATCAAAGTTTGAATGAGATTCTAGATCATGAGTTCCACCATAGAATAAATCATATGTTGTATATTCAGCAGCCTGACTGGGATCTAGCCTAAATGTTAATTCCGAGCTTACAAAGGTGTCCCTATCTGGTAGAGGCTCAGATTCTAAGCTAGTAGGGCAGACCCAATTGAAACCTTGCTCGTCCAACTCCTCGGTTTCTGTGTCGTAGATTGGCATGACTTCCGCAAAATCGATTCGTTCCTCTGAGGAGGTTGACGAGGGATATTCATCAAATCGAGGCCCAAAATCATATTCTTCATTAAAAGGTTGATCTTCTTCATATGGGGCCTTGAAATCTTCAATATAGGCTTCAGATCTAGGTTCTAGGCTTAGGATGTGGGTTGAATTACTAGAATTTAGGTCTGAATAACCTTCGAGGGCCACCTTATCAGAATAAGGGACGGAATTTACACCCTCGAGAGGTTCAGTTCTACTCTCATACTTGCAGGAGTCTTGGGATTCTACAATGGGCTCATCATGGTCTTTTCCTGCATTTGGAGCTTCCCAACCTTCTTCAATATTAGGTGCATTATACTCCATCTGGGTTGGGAATCCACAACCATTTTGTGCCCCAAACCCGAGATCAGATTTATCCTCGATGTTGTCCCAAGATAGTTCATCCTCTGTTGGCGGTATGTACGGGTATTTCTGATCAATCACTTGTTTTATTAATCTCATTATCTCTTCCCATTTTTCAAGACTATCTTGGTGTTGCTTCCAAAGTCGAGGATTTGTCATACATTGAAGGTATTCACTATTATGCAATTTTTCTATCTCAATGTATGCAGTAATGAGCAAGTCACGGGTTGATCCTTTGTTGGCTTCTGCTAATAGTACTTGGGCACAAGTTATGACAAAGGTTGTGGTTGTTGGGACATCAACCTGAATGTTTCCTACTGTTGTTGAGGTTTCTTCATTTTCATAAAATCTCATGGCATCCTCAATCATTTTATCTCTCATGGATCTCCGATATTCAGGTTTCTCGACTGGTAGTCCTAGGTGGTTCGGCTGCATATTTGGATCAGGTGGTGGAATCACGATCAGAGTTTGACTCAAGATGTGTTATGAAGCGATCAGATCTGAATAACGAGTCCCACTGAAAATGAGTGTGTGTGCTCTACAGAGAAAAGATGCAGGACTGGAGATGTTCTTGACCCAATCAAGACACTCAAAAGATGTTTGGATGACTATGGAGGTTTGGGGCGGATGGACCCCTGGATCCGAAGATCATCCACCTGAGAATTACCTGGGCAGCCAGAGAGGGAGAGTCCCGCAAAGACCCCTACACGGTAGAGCGTCCCTACGGGTTACAGGGTTTCCCCCACCCGACCTCTCTTGTCACTGAAATTCCAGGTAAACCAGAATGGGGACCTTGACCTCTTAAGTCTATCACTTTTTATTTCAAAGGTGCTTTTAGGGTTCTCACTTGAACTTTAGATGTCTTTGGTATTGTGACCTAATTTAGAGGTTGGTTGACCCAAGGGGTCAACTTCACCTGACCTGTACTATAGATGGCAGAATGATTCTAAGCTCGGAGCCTAGAGATCACCCTGATTTGACTCCTAGGTTATTAGGTCAAAAGAAAATTTTAAGATTCAAGTGATTTTAGAGCTCAATTTTAGGGTTTGTCTTATTTAACTTTCTTCAATCAAGGGCTTGGGTAGCACACTGATGCGGGAGGGTTTATTTCCTTTTACACAGGCATGTGTGACTAGCGCTTCAAGACCCTAATGTGGAAACCCTAATTTGGTTCTATTTCCAATCCTCTTTTTCTTTTTCAAAAGTTCTCTTTGGACTTATAAACAAGAAGTGTGTGGTCCGCCGAGATTAAGCGTTATTTCAATTAGGAACAAGAATTTGTGGGATGGGAAAAAAAAAAAAAAAAATCACTCCAACTTCAAGAATATTTGCAGAAATTTTCGCAAAATCAAGAAATGTTTTGCCTTAGAGATGGTGATTACTATATAAAGAAGGCAATTGATTCCTAAATTGATTTTCTTCCTTTTGTCTTTCAAAGATTAGGGGATGATTAAGGAAGAAAAGAAATTACCTGCCCTGGAGTGGTTGACTTGCGGGAGAGATTTTCTCATGAAATACCTGCAAGATCACATCAAAGAAAAGTAGGGCAAGTTAGTGTTCAATATGATAAAAAGAATGTAGAGACTAGTGGTAAATTGCGCATTGCTCCCCGGCAACGGCGCCAAAATGTTGTCAACGTTTTTGTGCAGATTTAAAGCGTATTATGTTGTAGTATAACCGACAAAACGTTCGAACAAATACAAAGTTTTTATTACTCGAAGACCGGAGTATCCGAGGTCGAACACAGGGAGCAAATGGAACTTACCACTAAATCAAAATGTAATTGAACACTCTAATTTACTCAAAATATCAATTCAGGTATGAATGTATGCGATTAAAAGGAGTTAGGGCAAAAAAATATGAAATTGGACGTCTGATCACAAGATCAGACGTCTTAAAAGCATTTCTCCTTTTCTTCTTGATTATTCTTCTTCTTCTGCTGCAGTCTTTGCTCTTTCTTTTCTTCTTCTGATCTCTGCAAAGTCTTCACTTGGCTTCTCTGTGCCTTTGCTTCTGGCTTGCTCTTTTCTTTCTTCTCCTGCGAAGGCTTCTTTCTTGCTTCTTCTTCTCTGCCTTGTTTCTTCTTTCTTTCTTTTCCTTCTCGCGGCCAAGTCCTTCTCCTCCTGCGTTCAGCCTGCCTGCACAGGAGCAAAACCTAACCCTTCTCCCTCTCTCAAGCAATTCACTCGGAGCTGCTCTCCCAGAGCCACAGGCATTAATCGGGTCGGATCGTACCCGGGACCAGGCGCACCTGCAGGTGTGTGATGCGCGAGGAGTGCGTAGGTCTAGGTCGGGTCGGATCCGCCAGGTCCGCGTGGTCAGGCCGCGGACGAGGCGGGTGGGGTCAGTGAGGGACCTCACCCCTGTGCTTTCGAGGCAGTAAACCTATATCACAAAAACTCTTTATACCATACCTGTGCCTTGAGATTCCACGATGTGGGACTAAACGTTCCGCCCTTCCTTTGCGTGCGCCCGCAGACTCTCGTGTGCAATTGCCCACGCTGAAGGCCCTGCTGGTGCTCCTTGCTGAACTCAGTCACCTCGCGACACTTGCGAGAGTCTGCTGCACCTGCCGCCTGGGAAGCCTGACGCCTGCTGCTGCTCCAAGCTTCCTGCTGCTTCGGCTGTTAATGGCGTCCGGGGCGTTCACCTAAGATTCCACAGAACGGCCTATTGGCCCAATTAGAATAGCTGGAAACCTTCGCCGTAGCACGGCGAAGGCAGTGGGTGATGCTGCAGGTTGCCGGTCGGCCTAGGCGTGCACGCCTAGGTCAACCTGTGGCCGGAGATGGTGGGTTGTTCGGGGGGTGGTTATGGAGGTCTGGAGTGGCAGTTGTGGGGTGGAGCGAGTTCCTGGTGGTGAGGCGGAGCTCACGAGGTGGTTGGCGAGCCGTGTGGAGTGGCGGAGTGGTGTGGGCGGCTCGCCGGAGTTCGGTCGGTGATGTGGAAGATGAGGGTGGTCAGCGTCGGTCGAGGGGTAATCAGATGAGATAACAGGGGGAAAAGAGAGAGGATAGGATGGAGAGGAGTTCTAACCTAATTGTAAGGACGAAAGGGGACGGAAGGCGGACAGCAGTACTTGCTGTCGCCGGAGAAGATGACGCCCAGTGGGGGAGAACGGCGGCGACGACGGGGCTGAGGCGGCGTGCGCTGGTACTGCGTGACGCGGAGGGAGGTCAGGAAGCTAACTCTGCCACTGGTTTTGTGGCAGAGCGAAGAGGGAGGGGGGCTCGCTGGAGCTCGCTGGGGCATTTGGCCGAGCAGGAGGAGAGGAATTGAAGGGGGAAACTCGGCCAAATCAAGCTCAGCCTCTTCGGCCGGAGTTGTGGGTTCTTATATAGGCGCTGGACTTGGTGTGCAGGGCGTGAAGGGCACGTAATTGCCTGAGGTTGGTCGCCGGAGATGGAAAGGAGTTAGGATACCCAAATCTCTCGTGCGTTCGCACGAGAGATTGGGTTCACACCAACGATTGTAATTGACTTTATAAGGAAGGGAATTCCTCAGAGAATCCTCCTTCCATTTCTGGGAGGGAATCTCTGAGGGATTAGAGAGCAATCCCTCTCCGAACCTCGCCGAAGCTCGGTTCTGCCCTAGCAATAGCGGCAGGACCGGTTTGCAACGGAGGCGAAGAACCTAGGGGGTTCTCTGCAACGGTATTCAAAAGATAGGGACCAATTTGTGATTTGGGTGTACTAAATTGCAAAGTAGGTCAAGATGACCCCTCCTTAGGTCCAAATTTTGGTACAAACCTAATTTGGACCTAAGGAATCCAATGGCAAAGTTAGATTTCAGGTTTGACCTCGTTTGACTGGATATTTTGCGTAAAAACCCAAATTAGGTTAATTGAAGAGCTAGGACCCTAATCTAGGTCAAACTAGGTTCCAAAGGCCAAATTAAGTGTTCTAAACCCTAGAGTATGTTTTTCCATGATTTTTAGAGGGTTTACATGCTTTTTGTTCTGACCGGAACCTTGTTAATTTAAGCGGGTCTGTTTTAGGGTTACCAAGTGTCATTTAGTTCTTAGATTGCACATGAACCCATTTCTGATTGATTCAACCCACTTTTTATCTCATTTAGACCATTTGACCTATGTTTTGCCTCTGAGAAATCCCATTTACTTACTGCAATGGTAAAATTGCAGTTTTAACCTTTATTTCATGTTTTCTTCTCAGAGCACTTGTTCCTTCAGTTAGGCCTTCTTCTAGGTTATGTAGGAGCTTTTATCTTCTTTATTGGGTCAAAATGAGCTAGTTATGGCTCATGATGAGGCTCTCATCAGTTAGCCACCACATTGGCCTTCTCTGGATGGTAGGAGATGCTGCAGTCGTAGTCCTTCAGGAGCTCTAACCATCTCTATCTCATGTTAAGCTCCTTCTGGTCAAACAATTACCTGAGGCTCTTATGATCTGTGAAAATCTCAAAGGTCTCACCGTAAAGGTAGTGCCTCCATGTCTTCAGCGCGAAGACAACAGCTGCTAGTTCTAAGTCATGGGTAGGGTAGCTATGCTCATAGGGCTTCAGTTGTCGTGAAGCATAAGCGACAACGTGACCCCGCTGTATGAGCACACCCCCTAACCCCTGCAACGAAGCGTCTGTGTAGACCACAAAACTGCCACTGCTGTCCGAGATGGTGAGCATAGGAGCTGAAGTTAGTCTCTCCTTCAACTCCTGAAAACATGCCTCACATGCATCTATCCAGACAAAGGGCACGTCCTTCCGAGTCAACTGGGTCATAGGACACGCAATCTACGAGAATCTTCTGATAAACCGTCGATAGTAATTTGCCAGTCCCAAAAAGCTGCATATCTCTGTCACTATACGTGGCCTCTCCCACCTGAGTACGACCTCAACCTTGGCTGGGTCCACAGCCAAACCATCCCCTGAGATCACGTGGCCAAAGAAAGTCACTTGCCTCAACCAAAACTCGCACTTGCTGCACTTGACATACAGCCTACGTTGCCTCAAAGTGTCCAGAATCATCCATAGATGCTGCCTGTGCTGTGCCTGATCCCGCGAGTAAACGAGTACGTCGTCAATGAATACCACTACCAACTGATCCAAGTATGGGCTGAAGACCTGGTTCATCAAATCCATAAAAGTAGCGGGGGCGTTGGTTAGCCTAATGGCACGACCAAGAACTCGTAGTGCCTGTATCATGTACGGAAAGCTGTCTTGGAGACATCGGTTTCCCTGATCCTCAACTGGTGGTAGCCTAACCTCAGATCTATCTTGGAGAACACTGTGGCATCTCGCAATTGGTCAAAAAGGTCATCAATCCTCAACAGGGGATACTTGTTCTTGATGGTGACCCTATTCAGCTGTCTCTAGTCAACACAAAGTCGCAGGGTACCATCCTTCTTCACAAACAACACAGGGGCTCCCCATAGGGACGCACTGGGCCTCACAAAGCCCTTCTCTAATAAGTCCTGTAGCTGTGACTTGAGCTCTCGCTGCTCAAGTGGTGCCATCCGGTACGGTGCAGTAGAAATGGGGCTAGTCCCCGGTACCAGTGAGATCTCAAACTCGATCTCACGCTCGGGTGGTAGTCCTGGCAGCTCCTTTGGAAACACGTCGGGGTACTCACAAACCACCAGAATGCTCTGCAAGTCAGCCACGGGGCTAGGCTCTGCCACTACATAGGCTACAAAGCCCTCACACCCCTGGCTCAAAAGCCTCGTTGTCTGAAGCGCAGAGATGCATCTGAAACCTCCGTCCATCGATTGTCCGTGAAACTCAAAGGGAGGCAACTCCGGTATGTAGAAGATGATCTTCCTCTCGAAACAATCTACCAAGGTGTGGTAGGCGGACAACCAGTCCATCCCTAGAATCACGCCATAATCCTCCATCGGTATTACAATCAGGTCAGCGGAGAGGCTGTGTCCCCCTATACTGACCTCGCAGTCCATGTAGACTTCCTCAGCTACAAACAACTGGCCACCTGGGCCTCTGATCACAAACGAATTCCCTAACAGCACACTGTCTTGTCACAAATTGACAACAAAACTTGCAGCAACAAAAGAGTGTGTGGCACCGGAATCAAAAAGTACTTACACTAATCTGTTAGAAATGGTAACCATACCTACCACCACTGAACCAGAAACCTTGGCATCTCTGTGTGTCAGGGCGTTGATACGCCCCTCAACCCTCGGTGCAGATAAAGCAGCTACACTTTGGGTCAGGCGAGCAGTTGCTGGTCGGTACCCTCCTCGTGACTACTGCTCTCCCCTACGCGCCTGGGGACCACGATCACCAGCTCGGCCTCTAGCGCTCAGTGTGGGGAGCATCTGCTGTGCTCCAGCCCTAAATGGGTAGTCCCTCCTGATGTGGCCCGGCTGGCCACACTGGTAGCAGAGGGGAACTCGACTCCCTCCCTCAGTAGGTCCCTGCTGACTGCTAGGCGGGGGTCCAGTGTTCGCAACTAGCCCCTGTTTAGGGCCCCCAAAGGCCACTGATAGCCCTGCAAAACAAGATGGCTCTCCTGCAGGTGCCGCGTGCCTCCTCTCTCGATGACCCTGAGAATACTCTGGCTGGTAGGGCCTCTTCCGTCCACTGTCGGTGTCTTGTGCGGCCGGGTTGGTCTCCTCGTAGGTCATGGCTACCTCCACCACTCTCGAGAAGGTAAGCAGCTTCAGGGGTTTGACATACCCTCGAATAGTAGGTCGGAGCCCCTTAGTGAACCTCCACAGGCGCTCCTCCTCTGTAGCCACGGTTGTCGAAGCAAAATGTGATAGCTCCAGGAAGCACGTGCGATATGTGCTGACAGTCATCGTCCCCTGGCGGAGAGTGTGGAACTCCCGCCTCCTCCTGTCCTACCAAGTCTGCGGAAAGTACTGCTCGTAGAAGAGGGTCACAAACTGGTCCCACATCGGCTCTCCCCTCTCTTGGCCCCTGACTGCCCTCCACCACCTGTGTGTCGCGTTCTCTAGCTGGTACGTGGCAAAGGCCACGTAGCACTCCGTAGGAGGGCGAAGGGTGTCAAACACCTTCGCTATCTGCTCCAGCCAGTCCTCTGCCTTAGACGGGTCCTCATCCCCCTTGAAGGAGGGGGGCTTCAGCTTTCGAAACTGGCCGAAAAGCTCGTGATGCAATTGCAGTGGGGGAACGGGCACGCCTCCATGCAAGGAGGGCTCGTGCTTGGAAGTGTCAAAGTGCAGTGGGGGCGGTGGAGAACCACCCCGTCCCCCTCCTGCTCATCCAGCGCTGCGGCAGTCTCTCTGTCCCATCGAAGACTCCCCCTCCACGTCCTTAGGGAAAGGTTCCCGTGGAGGATGGTGGAGCTCCTCTCACACTATATCTCTGATCAGTTGGGCGAGATCCTAGGCCTGAACGCCCAGGAGAAGAGGTGGGTCAACTGGTACCTCATGCTTGACACGTTCGCCCCTTCGACCTCATCCACGGCCACGACCACGGCCCGCCTCGAGAACTCCCCGACGAGGCATCTCCTGCAAGGAGATGCGAAAGACAGAATAAAAGGGTCAACGATATCAAACTTCTTTGAAAGAAAAGACTCAGAACAGATATCAAGGCGATACGTTGTGGTGGCTATCCTAGTTACATGCACGTGAACGGTTATTCTCAAGCCCATTGGTTCATTTTTCGGGACGACCTTGCTCTGATACCATCTTGTTATGACCCGGTTCCCAGATCCCTACAGGACGCGAGACCGGCTTGCCTTGACTAATCCCAAGACCCAGTAGTCCAACAAGAAATAACCAAAAAGAAGGAAAGTAAACCACATTCACATATGCAATATAACTAAGCAGTAATAATGCACAAAGCAGTAAAGGGAAGCAAAAGTGCTGTTCCATTACATACCACCACAGCAACAGAGACAACGTAAATGAAAGTAACGGTAACAATAACAGTAGCTAAAAGTCTGAAACTCACTATAGCAGTAAAGGGGGTACAACAAAGAAGTACAGAAAACTACGGCTAGGCTTAACTGGGCCCAACACCCTCCGCAACCGGAAGCTCGGGCTGCTCAACTCTTGGACCTGAACAGTGTTATGAAAAAGACAGAGTCAGCGAACGCTGAGTAGAGTGGTATTAATACTATCTAAAGTAGTAAAAGCAATAGGTTTAATTCTCTTTTCTCGTTATTTTATTTTATATGCATCTCCTTTTCACCCATTTTCCTCAAACTTTTAGATTTTCTTGATCTTACATGTTCCCCATGGGAATGATTTTGATTTCAGTCTTTTCCGAAGAGTAGAAGGTACACGTGGTGCTCTTCTGGCCGGGAGAGTCTCCCGTGGTAGTCGTACACTCAGTCAACCACCTCGAGGTCACTATCAAGACATAGCGGTGACTACGGCACGCGTGATAAGCGCACGGGTAGCTATCCCGCATTGACATGCGGTCATTCGTTTCCGCTAGCAGGTACGACCAAAGTACAGCATGGAACGGTATAGGGCCTAGCCCTCTCAGAAACATGGGTATAGCCCCTCAGAACCAAACAGGGGTCTTGCCCCTCCACAGCCCGCTCACCCTCATCTGACTACCCTGGTTTTCCCAGAGGGCCTAACAAGTTGGTGTAGGGTGGTTAGTTGAACCTTGGGCCTCGTGGGGTGGCTAGCTCCCTCGCTACACTAGTAGCTCACCTCGGTACCGTGTACACGAGGGCCAACAGAAGTCGGTGTAAAGTGGCCAATCTTAACCCTGGATCTCAACCCAAGAGCGACTAGCTTCGCTCTACACAAAAAGGGGACAGTCATTCTCCTTGGTACCATGTACTCAAGGGCCAGCACACTTCTCGTCTACATTCCAGATTTTTCCACCTAACCACAGGAACTCTACTCCTAATTCCCTGAAGGGTTCATGCTCATGTTCACCACATTATTCCGATCCAGATTCCACCATTCACAATTCAGTTCTCATTTATATACAGGCAGCTTGTGTTTCCATAATTCAATACATGCAACTGATGATTTCATAGGTAATTGTTCATTTATCTCAGGCAACTCATATTTTAACAGGCAGCTCACAATTATATCACAGGCAATTGCTAGCAGTTTAACTTAGTCATGTATACAAACACAATAACGTAGTACAATTGGTTCATTCATTTCTCTGTCCTAGGGTTTGTGCCACATCCTAGGGGTTCCAGTTGGCTAATTCCATAGGCACATTCTTATTTAATATAATTAACAGAAGTAGACCACTCTACCAGACAATCTAGGAGTAATGAGGGCTCAAACCGCAGACCCAGGCATCTCTGTGAACCCTAAACATGAAGTAGGTTGAAACCCTATATCAGGGAATACATCACAAAAGGTAGGTTCAGAACAACGTACAAAGGTTTCTAGTACATAGAGAAACTTGCAAAGAACTACAGATACTTCGTTTACGTATAACGGATCCCGATTGGACCCTAAACGAGTCAAAAACATGTCTACTGACCAAAATCAGACGTTTGGGAACAACTCCAGACGTCTTAAAAGATACAAAACCTCACCTCAAGTTCCTGCGGTGTCCTCAGACATCCAGGACTCCCCTGCGATCGTCTGAAGGTGATTCCAGACGTCAGACCACTCCTTCAGTTATCTGGAAGCACCTCCGGTCGTCTGGTGAGCTGATTAGACATTCGAAAGTGCATGGGAGGGCGTTCCACGCTCCTTCCCAAGGCTGCTCCTGCGTACGACAGTGTAGCCACCCAAAATTAGCTAGACATATCCTTCTGCGGTGCAGTCTGCATGGCCGTAACCGCGAAAAGAACGTACCTTTGCGATAAAGGAGCTTTCAGACGTCTGGTCTTTACTCCAGACGTCCAGATGCTCTGCTAGTCGTTCGGACTTCGCTCCAGACATTTGATACTGGAAAATTTCTAGTATCAGAACTCGCTCCCAGCACTCTCCGCCGCGCTTTTCCTCGTTCCGCCACAGCTCTAGCTGCTACAGGTGGTTGAGGACGTCGCTCCAGACTCCCTCCTCCTCCCGCATGCACCTACGGTGGCCGTGCGAGCTCCAGCGAGCTTCCACCAAAGCTCCCAACCTTGGCCTCCTCCTCCTCCTCCTCCCGCACTCTCCTCTTTCTCGCCCTCTCTCGCTCACCTCCTCTCGCGGCAGTGAAGGTGGGGTGTGGTGGTGGTGTGTGGAGTGGAGAGGAGAGGAGGGGAGGGGTCTTTATAGGGCTGGGGGGTTTAGGGTTCGGTAGGGAGAGGAGGAGAAAGGAGAGAGAGAAAAGGTCTTGCGTGCCGCATGCGTGCAGGGTGCAATACGCGTACAGAAATTTCATTTTTAGACATCTAGGAAAGGGTCTAGACGTTTAGACAGACGTCTGACTGAGACTCCAGACGTCTTAAAAGGCTAAAAGTGGGACGGGTCTTTACATCAGCTAAAATCTTGATTTTAGGTGTCTTTTTCTGGTGCTATTGGGCCTTTATGGAATAACAACCCTTATATCTTTCTTAACATTGTTTGGCTAATGGGTATCAAGCCCTTTCACACATCTTAGTGTAGAGCTTTGCATTCACTTCTGTTTTTCTAGGGACTAGCAAAAGATAGACATGGGGGTGTGATAGATGCACATCTGGTGTGCTTAATACTCTCATTTTATGTTAGTACATAGAATTACATAGCGTAATTAAGTTGTAAACAACGCATCATAACCATCTTAGGCATATTAGGCTGATAATTTCATTTATATATAATTTGTACATATTATAATAATCTTAATTTGTGCAGGAATAAAATGCAGGAGTTGGAGCTTGAGAATGGAAGGTTGTAGAGAAGATTCAAGGAAATGTACAATTTATGAGGAATAGAATGCAAAATTACCAAACTAATAGGGCATCATCATAATTTGGCCCTCCAACAACAAAGGTCCCTCCTACATCATCTAAGTTGGATTGCATTTCACATAAATTCCAAATGGCCTTGGAGTTCTTTCCAAAATTGCCAAGGGAACCACATTCAACTCCTTAGCAATAGCCCGCGGGTGACATGTAGGCCAATCGTGCGTAAAACCCGCACCCCATCTGCTCTCCACACATAGACAGTGTCGCACCTCTCTAGCTGAATCAGCACGTGCCCATTACGCGTGCCTATCATACCTACTAGCTCTCTCACACGTGACACGTGTGCTTGACCCGTATGCTAGCCCCACTTCCAGCCCAACAACACCCATCGTGTGTGCCCTCTGTGCACTAGTTGCCCCTCCGCACGCTACCCATGTGTGCCATGCCCACAGACTCCCTATTTGCCTGGATAAATCCCTTTCCTCTTCAACTATAAAAGGCCATACCCCCCTCCATCCTCAAACCATCTCCACCCACTCCCTCCTCACTTCCATTAGAGCTAGGAAACCTACCTTAGCTCTTTCCAAAACTATCCTCGAGCACCTATCCCCCACATAGAGTAGAATCTCTCTCCTCACCTCCCTTCAACTCTCTCCTCACCACCTACATATGGTAGCCTAAGGACTTGCCTCTTACCTCCCTTCATAGTTGGAAGATCAATCTACCTTCTCACCTCCATTCACCTTAGTTTTAGGTCCCATCTTCTTACCCCATTCACCCTAGAGCTAGGTCCTACCTCTCACCTCCATTCACCCTATTGTTGCCTGGTTCACCCCACCTTCCTATCACCTTCTTCCTACACCTCACGACCTTCTCCAACTTCTCATCACCTTCCTTGGGTCCGTCTTCAGCAAAGCAGTCAATGGACAACTACTCCAGACTCCTGCTTCTCACCCCCTTCCTTTTATCACTTGTGTTTTGTATTTTTATTGTCACTTTTGTTTTGTAACAAAATCTAATTTGCTAGTGATAAATTGTTTTCACCATATTTGTTGTCTCTATTTTATCTTCTCCATCTTCTCAACTCCATTCTCATTTAAAAATTTATAAAAATTACAAAAGTAACAAAAGTATCAAAAAGAAATAATCGTGAGATTCTAAGTGTGTTTTGCCTAACGGTGTTCAACCCAGACTCACATCCAATTACATTTATTTGATCGTAGATTTTTGCAAAATACATGATGATTTCAAAACTTTATCTCTGGCAAATTTTTGCACATCATTTACCACTTCTGATTGAAAAATGGATCTCACCATGTTAGAGAACATCTCGACGCGATTCCAACAACGGGTGTCTCGTAGAAATCAAACTTCATATGCTCCTTGAATCAACAAATAAAGATTCGAATGCCAAGGATTGAAATGAAAAGATTAAAACTTCGAATTTTAAGTTTACAATTTTTTCAAAAACCACAACCCTTCTTCTTCTTCTTCCATGCAAATACCCTTTGTTCTCTCCTCTTCGTGCACTGTTCACTTGGCACCATGAGTGCTTGCATGTGACTCCTTCGGTGGACGTCTTTGACCACAGACGACCTTTGCCAGCCTTTTCCATTGGTTGGAGTCATCTCTTTCTTCTCCTCCTCCTTCAACATTATGGGTGCAACATGAACCCATTACCATGGCTGCAGGGGTACCATGGTTGACCATTGTCTCATCTGGACATCGTAGCCCTTGCTGTCGTCCTTCCTTCCTCTACACCCCCTACATTCATGCATTCTTTTCCCTTTAACCTCCTCCTCCCCTTCTTCGTTCTCTTACATAAACCCAACATTTGCACTTGAAGAAAAATGGAGGAAGAAGAAAATCACCTGTAACCACGTCCATTGGTGGCTCTTACTGTTGCCCTCCTTATCGACGTTGTCATACCTTATCTTGCATAGTGCGATGGGAGAGGGAGGCAAAGAAGAAGAAGGGAGGAAGGAGCAGAGTTCCTTTCTCTCGCTCAATTTTGTTCCCACACAGTGGAAATTTATGAGAGATCATGGGTGGAGGCTGGCTTGGGTTTAAATAAGTCTTAGGAGGCCCATTAGGGTTTTAGAATCCATGAGAAAAGACGTGCATGCCTTTGGTCTTGCTCGTGTGTATCCGCATTCTAGTGTAAATCATTTTTCGCATAGATTTTGCTACGCAAGTCAAATTTTCACGAAATTATTCTCGTTGGAAGGGTTGTGACAAGAGTAACTCAATAGTACTAAATATGACACCATCCGTGCAAATCTTCCTCAAGGTTTGACCAGAGTTGACCGAACTCACATTTCTTCATTTTCAGGCTACGCTAACTCGATTTGCGCTTGACAAGCGTCGATGGGTTTGTCTTGACACACTTAATTTAGATATGGGTTTGTGTTTGGATTTTGGGTCATAACACCATGGACTAATGGCTATTAAGGATGGGATAAGTGATTTATCCCTAGAAGAGTTAATTGAAGCATTTGATGATTTATATAACACTTTTAAAAAGATGAAGGCTAAAACAAAAAGCTTAAAGAAAGATGTATTGTGCTTCAAAATGAAAAGATTGGAATTTTATAAGAAAAAGAGTTTCTTAGTGATAAGACGACTCTTTAAAAATAAAAATTTCAACTCTTAAATTTTTTATTGTTGTTCTTAAGGAAAGTTTAGAAAAGATTATAAATAATTTTGATAGATTCACTAGGGGAATGATCCTATGAGAAGGATTTTTTGGTGAGAACATGAGAAAACTTAATCTCAATCATCGGATAGTGAATGGTTGAGATTAAAACACTTTCTCTCCACTATCCGATGGTTGAGATTAAGTTTTCTCATGTTCTCACCAAAGAATCCTTCTCATAGGATCATCACTAAACCTAAAGAAAATTTGGATAAAAATCAAACTATTTTTTTCCTTGTCAAAAGGAAGATAAAAGAAAGCTTTCTAGTGTGAAAGCTAAAACTGATACAAGTGGAGCCAAAGGATTAAGGATACCAAAACAACTTTACAATCTTGCTTTTAGGTTAGAGGATGTACATCTTTCAAGATAGATTTTTGAAAGAACTAAGGGTGGGCTTTAAGCCTATAGGAAGATTGTATATCAACAAATGTAAAGAAGATGAACTCAAAGAAGATCATATTTTATAGGGAGACAAAGGTAAAGGAACATGGATTATGGATAGTGAATGTTCCAAACATTTCATAGGAGACAAAGACTTGTTCACGAAGCTTGAGTACAAGGAAGGTGGCTTAGTCAAATTTAGCGACAGCCATAAAAGACAAATTATTGGAACTGGTATTATTGGTGGAGGTAAGTCATCTTTAAGTCATGTTATTTTGTTAAAAAGGCTCAAGCATAATCTTTTGATTGTAAGCCAAATTTATGACGAAGGCTTTGATGTACTTTTTAATTTTGATTTCTTCAGAATCTTTGATAGATTAACTAATGAGATCTTGTTAAAAGGAAAATGATAAAAGGATATCTGCATTGTTGAAATTAATAAAAATAGAATTTATGAATGTTTAGTTGCTTTAAATGATAATATGTTTTTGTGGCATAAAAGGTTAGGATATTTGCATTACAAGTATTCGAATAATCTTGTTAAGCATGATCTAGCTAAAGGATTGCTTAAAAAGAAATTGAGTTGAAATTCTTTTCGCGATCCTTGTACCTTAGAAAAATTGCATAAAAGTTCATTTAAGAGTAAGAATGTTGTTTCTACTTCTAGACCTTTAGAACTTTTACATCTAAATTTATTTAGACCCATAATAACTAGTAGCTTAAATGATAGAAAATATTGTTGTTATTATTGATAATTATTCTCAATTTACATTGGTATATTTTCTTAAATCGTAAGATCAAGCTCTTGAGTTCTTTAGAATGTTTTTAAAACTTGTTCAAACTAAGAAAGGTAACTTGATTTCTTGAATTTGATTTGATCATGGAGGAGAGTTAAAAAATCAAGACTATTCACATTTTTTGTAAAGAACTATGAAGAAAGCATGAGTTTTCATTTCCTAGAGTTCTACAACAAAATGGTGCAGTGGAATAAAAAAATTGGACTCTTCAAGAGTGTGCTCACACACTTCTTATTGAATTTAATCTCCCAAAGTACTTTTGGGTCGAAGCTGCTAATATCTTGATATGTTTGATGCTAAGGGAGATTAGTGTGTCTTTATAGGATACTCTACTTGAAGTAAGGCCCATTGAGTTTCGGCAAGTGAACCTTAACTATAGAAGAAACTCTTTATGTCAAGTTTGATGAGAGTTCTTCTACAGATGGTAAACAAGTAGTTGATAGTGACGATGAGGATCTACCTTACATAAATGTATTGCATATTAAAGATCAAAATGTACATAATCTACCTAAAGAGTGGAATTTTCATAAAGATCACCCAAAAGAATAGATAATTGGAGTGATTAATGATAAAGTGAAAACTAAATCTCAACTAAACTTTGTTTTTAGTGCATTTGTTTTACAACTTGAACCAAAAACTATTAATCAAGCTTGTTTATGTTCCTCTTGGATACTCGCTATGCAAGAAGAACTAAACTAGTTTGAGTGAAATCAAGTATGGGAATTAGTACCTAAACCAAGTGATTATTTTTTTATGGAGACTAAATGGGTGCTTGGAAATAAAACTAATGAAAAAGGTTAAATAGTAAGAAATAAGGCTATACTTGTTGCATAAGGGTACAATCAACAAGAGGGTATAGATTACGAAGAAACCTATGCTCCCACAATGAGACTTGAATTGATTTGGATACTTTTAGCATTTGTATTGTATTTAGGTCTTAAGCTATATCAAATGGATGTAAAGTCCACCTTTTTAGATGGTTTTATAAAGGAAGAAGCTTATATAGCCAAGCCTCCTAGGTTTTTAAATCAAGAATATCCTAATTTTGTGTATAAGCTTAAGAAATCATGTTATGGTCTTAAGCAATCTCCAAGAGCTTGAGATGAGTGTTTAAGAAATTATCTCATTAAATCTGGTCTCTTAATGGAAAAAGTTGATCCTACACTTTTCATGAAGAAACAAAATCAAGATTTTCTTGTAATTTAAACATATGTTGTAGAACTTTACTTGAGACTTACTTATGCATCTTGCTTTTAATTTCTAGTTATCTGACTCTTGTTATAGTTATATGCAATGTTTTGGTAATGACAAAAAGGGGGAGAAAGAATAAAGATGATAGATGCTTATTGTTAAGGGGAGCTCTTTACACAACAAAGAATATTCAAAGTATGTTTTGTCATTACAAAAAAGGGAAAGAATATTATTACCATAAGTTAAATGATTTTTGATAATGACAAATTATTCCATACTTTTATGTGAGGATTAACAAGTGATGTAGGAAAGACATGGAGCTCTCAATCATGATGAAGAAAAGAAATGAGAAAAGGAAAGATAGATCTCTCAAGAAGTTTTCTTAAAGTTTTTTTTGTGTTGAAATTTATTTTTCAAAATGTACAAGGAGCTTTGATAATCTTGTGAAAACCCATAGGTCACATATTAAAACCTATTTATTCAATTCTACTTTTTAAAACTTTGAAAAATTAGCCTATTTATTTGATGTTTCATATGTCTTATTTTTTACTTCAAATATCTACTTTTTGAAAAATCATCCTGCCAAATTTTTTAGATGTCTGACCCATTATTTCATACATCTATATCTGATTTTTCAAATATCTGACCCACTATCTTAAACATCTACCTTTTTTTAAATCATCATTTTGTCCCAAAATTCTTGGCCTTGAAATATCCAAGATTTTAGATGTTTATATTTTCTTTCGGACATCTAAATGTGCCATGGAACTTCACCACTGTCTATGATTTTAAAATCCAATGTTCAATAGATTGATTAATCATCCATTATGCACGTTTAATTAAATACTTCAAATTTTCAGACTTTTGAATTTTCTTTCAGATGTCTACTCCAAGTTTTTAGACTTCTGATATTTCTTTCAAATGTTGACTAGACCTACTTCAAATGTTTAGGATGTCTATATGAGATGATTAGACCACCTTGGTGTTGCTTTTTAGCATACTCTCAACTCCAGAAACTCAGCCTTTGGTTCTACCACCAAATCAAGCCTCTAGATTTTGTCCTAGATGTCTAAATACTCAATTTAAGACATCTGATTCATTTGTCTAGATGTCTCTGTTTGCTACAAACATTTGACTTCTATTGATGAAAATTTTTGACATTGAACCATCATTTTCAAATGTTTATCTTCTTCTATTACTCTTTCAAGATGTTGATTTTTCATTCAAATGACCGATTCATCTATTTTAGATGTTTTATCTTAACTTTTAGACATCTTATTCAGTCAGATTTTGTATTAATGAATTGTAGCTATTCTAGCTTTAATAATTGCATTTTAATTTGAATTTCAATGGCACCTAAAGCTTAAACCTGACCTCCTACACATAATAAATACCTACTTAAGGTCTCCTAAGCCTACACACTAAGTAACAAAGCTTGTCAGTGGTAAATTCTCACTATTCTCCTTATTCTAGGCTTCTTGTGCTCTTGTAGCTCTTGCAACAACTAAGAGCATGCACTCCCTCTTATCAATCTTTACTCCATATAGGTTTGAAAAGGGAGTAATCATGCCTTATATTATACTGTACATCCTTTTAGGATCTTTTCTTTATATATATATATATATACTGGTTTATTGGGTACCTGAGCTATAGGTTTCATGTTCTCTCTTAGAGATGGGTAAAACTCTTTTTGGGGTTGTTCAAGAGAGGGGTTTTGTGAAGCTTCTTTTAGTGGTTATTATTGGTTTTGGAGGCAAAATCCTATATTAAAAGATTTAGGTAAAAATTTTTCCAGCAAGAGTTTCCTCCATTTATATATTTTTGTGTTCATTTGTGCTATTATTTGCATTTATTTCTTATTGCACAATTCAAGCTCCTTTCTTGCACCACTAACAATTGTCACACCCATAAATATTATTAGAGACATTACTCGAAAGTTAAACTCTTAGAATAACTTAGATATGGAGACTCTACATTAAGATAGAAAGAAATAAAAAAAAAAACAAAATAAACATCTGAGTTACTTTAGGGTTCAGGGGTTTCTTCAATTCTTACTTGGTAAAAAACAATGATGAACCTTTTCTTTTTACATGCATGAGTATAGCAACATTTGTCATCCTCAAGGATAGACCTTTGACACCCAAGATGCTTGAATATCCTCTTTTATATAGAGGAGAAAGGTTAATTACACTCAGAAGTCTTATATGAGATGAGCAAACAAATAATTTATCTTCTTGAGATTTTGCTGGAAAAAAGGATAAAGCAACGCTAAACCTTGACACCTTGTGAGCAATTCAAGAAAAGAATAATTCATTGCAGAAATCTCAGGGAATCTGAAGTCTCGAGAATGCTGAACTCTCGGGAATGCTAGAAGAAAGGACTTGGGAAATAAAAGCCCTAAGAAATGGAAAGTTGAAGACCCATGCAAATAAGAAGATGGAGGAGCGGTGATAAGAACCCAGCTTAGGCAGTGACCACACCTTAGATGAAGTCTATAAATACAGGGTCAAGGTGGCACAAAAGGACATCTTATTTGATTCCATTTTTCTTATTTTTCCATTCAAATTCCTTGTACGCTTTACCTTAGAGCAAAACATTCTTATTGAATTCGATTCACTTTTCCTTCGAACTTTTCTTGTGTGGTATGATTTCTTCACATCCTTATACCTTTGAGGAAATAATTCTACTTAGGATCTATTTGATCTAAGTGGAAACTCTTTAAGAAATCTATTGTAATACATGCCCTGGCCCTTTCTATTTTATAAAATTATGTTCAGGATATAGCCACGTAGATGTATGAAAGTGTTTCCAAGTATTATACATCCCTAAAAATTTTCAACTCAAATGTCTAATTTTAAAGGCATCATCCATTTAATTATCATTTCATTTTTCTCGTAATAATCATATATGTCACTTGGATTATATTGTAATCAATTTTGCACTATCACATTTCTATAAATATATCACCATATGGGTACACACACTCGAACAAAGAAAAAGAAAACTTTTGCCTAGGGTAAGAAGAATTGAATATCTACATACTTTCCCGTGCAAATCTCGGGACTCAATGCAAGTAATAAAAGTATGCAAACATAAGCCATGAGCTTATTTGATGACCGCTTACGGTTATTGAAAGTCATCACTACGCCAATTATGATTATAAATGTCATTTTATTATAAGTAAGGGATCTCTTTGCTAGTGGGAAGGACCTCTAACCCGGATGCCATGGTGGAGGACCACGTACAAGGGCTCTTTGCGGGATGGAAGAAGAAAAATTTATCCAGGATGGGTCGTACTGGCTGGGTCAAATGGGCTACTGAAGGATTGCTAAATTTTTGGCTTGGGAACACCATGTCAAAAAGACTACTTTGGCAAGAATCAGGACATGGGTTTCTAATTTTATTTGGGATAATAAATCCCACTTTGTTGCATGGAATGGTCTATGCAAGCCTTTTAAGGAAGGAGGTGTTGGCCTCCGTGACTATGAAGAACTTCAGCATTTCAGTTCGACAAAACTTATATATTGACTTACTATTGATGGTTCTTCTATTTGGAGCCAATGGATGCAATCTCGATATTGGGACTTTATTACAGTTCAAGGATCCAACTTGGATTCCAAACTTTGGAAGTCACTCCTTGCAATAAGGGACAATACAAAAGCTACCTTCTACGGCTAATTCGAATGGGTATGGCCCATATCGCCCGTGGGCAAACTCCATGTTAATCACATATGGGACCTAATCCGCACAAAAGGGGAAGAACAGCAAATTTGGGCTGATCTATGGTCCACCTCCATACCCCCAAAATGGCCTTTCTATGCTTGGATTGCTATTCAGGGAAGACTCCTTACTGCCGCGAGGCTTAGGTCCTGGGGCATCCCCGCCGATCCCACATGTGTCCTTTGCAATGGGTATACTGAAGACGCTGATCTATTCTTCTCTTGCAACTACTCCTTCACCGTTTGAACTTCGGTTTGGGGACACATTGCTCTGCCTACTGTGATGTTACAGACTCCCTTGACCCTCTTAGACCTCTCATCGCAGGCTCACTCCAAGGATTATTGGAAGATTCTCGCTGCAATCATATGGTATATCTGGAGGGAAAGGAATGGACGTAGGCACGGTGAATATCCTACCCCTACTTTGGTGCTAGGAACATTACTTATGATTGTACAATCTGATCTTTGATTTTATTTCTTATAGTTCCATGTTTGTTCATCCCCTTGTGTGTGTGGGGGGGGATTTCACCGTTGTAATTTGGTCGGTTGACCAATTTTTTGAGCATATACGTAACCATTTACTCACAAAAAAAAAAAAAAAGAAAAAACTTCACACATTCCACCGCACACAGGCCCTCAACCGCACATGCAAACCAGAAGAGAAGAGAGTCGAAAACCCATCCTGCAAGTATAGGTGGTGTCCTGGGGTTTAAAAGAGAAGAGCCAGCTACGCCTTGGGACCGCGAAAGGGTATTGATCCCCGCATAATTATCTCGCACGATCGAGCAGGCTGTACTCCTAAGGAGAATGACACATAAAATAAAGTCAACCTGCCAGTAACATGAAATCCACACTCAAAACAGTTGGTGAGATTCACTACAACTGTCGAAAACGAGGAAAATAGAAATACCATCACTACCTCTCCTCACCGACGTCATAACTCCACCACTTACACCAAAATATACAACCACCTCCCCAAATTAAAGACGGATACCTGAAACAAATCAACTATATATATATATATGTTTTTGCCCCTTTCGTTTTTGATACTATCTTTCTGTCAACCACTATATAATATATATATGAAAACAAGCTCCAACGTCATCATCATCATAAAATCCTTCCAACGTTCCGGAGTAGTAGTACCACATCTTAAAAAAGAGCCGAGTTAAGATCAACATCGACTCTGGCCCTCTTCCTCATCTCCGGCAGCAGCGGCACCGGGGACTCGCAGCGGGGGCAGCGCGGGCGGGACCGCGAGACAAGTACGTAGAGAAGGCATCGCGTGCACCCGACGGCCACCATTGCCTCGTCCTTTGGCGGCATGAGATCGCTTTGATTCTTCTTGTGGCCACCGAAGCGTTCGAGGGCGGACTTCACTTTGTCGAGGGTGCAGATGGTGGTGCTATACCTGCAGGAGGCGGCAGCTGGAGGGTTACGAGGCGAGGACGAGGAGGACGATGTTACATAGAGGTTGAGCTCCAGGTTTGGTGGTGGTTGTTGTTGTTGTTGCTGCTGCTTGTAGAGTGGCGGCGGCTGTGTAAAGGCGGGGTAGGAAGGTGTTGGAGGGTATTGATCGTAGCTGTCACGTTGGAAGGAATCGCCCGTAGCTGACTGCATGCATATGCATGGGAACGGACGTGTACGTTAGTGAGACGCGGCGGGCAGGAAGAATCAAATCATGGAAATAAATGCTAGCAGCTCGCAGATCAGACCAGAATGCAAGAAAAATGAATATAAGAAGAAGTCGAAGAAGAAGAAGCACCGTGCGTATATAATAAATATTATTATTATAATTAACTATATGTGAGTACTCGTCTATATATATAGACACACATATGAGCGTGCCTATTCATGCATGTTTTCATTGATGAGCTGTCCAAGGACAGAATGGACATGCATAGACCAATCAGCCAACTAGCCATAAATGACGAATGGATTCATAATTTTGTACCTGAAAAGGGAAACAGGTCTCCGGGTCCCCGGCATTGTGGGTAGTGTGGTTGGGTCGTGCCGGTCTAAGAGCAAAACTATAAGAAACGATGCGTTCTCGAGCGATGAACCATTGCTTGGCCGTAATTGTACGTATGATAAGAGTGCATATTTAAATTTTGGAAGCGGGTACCACATGTGTTTTGAAACGTGATGACGTGACCTATTAGGGTAAAATTATTATCAATTATTTTAGATTAGTGTAAAATTATGAATCATTTTTTTACTGATATAATGATTATTTTGTGTCAGAAAAAATTATAATAAATTATTTGACATTATTATAAAATTATTTAATAATTATTTTATATTGATATAAAATTATCTCAAATCAATTTATATTGATATAAATTGATATACTTCATCTAAAATACATAACTGTTTATCCCCTTTTGCCTCCCTTTTAATTAGAAAGGAGAAGTGGAAACGAACGCTCATCCGTACACTATAGGTGTTTATCTGATAGTGCTCTTGTTTGTTAAATACTTGCTGTAGTTTACGTGTTTTTGGATCATAGCCAGGGAAAATTGAACCATCGCCTAGTCGTATTATGTTCCAAATTTTGAACTTTCTAGCTGTGGAGGCATCCCTGTCCGACACGAACATATACTTCTATCTATTCTATTACATGTACGCCTTCCAAAGTTCCACACACGTTCAATCGTCAATTTTCACCACCTTGTAATCCAAGTTTTTTTCTCAATGGATGTTCAAGCTGTTCCGTTGCCCAGACATTTTTTGGAGGTAGAAAAAGACATCAATTAGCATGTGCGTACAAGAAAAAGAAAATAAAAATGTTCATTTCTTCACAAAAAAATTGAAGAAAAAAAAAAAAAAACACAACAGAGAGAAAGAATAGAGTGGAACAGAAACCTTCAAAGAAATAAAACAGAGAATAGAAACAGGAAATAAAAAGCCCACTACCTCCAAACTATATGGTAGCAGCATGCATGAACCATTACGATTTAACTTAGGAGTTCCAGACATGGATGTCATTCTTAATTATAACCCCAACAGAAGCAAGACATGCGCATATAAGAAGGAAAAAAAGAAGTAAAAGCAGAAAAGGAAAAAGAAAAAAATGAATGAAGAAACAAAAAGGAAGATTGGCAAAGGACATCAACTGATAAACATTTTTACGTACCATGGCATCAAGGAAGTCCCTTGTTACAAGGCCACCCTTCTGCTCTCCCTCCCTCTCTTCTTCCTTGTACCTGTCGCTCATCATCTGCATCAACATGCTCACTCCTGTTGCCATCCTTCCCTTCTTCCTCTATCTCCCTTGCTCTCTTTCCGATGTAATGGGAAGGATATCAGACAGAGATTATGGACAAGGTGGGAAGGCTTCGAGACTTCCATTTATAGGCAGAAGTTCGTGTGAAGAACAGCAGTCTGTAATAAAGATATGGTTTATTAATACCTGATATCTTTCACAATTTCGCGGATTTAGTACTACTTTTTTTTGGGTGCTTTTTAGTGGTTTCTGACTTCATTTTTGGAGGTTTATAAGTTAGCGTAATAAAAAATTTCAATTACATACATGCCCCTGCCTCTGGATTTCTTTCCAGATGCGTACCATGAATCCAATGATAATTCTTTCCATTTTTACCCTTAATTAATTAAGTTCCTAATATTTCATGTCGACGAGATAAGGTGAACGTTAGGGGCATCACGGTGAAGCAGAATGACCGTCTCGACTGAATTGCATGGGCCGAGGCTCAAAGAAAATGATGACAGACGAAACTATTTACGAAGCTAATTAAAGTTTTGTTTACTCATTTGGAAACTATCTGAACGTGATGATCAATGACAAGAAAATAACTAGAATTTCAATTTAGAGCCATGCCATGTTGTCTGCTAAATATAAAAGAGGTATTATATTGTCATTTTGCTTTTTAATTGGGATTTCGGGTGAAAAGGATACATGGTAAGAGTGTGGAGTTAAGAAAACGAAGAGTGGCATTGTAATGACCCACGATGGTTGAAAAGTGGTGCTTTTTTTAATCTCCTGCTTAAGACATGATCGGAGAAGGTTATTTCGTGAGTAGAATAATAAGCATATACCGATGAAATCGGAGGGGATATAATTAATGGAACCATAAGGCATGGCTTAGATATGATGCTTATAGAAAGAGTTTTCGAATGTCGATATTCGTACGTGTTAACGGTGAGTAAACAATGGTGAGAAATAGCCTGAAGAATTTAGCTGAAGCATTAATGTGAATGCAGTAACCGGTAATTAAACGAAATGAGAAAACTTAAGTAACTTAATTGCGTGCCATACTCTTAGATGTTCAACTATTGTGAAACTCACACCCGAAGAATGAACACCATTTTGCACGCACCGCCACACCACACCCCCCCCCCCCCCCACCCCAACATGTGCACAAACCACATACGAAGGGATGCATGCGCATTGCTGATTTAGGTTTCTAAGTCTTTGGTCCAAAAGGGACTAGATCGATCAAACATGGAGATGAATTTGGAGAAAAAGAAAGAGATCAGCAGAGGGAAAATACTGTATATTTAAGATGGTGCTTATAAGTTATCGCAGTCGCTATCAAATACAAACAAGGTGGAATATATATAACAAATGATATCATTGGTGGAGCTGCGGCCCTCCCTCTGCCAAGAGAGTGCCCCTCCCCCTCTCCTTTTTCCTTGCCTCTCCCGATTCTCCTTGCCTCTTGTCCCGTCTTTACCCTAGGGTTTTCCCACCCCTCTTTTCCGGTGAGGCCCTTCCCCCTCCCCTCCCCTCGGAGGGGAGTTGGGGGGCTTCTCGCCATGGTTGCTCCTCTTGGTTAAGATCAGCAAGTGGTCCTTAGGGGCTGGAGTCTTGTTGCTCCTTGCTGGTGGTCTTCGCTTTCCGTTTCGTTCAGTTTTCATTTTTTGGTTTGCTGTCTTTTGTTCTGTTTTTGATGCTTTCGATGCGAGGTTTTCGTGGGTGGGGCTTGCGGTTGGGTAATGGCTTCTCCTTTGGAGAATCCCTCAGACCCTGTTGCTTTTGATCCCCGATCATTGTCAACGCAGAGGCCTTCCTATGCCTCTGTAGTGAACGATCGTCGATCCCCTGAGTCCCTTCCCTAAGAAGAGCTCTCTGTGCCGGTTCGCATGCCTTCTAGGGTGGATGGTTACCTTTACACCTCGTTTTCCTCCTCCGAGGTTGCTGATCTCGCTAAGGGATTGGCTTCTTCGGTGGTTATTCGTGCGATGGGTCCTAAACCCTCTTTTCAATCGGTTAGAGATTTCCTTACGCGCAAGGTTCGGATCTTCAACTTTTCTCTGACCGCTCTAAACATGCGGCATTGGTTCATGAAATGTTCCTTTTATCTTGATTTTTTGAGGCTCTTTTCCCTTGGATCTGCTATTTTGAATAATGTTTGCCTTCAGTTCATTCGCTGGACGCCTTCTTTTTGAACTGACGCTTTGGCTACCTTGGTGCCTGTCTGGGTTGGGTTGGGTTCCCCGGTCTCAACCTGCATCTCATTCATCCTAATGTGCTGCTTTCTCTTGCATATCAACTGGGTAACCCAGTTTATGTGGATCCGAAAATGTTGCAAGACTTGAGATCGGGTTACCCTTGAGTGTGCGTAGAGGTGGATCTTCTTGCGGATCGCCCTTCGTTTGTGCGTATTTCTAATGGAGGTGTTGTGATTCATCAAAAGGTTGTTTTTGAGCGAGTTCCCTTATGCTGTTTATTTTGCTTGAAGCTCGGTCATAGCCTGCTTTCTTGCTCTACTACCTCTGTTGCAGGTAATGATGACTCTCTAGGTTCTTCTCAACCCGTTGATAATGGTCATCTTGCTGCTGCTGCTCCGGAGAAGGATGTTGCTCCGACAACATCGGAGGCTGCTCCTTTTGTCTATGATGAGATCCTCTCTCCCTCTTCTCCGAAGGACCTTAGGGGGTTAATAATACGGGTTGTATAACTTCTCATTCTTCTCTGGGGGGGCCTAGATCGTTTGGTGGTCCTTCGGTGGAGAAGAAAAGGAAACGACGTGTGTGTATGAAGAAGAAATTGAAGGTGACATCGTATCCTCTACACATCGACGACTTGGGGATGGAGCATACGATGACTAGGTCATCTGAGCTCCCATTTCCCTAGCAGGTACATCCTCTTTTTTCTGATGCTACTCATTCTCATGAGATGCCTGATGTTTATGATACTATTATTGTTGATGAAACATAAAAGCTTTTGGATGATTTTGTGAACAATCCCAAAAAATCTGATTGTGTTTTCGATCCTAAGATTAACACGTGAGATGATTTTAGGATGATGGTTTTACACAATCTTCATAAATCCTCTAAGATTCAAATTGATTACGATAAATGCTACATCGTGTCTTTCCCTCACGTAGATGTTATACCTAATATGGCCTGTGACTTTGACCTCTTTTACTTGAAATACTTTCCTAATTCTAGGTTGTTAACTAATCAATATAAAAAGCATGATGATCGTGTTTTGCTCGATTCTATTCAGACGATCAACTAGGACAATGTGAAGAGCATCACCCTTGAAGGCGGATCCTTTTCCTAGGGTATCTATCTTCCTTTTCCTTCCCCTATCCCTCTTGATCCTGACCTACCTTTGATTAGTGAAATTTATGATAATGAGGAGCATCTTTTAGTGAGCAATGATGATCACTTTTTTGCCTCCAGATCTGAGTCAACTTCTTTGGGTTCCCTTGACAATTTGGCTTCCAATCTTCCCTACATTCAAGGGGATGCATATGAGGCACACTCTACTATTAGGTCTAGAGGAGCTCATGGTGGTGGCCCCTTAAGGGAAAATGGTAGGTTGACGAGAGGTTGCAGTAAATCACTCTCCAAGATCCGATCCTAATGAAAGGGCTCTTTTGGAACTGTAGAGGGGCACTTAATATGCCCACTTCCAATCACATTAAATTCTTGATTCATAAGCATAACTTAGACATCATCTTCCTCTTTGAACCTTTTGTAGACTTCTCCTTGGCTGCTATTTTCATGGACTTGATTGGTTTTTCCCAAACCCACATCTCTATGATTGCCCCCAATATTTGGTGCTTTTCAAAAAATTCTGTTAACACTTTCTCACTCAGTGTTATGCCCCAAGCGGTTATTGTCAAGTGTGTGCTTCCTAATGCCACTTGTATCCTCTCAGGGGTCCATGCTTCTTGCAGTGTAGAATCCAGGTGGAACCTCTGGAATCATCTCTCTGTTCTTAATGATTCGATCTCCGACCCTTGGATTATAGGTGGAGATTTTAACTGTATCTTACGTTCTTATGAGAAAAGTGGTGGTTTACCATTTCACTTGTCCCATGCCTCTGACTTTTGTTGGTGGAAGGAGTGTTTTGGAAATTCCTATGGAAGGGAATCAATTCTCTTGGTGTAATGGTAGACATGGCAGTGTGAGAATTTATCAAAAGCTGGATTGGATCTTTGTGTCTTCTCCTAGCATGGCTCTCTCACCCTCTGCGTGTTATCTCTCTAGGAGAAATTCAAACCATGCACCCATGCTTTTATCTTTAAATACTGCCAAACCTTCTAGACCTCGTCCTTTCAGATTCCATAACATGTGGCTTAAAGATCCCACTTTCAAGAATGTTGTTAGTCGAGTCTGGGAACAATCGTCTTGTAATCCCACTTATAACCCCATTGATATTCTTTACTTCAAACTTACTAGTCTCAAAAAAACCCTGCAATCTTGGAATAGATGGTACTTTGGTGACATTCAAGGACCTCGAGAATCCTCATAATGATGTGGAGGCTAAATTGACATCCCATTGGGATGATCAAACTTCCTCTGAGCTCATGGATGTTCGTATCCAACTAGAAGATGCCCTTGCCAAATACTACGAATTTCTTGCGCAAAAGACTAAGATTAGTTGGTTGCTTCTTGGGGAAGGAAATAATGCTTTCTTTTTCACTACTATCAAGAAAAGATTTGTGAAACGAAATCGGAATTCTCTCTCCTCTTCCATTGGTAACGACTCTTGGGACTTGGCTGCTTCTAAAGTGACTAACTACTTCCAATCCCTTCTTTCCTCTAGCGACACTGGTGATATCAATAGATTTTTGAACATCATCCCCCCTATCATTACCCCTTAGGACTCTTCCACTCTGCTAAGCATCCCTAATGAGAGTGAAATCTTAGATACTATTAATGCCATGCCTGCTAATAGTTCCCTTGGCCCCGATGGTTTCAATGCAGAGTTTTTTCATAATTGTTGGGATATTGTCAAAACAGATGTGGTGAATGCCATATCACACTTCTTCTCTACTCAGACTGCTCCTAGATCTTTCAATTTTACTTTTATCTCTCTTATCCCTAAGAAACCTAACACTATGGAGCTGGTTGATTTTTGTCCTATCAGTCTTTGCAATGTGACCTTTAAGATTGCCTTTGGTATCTTTGCAAACCATTTGGCTAAGCTGTTGCCTAAACTCATTTCCTCTGAATAGGTGGGTTTCATTAAAGGTAGATCTATCTCTGATCACATATCCACCACTTTTGAGCTTGCTCAAAGGCTTAATCGCAAGGTTTTCGGCTCTAATGTCATCTTCCAGATTGATCTCCAAAAAGCCTATGATAGAGTTGAATGGGAAGCCCTTTACTGCACTTTATGTAAATTTGGATTTTCCTTCGAGGTCATTGCTCTTATCAAAGGTTTCGTGGAACATGAGGGATCTTCAATCTTAGTTGACGGGTGCTCTTCGCCATTTTTCAAGCTCTCTCGTGGGCTTAGACAAGGGGATCCCTTATCTCCTTTCTTCTTTGACATTTTTATGGAACCCTTTATTCATGGTATCAAGGAGATGGTCTTCTTGGGTCAATTAGATACTTTTTCTATTAAACGTGGCATCCCCTCCTCGGTCGCACTCCTCTACGCTGATGACATCATTCTTTTCCTCAATGGTAGCCTTAGATCCACTACTAATCTTATGGCCTTTATCCACGAGTTTGAGTCTAACTTCGGCCAAAGATTAAGCCATCTCAAAAGTTTTTGCTATGTTGGGAAACATTTCCCCATGGGAAGATTGACTTGGATTCTCTCTATTACTGGCTTCCAACTTGGGGGCTTCCCCTTCAATTACCTTGGTTGTCCTATCTTCATGGGTAGAGCAAAGACATCTTTTTTTCACGACTTGGTGGACAAAATTCACTCTAAGCTCTCCGGTTGGAAAGCCAAGCTTCTTTTGTCTGCTGCCAAGCTTCTCCTCATCAAGCATGTGCTATCCTCAATCCCAATTCACATTCTCTCGGTGGTTGATGTTCCTAAGATTGTGATCCACAACATTGAATCCACATTCACTAATTTCTTTTGGAACTCCTCAGAGGAGGAATGCCATCATCATTGGATCTCTTGGCCTTCTACTTGCAATCCACTCTCCTTCGGTGGGCTTGGCATCAGGGACCTTTCCATGGTCATTAAAGCCTTTAGGATGAAAAGGATGTGGAATATCTTGTTTGGTAACTCTCCTTACTTGACTCTTATGAGAAATCTCTATCGTCTTTCTCACAACTCCTTCCATAATTGTTATAATAGATTCAACTCCCTCGTCTTGGCCTATAATGATATGGAACCTTTCATTTGCTGGGAAGTTAAGGAAGGAGACCTTCTTTTTTGGATGGATATTTGGATTGGGGACTCCCCTCTCAAGGATTTCCTCTCGTAGGATATTTACCCTCCCTTGGTTAAGATCAAAGATGTCCTGGCTTGCCCTGATTTGATTGATCATCTTCATGCTATCCCTCTTGACATTCGGTCCAAAATCTTTCAAACCGTCATACTTGACGACAAAGACATCCCAATTTGGACTTCGACTTCGAGTGGCAAATTCTCTATTTCCTCTGCTTACAACATCAATTTCAATTCTATTCCTTTTATCCCTGTGTTCCATTGTCTTTGGAACCTTAAGCTTCCCCTTAGGCTGAGCCTTTTTGCTTGGAAAATTTTTCTTGACAGGCTCCCTACTGATGATAACATTCAAAAGCCTGGCTTCAATCTACCCCTGCTCATCACAACCTTGAAACCTACTCTCACATATTTTGTCATAGCGATCTTTCCTTCTCTGTTACCAAGTGGACCTTCAGGAATATGCACCTCAACCCCATTCTGCCTTCCAACCTCTATCAAAATTTCCTCAACTCCAATGTCTCTTTTTCTAATAGGTTCAAGGGTATTACTACCTTCATTTGGCATAACATATGGTGGATTTGTAATAAGATTAAGATAGACAATTTCAATATTTTGCACATTAGTCATTTTCTGGACTGAAATTGGAGATCTTTTCATATGGCGAATTGGCTCAAATCCCAAAAGTCCAAAGTCTTTGCTGTGTCTTGGCTTCACCTGGTGATTGGGTACAAGGTCAACTTTGTGGCTATTAGCCATGATGGCACCCATTCCATTGCTTGGATTCTTTAGGACAACTCTGGTTCTTTTATTGAAGCGACGTCTTCCAAAGTCTCTACCTCCTCCTGAAAAGGGCATCATAGAAGCTATCACTCACTTCCTACAATTTGTGCATTGCAATTATGATAATATATGTTATGAAATGGACTCCTCTTTGCTTTATTACTAGTGGAATGGGAAAATTTCGGTTGCTTGGCACATACGTCCAGCTATGCAGGTTGCTAAGGAATGCTGTTCTCAGGCTGTAAAATTGACTTTGACTTATATTCATCCTATGGCCAACAATCTAGCTTGCATGATTGCTTCCTCTTCTGATGGCCCGTGGCAACTCTTCCACACATAGGTGCTTCTTTCGGCTAGGTGTCGTGGGTTGTTAAGATTGGATAAGATTCAGTTTCCTTATATTATTGGATAGTTCTGTGTTGTTCTGGGGTTGTTTTTCTCTCTATTTTTAGTTTTTTGTACTGGGCCATGAGTCGTGGTCCTTCTTTTCGTGTATGGGACAGGTTTTGGTCTAGTCCCCCGTCCCCCTTTTTTTTATAGCCTCCAAGGAGTGGAGGATGAATAAGAGTGACTCTCATATTTTGAAAAAAAAAAATTGACATCATTGGATGTACTCAGATGATAAGCCTTGTAGTTTAACCCTTAGCTCCTATTTATAGATGAGTTGCAAGTTTTAGATCAAATAGAATAGAAAATAGAGAGTAGAGAACATAGAGAAGAGGATGAGATCGAGAATTGTTTGTAGAATGGCTGAGCTAATGCATCGATTAGCTAGATAGAGCGAAGTTATATTTATAGATGATCCTAGGATCTTGTTACAATAGCCTAGGATACAAGAGCCAACAAGAGAATGGCACATCAGCTGGTTGCTACAACATTTAATGACATGTACAACAATCTTATTAGCATAACACCTCCCCTCAAACTGAAAGACGGGGAACCACTTGAACTTTGGAATAGAACACTTGAAAGGGGATTGTTGTCAGTGTCTTAGTTAATGCATCACCAATTTAGTTTTTGCTTGAAATAAAACATATTTGAAGCTCTCCTTTATCATACTGATCTCTGACAAAATGGTAATCAATTTCTACATGCGTAGTATTGGCATGGGAAATTGGATTATGAGATAGGTAAGTAGAACCCACATTATCACACCATAGAATTGGTGGGGATTGAATACTAATACAAAGTTCATTCTAAAGAGACTTTAACCAAATGAGTTTAGCAGTAGCATCGGCGAGCTTCAATTGAATGAGCAACACTTGGATGCTTTTTTGATGCCTAAGAGATGGGATTATAGCCCAAGTAGACTACATAACTGGGCGTGGATTTTATGATTAGTTAGACAGGTGGCCCAATTAGCATCTAAGTAGACTAATAATGTTGGTGTGGTAGAAGATTTATAGAATATTCCATGACTCAAAGTACCCTTGACCTAAAGAAGAAGTAGCTTGAGAGCCTCCAAAATGAATTTTAGTGGGTTTATGCATAAACTAACTTTATTGACAACATAGGTTAAATCTGGACGAGTATATGAGGAATATTGGAGGGTCCCAAGAAGTTGGCATTAGATTGAAGGATCAACCAATACAGGACTATCTATCTAAAGCAAAGAAGAAGCATTCATGACCATGGGAGTTTTCAGTTGTTTGAGACAATCAAATTTGAACTTGATTAATAAGTTTGCTAAGTATTTTTCTTGAGAGATATGCATCCCATTTGCAGTTCAACAGAGCTCCAAGCTAAGAAAATATGTAGGTAATCCAAGTTCCCTAACAAGAAATTCACATTTTTGCGTATTCAGTATGGATTGCATTGGGTCTTTAAGAGAGCTAATTAGTAAAATGTCATCCACATAAATCAAAATGAACATAACATGATACGATGCTCTTTTAATGAAAAGTGAAGTGTCTATTTGAGAACCAATAAATCTAAGAGGTTGAAGAACGGTAGTGAGTCTCTTAAACCAGGTCCGTGGGCTTGTTTCAATCCATAAAGAGACTTATTTAGTTTACAAACATAGTTTGGATGATCAGGATGCATAATTAATCATTGAGGTTGGACCATAAAAATCTCTTCATCTAGCTTCTCATACAAAAAGGCATTATGTATATCTAGTTGATTAATAAACCAATGATTGGACAAGGCAAGACCAAGAAGAAGACATATGGTGGTGGGCTTGACAACGGGATTGAAGGCCTCTTTTTAATCTCATTCTTCCACTTGATGGAATCCTTTCACAACAAGATGCGCTTTGTAGTGATCAATGGATCCATCAGGTCATCGTTTAATCTTGTAAACCCACTTATTGCTTGCTATATTCATTATGGGATGAGGAGGAACAAGCACCCAAGTTTCATTTCATTATAAAGCATTAAATTCTTTAGTCATGGATGCAACCCAAAGTTGTCCTTTACAAGCTTGAGAAAATGATGAAGGTTCTTGCTCTTGATAAAGACCATGCAAATGATGTGGTAGAGGATGCATAGTAGCTGAATAACATTTCTTTTTGACAATTAATCCCATGTATTGACTGTGTAATCATCTGATGAGTTTGTGAAGTAGATGCTACAAGACTTGGCATGATAGAAGGAAGCTTAGGGTGGGAGGCATCCCTTGACACTTCCTCATTAGAGACATTCATCTAAGAAGTTGCACTATCCGATTGTGAGCTATTTGAAGAAGTATCATGTGTAGAAGCATCAGTTGAAATTAAAATTTCCACAAGTGGAGATGATGGAGGAAAATGGTTGATTGAATTTGGAACAATTTCTCATTATATAGGAAGGAAAGAAGTAGCAGTATGTGAAGTTGTTGGAATTGAATCATTTTGGGAAATTTGTTTGAAGGGAAAATTGGTCTCATTAAAGACCACAAGTCCCTTTATAACAAACTTGGTTTTAATATTGATATACTTTGTGAAAAAGGCTATAGCTTAAGAATATGTGTAAAGACAAGATAGGCTGGAGCTTATGTCAATTATATGGCCTTAATAACGGATAGCAGGCACACCCAAAAGTCCTTAGAAAATAATAGTCATGATCTTTTTAAAAGAGAAGTTGATATGGAGACCTATTGTTTATGATTGAAGTAGGAAGATAGATAATGAGGACAATATCAATATGAAATGCAGAAGTCCAAAAATGAAGAGGAACGACACCAAAATGAAGAAGAACCAAGGTTGCCTCACTTAAATGGCGATTCTTTCATTCATCATGCCATTTTAATCTAGTGTATAGGGAGTAGAAACTCTATGAAGAACACCATGTTGTTTGCACCACTTATGTAGGTGATGACATTCCCCTCCATAGTCAAAATGAATTGCTTGAATAGATGTGTTGAATTGAGTTTGCACAAAATTGTAGAATTATAGGAAGACATCAAACACTTGAGAATTAGTTGTGAGGGTAAAAATCCATGTGAATCTATTGTAATCATCAATGAATGTCACACAATATTTATGGCCATTAAAGCCAATAATAGGAGAGGTCTAGACAGCAAAAAATATCAAGGCAAATGGTTTATTGCTTATTGAATAAGATGAGGATAGATGCGAGTGATGTGTTTTTGATGTCATATAGGAATCATAAATGCCTTGAAACAAAGTCTTTGTTGTAGGTAAGGAAAATTTAGAGACAATATTTTGTATGGTAGCATTATTTGGATGGCCCAGCCTATTATGCCAAATTTGTATTGGAGCTTTTTCTAATAGGCAAACAATTGGAGAGCATGAAGAAATTACAATAGTGGTCGTGAAAGAATACTTGGGATGAACAGTGGATGATGCCAACAAACATTGATAGACCACACAAATAGCTTTTCCTTCAAGTAGAAGCTTCTTTGTTTGTAGATCTTTCACCACAAATTTATGGGGATAAATCTTGAAATAGCAAACATTATCATTAGTGAACTTGTGATTGGATAATAAATTCTTTGAAGCTTTAGGGACAAGTAATACATTATGAAGCTAAAGAGTTTTAACAGAAGATGGAATTCGTTTAGTACCAATATGAGATATATACCTACCTTGGGCATTACAAAGTACACTACATCAGTTCCATTATAATTAGAAGAAATATCTAGATTAGCCATGGACTTTGTCATGTGATGAGTAGCACCAGTATCAGCATGCCATAGTTGAGAGGAAGATGTATCAACCGCATTTGCTTGAGTGGAGGAATCAGAATCATACCTATAGTAACAAATAAGAGTAGTATGATTTGATTTGTTCACAAATTTGACATGGGTTGTTGTATGAGAAATGACCCTTGCCACGAGTAGAATTCTGAACGTTTGCACAACTAGAAGAATTAGAAGTATGAGGTGAAAAACCACATCCACGAGACATATGACCTTGAGACATTCAACCTCTGAAGCCTCGAAAGGATCCTCCTCAAGCTTGATCTCCATGAGCGGCTTGATTAATTTCAATGAGTTGTTGATTAGCAAAATCTGTTGCTCATGGGTTAACAATAAACCAATAGCTTCATCATGTTGACATGGAATGGATCTACCATTAATGACAACCACAATAGACTCATATTCAGGACCAAGACCATGAAGAATAGCCATGAGTAACTAATCTTCAGAAATGTGTTTTCCATAGATAGCAAGACTCATAGAAATTTTGTGAGCATTAGTTGTGAAATTTGTGACATTCATATCACCTTTCTTAAGACTATGCAGCTGATTTTGCAATTGAAATACTTACTAGTGAGATTGTGTGGCAAAACATCTCTCCAAGAATGACCACATAGCTCACGCTGAAGTTACCTGGGTTGCTTAAGAACAAATGCTCTTAGAGATAGTAGAAATTAACTAAGTCATAACAAGAGAATCACGATGTTTCCATCTAATAAATTCATCATTAACTTTGGTAGTTTTACCAGTTGAATCTATAAGAAATTGGTTAGAGGAAGAAGATGCCCCATCAATGAAACTAAGTCACAAGCATTGAATATAGGGATTAGTGGTGCTTTCCAGAGCTGGTAATTTGTAGTCGCAAGTTTAAATGGGATGCAATTGTTAATGGTAGCAGCTGGAATGCTGGTTAGGGTAGCATCACCCAAATTAGATGCCATTACATGAAGAGTAAGAAGAAACACGTTATTGATCAGAGGAGATCAAGGGCAAAATTCCTAGATTAGAACTGATTTGTTGTCGATCATCAGAAGAACCCAAATTTATCATAGATGATCAGAAATCTGATGGAGTGAAATAAGGATTTGGTGAATATGATCACTAACCCTTCACATCGTAGTTGTGATCATCTTTCTCCTACAAATGTTACTTGCATTCCTTTCCCACAAATTGCTAAGATACCATCTTGGATAAGATATAACATAAAATAGAGTGTAGATAATAGAGAGAAGAGGATGAGATAATTGTTTGTAGAATGGCTGAGCAAGTTCATCGATCAACTACAACTCAGTTATATTTATAGACAGTCTTGGAATGTTGTTACAATAGCCTGGGATACAAGCCAGAGAATAACACATCAACTAATTGTTACAACACTTTATGACATGTACAAAAATCTTATTACATTGCCTAAGAACAATAACATAGAAAAAAGCTTCCGATTAGTGAATTCCATAGTCAAGATGGCTATTTGCATGCATTTAATCACCATCCACATGCTCTTGTACAATGTTGTTATGTAGTCTTATCAAGATGTTAATGATGTAGCATAATCTTTAAAAGGTACACAAGTAACCTTGTTGAATCGCGAGCAGTGTTGTTTAATTAGGTGATATTAGTGTCGAAATGAGTGTAGTGGAAGTGGTTAACTACAAGTGATGCTACACGGATTTTTCAAATATATTAACTTGGACTAAAGTAGGTTTTACGATTATCAATTTTAGGGTTAGGGTCAAACTCAGGGAGGCAGGCTTAAGGCCCTCAATTTCTACGCGAATACTAAAAGTGAGTCACTTCCATTCGCTTATTATATTTTTAGATTTTTCTTGATTTTGAAATTTTTTTATGATAACTTTGTTCTTGAGGTCCTCCCTCAAAAATAAGTCCTTGGCAACAAGCCAAACTTGAGTCCAAATAATCTCGCTGATAGGATCTAAAGATAGATGTATAGGATATGGCTATGTGCACAAATGCTTAAAAGAATATTAGTAATAATAAGAAAATTTGTACAATCAATAAAACCACAAATGATACAAAATGTATAGTGGTTCCCCACTCACTTGGGTACTCCACTACCTAAGCCTCCCAGCCTAGGATTTTTAACCTGATTCCCTCAACCTCGAGGAAATCAATTTACTAACTGAGGTAATTAACGGGTTACCTCAACCCAAGTACAAAAACGGGTTTGTTACAACCCAACGAGCAAATGCTCAAGTACAAATAAGCATAGGTGTAAGATAGAAATAAACTGTACAACAAATACCTAAGCCTCTCAACAAACATATGAATGATATTACCGATTTGAGAGCCTAGAATGAACGTGATTCACTTTGTGAATGTGTGAGTGAAACACGTCGTTGAGCTTGCAAGAATATTGAGAGAGTGATGGCAAGCTTCTTCTTTCTCTCTTGTGAATATGGTGGGAATTTGAAATTCTAGCTCTAGGATTTTCTCTTCTCTTTTCTTGTGTCTCTTGTGTGCAAACAAAGAGTCCTAGGATCATTTTATAGAGTTTAGGACCTCAGGGATTCGTCTAGTAGACGTTGGGATTTAATTCTCAACGTTCACATGGCCTAAATAAATTTTCTAGCCATTCAGAATTGAGCCAACGGTTAACTGGTACCGGTACTAAAGTGTGGGTACCGGTACTCGTTGCTTCTAGATTTGGGTTTCAAACTCTCAACACAAATCTGTAACTCACTTGTACCGGTACTGATCATTAGTACCGGTACTTGTTATCTCCAGTGTCGGTATTGATCATGAGTATTGGTACTCGTAGGGTACAGGTTTGCTTTTATGAGAAAACCTAAACCTGTAAATCACATGTACCGGTACTAAACCTTAGTACTGCTACTTGTGGGTTAACAAGTACCTTTTTAAAGTGATTTAATAAATTACGTTCTTTGAAAATAATCGCAATATTAATCCTAAATTATCTCTAATAAATTTTACGATCTAAGTTGTATTCCTTTGTTAAGAGGCATACAATCTATGAAAACCTAAACTAAAAATCAAAGGGTCAAAGATGATCTTCTTCTTCTCGATCCTTCCTTGTCATCTTGCCTCCATTTCCTGTTTGCCTTGATCCTTCACCTAAATCTAAAAAATACTTAATGGCAAACATTAATCCATAATAATTTTGTTAATACCAAAACAAGATGTGGAACAAGGTTCCAACACTCGCTTTATGCACGATCAGGTACCTACAAGTCACAAGTTATCTTTTCCCTTTTACAACTTTTTTTTGTATTTTCTTAACTATCAAATAAAAGATAATAAGAGAACAAAGGAAAAATTGCGAGAATTGAAATAAATTGAAATACTTAGCTTATTTGTATATGTACATATGTATGTATAAGATATATATATCTATGTATATATATTTATATATAGATATAGAGAAAGAGAGAAGAAAGGGAGGATGGGATTGGAGAAAAGGATGTAGCATCATGCTAGGTTAACCTATGTCTAGAGAGACATGATTAACCCTAGCTATGTGCCGAGTGATTGTGTAGATCGGACGTGTGTGCATGTGTGTTTGAATGCTTGATGTGTGCAGGTTATCAGGTATGTGTGCACAACTAGTGCGTACACACTTGCGATACAATGCGTGGGAAATGAGGTGATGTGCGTGTGGTGTGCATGTATGGGTCTATGTGTGTTTGTGTGTATGTGTGAGTGAATTTGTGTGTGTGAATGTGGGTGTGTGTAAGTGTCTGTGAGTTGAGTGTGTGTGCATTAATGTGAGTGAGGGTGATTGTGAGTGTATGCGCGTAGGTGTGGTTGTGAAGGGTGTGTGTGCAAGCAGCAAGTGAGCGCACGCGGGAGTGGATGGAGTGCAGTGAGTGAAGTTCACTACCAACTAAAGTAGGGAGAGAATGAGCCCGCAAAGGCTAGTGACCGGCTAACTGAGGAATGGAGCCAGTCACTAGGTGCCCTAGAAAGTTATGCGAGGATGTAGTGTGGGTGGGTGCAACCAAATGTTGCGACAATGGCTAGTTAAGTGAGAACGGTGCTGGTCATTGTCATGCCAGTTGGTGGAGAGAGAAGGCGCAGGTAGGTGATGGTGACCGACTGTGTAAGGAGTTGAGTGGTGTGTGGGGTCCTCATCACTGGATAACTGAGAACCAATTCGGTGACAAAGGGAAAGAAACTGAATCGCAATTGGGATACTGTAGTAGAACAGTGCAAACAAAATATAGGAACTTTTAGCTACTCTAATGGCGAACAAAGCACGATAAAAAAAATAGCAAAATAAAGAGAGAATCCACCACGTCTACCTACTCATGAAGGAGCTAGACGGTGGTGGAGCTCACCGTGGTGGTTGCGACCACGGGGAACTTCTCCCAATTACCAATGGGGGCTCGCAATTGGTGAGAGGCCACTGGGGCTAGGGAGGAAGAGAGGGAGAGAGGAGAGTTGGAGCTGTCGATAATGTGTGTGTGCAATGGAGAGGGTGGAGATGGAGAGGGAGTGCACTAAGGAGAGGGAGTGCTGACCCCCTGAGAGTGGAGGTGAGGGTATGATTTTATAGGCGAGGGGTGGTGTGTGCAGCACGCAAGTGGCCGTTAAGGATGTTTCAAAAAATTTGGGTGAGGCACTTGAGGTCTTGGATAATGAATGTAGGTAGTAGGTGGATAAAAATGTGACATGCACATGGGAAATGAAATATGAAGATTCTACCTCTCTCTCTCTCTTCCTTTAAATTATTCATGAATGCATGTATTTACAAAATGCATGAATTGTTAATTAATCCTAACTGTTTAATTCTAGAAAATAACATAAGATTGATAAATTGTTGGTGTGAATTACTGTGCAATCACACCCCCATGCCTATCTATTGCTAGTCCCTAACAAAACACTTATTCAGTAAAGTGTTTAGAAATGATCTTTAGCTGAAGATTTTTTTGAAGCATTACTGATGTGTTTATTTTTTGGACATTGTGAGAACCAATTGCAAAGAAGACTACTAGTACTTAAGACTTAGATGACATAGACCATCTCTCAACTAACAAAGACTCTTGGTATTTAAACCTTAAGTACGATTTCCAAGTTTAAGAAGAAAAGAAGTTATGGTTGTACTTAGTGCAAGTTAGGACTAACTAGACAAACTTAAGACTCAAGTCCAGGGTTTCACTTCTTCTTAAGTCCAAGTTGGTCTCAGCTTCAGCTCATGTTTTCGAATCAACTCTAAAAATAGTGAATACTCAAACCCAACTCTTATTGCGTATGTGGCTCAAAAATATTTGGTGGAAAACATAGGGTATATGTAGTGTACCTTGAAATAACCATTTCTGGTGGATATGCACAAAGGTATTTACAATAGGATTTAGAGAACATACCCACTAATTGCAAAGAATTTTTTCTTTTTCTTTTGACTTTACTATTTTTTTCTGCTTTTTTGATTTTTTTAAAAAATTTTTTCTTGATTGTTTTTTATTTTTTTTAAACAAATATGTCGGTATGTCTCCTGTCAACTTTATTTGGTAGGTGCGTATTTGGTGGAAAGAGTTTCTCTTAGACACAAGAGTAAAGACTGAGACAAGGAGTCTACCTACACGCATAGGTAAGGACTCCACCTTCCCTAATGAGCACTAGGGTTGAGAACTTAAGTTCGCCTGGTTCTTCCTATATCCTTGTAGTGTGACCAAAGTTACTTAACTCTTAAATAGAGGCAAACAAATGAATCATGTACTGGTTGATTGAGGTATAAGAATATGTCCTAAGTTAGGAAAGATTTTAGTTCTATCTTGTCAAAGCTTAAGTGTATTAAGCCTAAGCTTTAGTGAATCAAGCTTATGTGGCCAAGAAAGTCTAAAAGTAAAGGTTGAATGTCTATAAATACTTATTTATTGTTGCTTCAGGTTTTAAATCATAAATAAACTTTTGAAAGCCTTGTTGGAGTTTTTAAATTTTTAATTTTTATGTGTTTTTTGTGTCTTACAATTTTTTCAAGATTTTTCAATATTTATGGATTTTTCAATAAAGCTATATATACACTAAAGATGGATATGTATAATGAAAGGGAGTCCTACATGATACTTAAAGAATATATAAGATCCTATGGATGCCTATCCATCCCCTCATGCCAAATCTTTCTATGTCCTCATATGCATGCAAGAGGGGTGAGACAAGATTAAAGGCTCTTGGTATAATAGTGCGTAAGGGGTATAAGGTAGGGTGGACGGGTGGGTGGTGGAAACATGTGAAGTGAAGTGAAGTGTAGTGAACTGAAATGGAGTGAGAAAAATGAGAGATGAGAGAAAATGGTGAAAGGCGAAAGGGTGTTGGGGTGACTCCCAATGAGCGTTGAATTTAACGTCCCCAATTGGACTCAGAGTGAGGCAGCAATTAGTCACCCTCCAATAGGGCAACTGTTCACCAATGGGGGCAGATTCATGAGTGAGATAAGGTTTCAACCATTGCCCATTTATCGTAAGTTTTTGCCCAGTTTTGGGTCTTCGATCTCAACGACATCGTTGGGAAATGGTCATGAGATAAGGAATGGCCTTGTCCATTTGGATTTTAGTTTACTAGGAAAGAATTTGAGTCCGGCATTATAAAGCCAAACTTGCTGTGATGACTCAAACTCCTTCTGCCGAATGTGGCTGTCATGAAAGGCCTTGGCTTGTTGTTTAAAGGTCAAAGTGGACTCATAGGCCTCATGTCTCAATTCTTCTAATTCTTGGAGTTGGAGTTTCCATTCTTGATTACACATGTCTGGGTCAAGGTTACATTGGCGAACCACCTAATAAGCGTGGTGCTTCAACTCAATGGGCAAGTGACAAGGCTTCCCAAAAATAATTCTATAAGGTGACATACCCAGGGGAGCCTTGAAGGTGGTTTGATACGTCCATAAAGCATCAGTTAGCTTGTTATACCAATCCTTACGGTCATGACGAATCCTTTTTTGGAGGATTTGCTTGATCTGCCGGTTCGACACCTCAGCCTGGTTGTTTGTCTGGGGATGGTACGGATATGCGATACGGTGGTGAACTCCATACTTCCTCAGAAGTGCCCAGAAAGACAAATATGTGAAATGGGTTGCTCCATCTGAAATGATGGCCCAAGGGATCCTAAAACTCGCAAAGATATAGTCCTTCACAAAGTTGGTGGTGATAACATGGTTAGTACGATGCGTGGGAATAGCCTCAATCCATTTCGAGACATAATCAATGACAACGGGGATGTATTCGAACTCGTTGGATGAAGGAATGGGACCTATAAAATTGATTGCCCATATATCAAAGATTTTTGTAGCTAAGATGGGTTGCAAGGGCATCATGTCACAGTGTGACATTGACCCTAGTGACTGGCATCTAGTACAACACTTAGTATAATTGTGTGTATCCTGATGGAGGGCCAAAAGAATCCTCATTGTAATACCTTGGCTGCAGTCTTCCTCCCAGAAAAATAGCCTCTGCGGGCTTGATGGTGGCAAAAGGGTAACACACTGGGGATCTCGCTGCTAGGAACACAACGATGGATAATCTGGTTGGCACCTAATCTAAAAAGAAGTGGATTATCCTAGAAATAATACTTTGCCTCCGCAATGAGATGCTCACGCTGGTTTTTAGGCTAGCCTCGAGGAAGAGAGCCAGAGGCAAGGTAATTGCGATATCGGCATACCAAGGTCCACTTGCCACATCTATCTGTAGAAGGTGCTCATCAGGGAAAGACTCATTGAGCCAAAGAGAAAGTCCAATACGGTCAGGGTCAAGTATAGAGAGATGGTCTGTGACCACATTCTGGGCTTCGGTCTTATCTCGTATCTCAAGATCAAACTCTTGTAACAGAAGGATCCATTGAATCAATCGGGGTTTAGCTTCCTTATTCAGGATATGACGGATGGCTGCATGGTCAGTGAAGATGGTAACATGGGAGCCAAGAAGATGAGATCTGAATTTCTCCAGCCCAAAGACGACCGCTAGTAACTCCTTTTCAGTGGTCGTATAATTACACTGGGCCTCATCCAGCGTCTTGCTGGTATAGTACACCATGAAGAGGTGTCTATTGCATCTTTGTCCCAAGATGTCTCTGACAGCTAAGTCAAAAGCATTACACATCAGCTCAAAATCGAGGGACCAATCAAGTGGTTGGAGAATAGGGGCCTTAGTGATAGCATCACGCAGCTACTTGAATGCTCGAATACAAGCAGGGCCCATGTCGAAGGGCACATTGATCGATAGGAGATGCGTCAAAGGTTTGGAAATCTTGGAGAAATCCTTGATAAATCTTCTATATAACCCAACATGACCTAGAAAGGAGCGGATTTGCCTAATAGAGATAGTATAGGTAAATCAACTATCACATCCACCTTAGCTCTGTCCACTTCAATACCTCTTTTGGAGATGATATGTCCCAGAACAATACCCTCGTGCACCATAAATTGACTTTTCTCCCAAGATAGCATGAGGTTCACATTAATACATCTCCAAAGGATGCAGGTTAGGTTGGCTAGACAATTATCAAATGTTGGTCCAAAGATCGAAAATTCATCCATAAAGACCTCAAGAAAATCACCTACATGTCATGGAATATCGCCAGCATGTAATGTTGGAAGGTAGCTGGTGCATTACAGAGTTCGAACAACATTCTTCGGAAGGCAAAGGTGTCGAAGGGACAGGTGAAGGTGGTCATCTCTTGATCACGGGGCTCGATATCCACTTGATTATAGCCTGAGAACCCATCCAGGAAATAAAAGAACTAATTTCCCGCTAACCACTCCAGGATTTGGTCAATAAAAGGTAGTGGAAATAGTATTTCTTAGTAGCAACATTTAGTTTCCTATAATCTACACACACTCTCCAAGATGTTGGAATGCATGTAGGTATGGATTTTCCCCTGTCATTGACACGCACGGTGAGGTCCGCCTTTTTGGGCACAACATGAATTAGGATCACCCAGGGGCTATCACTACAAGCCATTTGATGATTTTTTTTTTAACGACCACCTGCATGTTAGGATTGAGATGTTGCTACATCTCCCGAGAAGGTCGAGCCTCAGTAGAAGGGGCTAATGCCAGTCAAATCAGAGATAGACCATCCAATGGTTGCCTTATGTTCAGTTAAGACCTTCATTAGTTTGTACTCTTGCTCCTTGGACAATTTTGAATTGATGATGAGGAGTGTCTCATTTGGTCCTAAGAAAGCATATTTTAGCATGTCAGGCAGTGCTTTAAGATTGGGAGTGGATTGGGAAAGATCTAGCAAAACTTGGGACGAGAGCGTCCCAAAAGGATCATCAGAAGGAAGAATATAGGGTGAAGAAAATTGGCCCTTAGGTTGGCCATGAGCTGGGGCATCTGAGATTAATGGATCCAAGAAATGGAAGCCCTAGGAACCAGTGTTTGGGAACAAAGTCCCAGTGTGGAACATCACTTTTGCCATATTTGGCGGGGAAGAATGGGCACTCCAATCTTCAAGGGGGTATTGGAGTTGAGCAGCCCGTAAATGACTTAGACCATGAGGCGTAAGAAGTAGAGTGGGCCTTGTCAGGGGTCTAGTCAGGGAGGGATAAGAGAAAGGGTAGGGAAATGTCACAATGAAAATCAGTTAGGCTTTGATGATTATCCAGGGGTATGCCACAGTAGTCAGAATAAGTCCCTACCAACTTAATGCATGCACCGACGGCCATGTCATTGTCAAACGTGTCATCCTTGATTATATTTCAATCAAAATTCTTGGCGGCCTTAAAAATATTGAGTTTAAGCTTCTCAGAGCCCACAACTATCTCAATGTAGCCCATTTCACAATCAATATGGGCGCAGGTTGTGGCCAAGAATGGTCTCCTGAGGATGATTGGGTAATTAGAAAGTGACTCAGAAACTTCCATATCTAATATAAGAAAGTCAACAGGAAAATAGAGACTGTTGGCCCTAACCACCACGTCTTCCATCACACCCCGCAGGATTTTGACAGAGAGATTTTGCAACTGTAATGTAATAGGGGTGGGTTTTAGATTTTCCAATGCAAATTTTTGAAATGTGATGGTTGGAATGAGGTTAATGGAAGATCCTAAATCAAGTAAGGTACAATCAAAATTGTAGCTTTTGATGATACACAAAATGAGAGGGGTGCTTGGATCTTTCTGCTTCAGTGGTAGTTTTGAGAGAATAGCACAACTCACATGAGGTGAGAGAACCACTGGAGTTTTCATTTTCTTTTGCTATCGCCTTGGTGTAGTGTAACCTTAAAGAAATGGGCAATGGCAGGGATGTGGTCGATTGCCTCTAGCAAGGGAACCTTGATTTCGACATCCTTGAATAAATCATGCAGATTATCAAAGGTCAGCTTGTTCTTTTTCTTGCCTTTTGGCTCCCTTAGTAGAGCATCAGGAAATGGGACTGATTTTAGCACCAGTTTGGGCCTGTCGTCCACATGAGACTCTGGTTTGGAATTCGAATGGGGGGGTGACGAAGAAGATGGGCTAGCATCAGGTTGAGGTGGATCGACGGTTTTTTTATTGCTCCTCGTGGTAATTGCACTGGATGTCGCAGGTCCAGAGGGATCATAAGATGGAGGAGGGTTCACAACAAGGATGCATGGTTACTGTGTTGTTATGGGATTCGCTTGAAATTCTAGGGGAATGCTCAGAGCTTTCAGAATTTGGTGAACTTGCCCTTGAGAAGGTCATACCTATGGTTGCGGATTGCAGGGTACAAAATTTCGTGGGTTTGGGATAGGTTGGGTTGGAAGAGTGCCCTGTGATCTAGTTGCCATATGTAGTTGGCTGATCTCAACATTCTGTTGTGCCAATTGGTGCTGAAGAGGAGTCATGTTTTCTTCATGGAGCTTAGACATTTTTGTCATTATGCGCATCAATTTGTCAAGAGGGTTTGTTGCATGATCAGCTTGAGGTGCTCAAGGACCCGATGGTGGATTTGTTGGAGGACTCTACTAGGCCCTTGGGATGATGGGAGCAGACGATAGCATTGGTCTACTAGCGAGGTTTTGGCACTGAGGATTGCTAGACCATGCGAAGTTCGGATGATTGCGCCACCTGGGTTATATGTAGCACACTATGGGTTGTTGTTCCCCAGGGCGGATATGTCTTTGAATTCTGAAGACGGGTCCACATAGGTTAATGCATCCGAGCACATGGAGGCTTGCTCCTCCATGTCAAAATACTGGCTAGTAGAAGCTAGATCCACATTGCTTACCAAGTTGCTTGGTGCGATACCCGACAAAGACGGTGTTGGTGGTGGGGGATTCTTGGTAAGAAGCCTAACTTGGGAAGGGTTAGGTTTGTGACGTGAGGGAGGACTTGAAGTCCTGTCCACAGAATGGGCGGGGTAGGCCAAAAGTTTGTCCAGCTTTTTGTGGTCGAGGGAGACTTCGTCCAATTTTTGTGCAATTAAGTTCATATTAGTGGACAAATGGGAGAGTCTCGTGTCAACCTCGTGTGCTCTACCGCGAGGTGCGCTGGTTCGATGAAGATGGAAGCATTGTTCATGAATTTTCACTCAAATTTTCAAACAGTTTAAACACTCCATCATCATCTTTGAACATGAAATTACCTCCACAGGAATCATCCACAATCTATCGCGTGGTCTCATTTAGCCCATAGTAGAAAATCTGGGCTACATGCCACCGTTGCAGACCATGAAAGAAGTGATGGAATGGCCAAGTGCATTGGTGTGGCCGATCAGAAAGAATTTCTTGAGAAAAGATGTACGCATCTCTTCATAAGAAGTGATGGGTCTTCCAATCATGTGCAACTATTGCACGGCTTTGTCCCACAACGAAAATAGGAACATTTTCATGAGAACCACATCTAACCTGACATTTCGTGGTTTAATTGTTTCAGCAAGTCGGGTAAGATCCTTTAAGTGAAGAAAATGGTCTTCACTAGCATGGCTTATAGTGGAAGTTGATTAAACCAATGGTATTTGGTTTTAACTCAAAAGCATCCCCACCCTTGTGGACACGATGCAGCAAGATTGAGATAAGAGCTTAGAGGCTTAGGCACCTCTGGAGGATGAGGATTTTGCATTTCCTCAAAGGTATCCATGATGGCTTTCATTTGTTCATTATACACGGCCATCTGGGCTTTGAGGTAGGTTATGGGGTCGACTCCTCCACCACCTGTGGAGGGGAAGGATTCCTCCCCTCGTGATTTTAAGGTGGGAGAGAGGCCATGTTTACGGAGGAGGATGAAGATTCACCCATTTCTACCCTCTTAAAATTATCAGACAATTCAATAAGTTCAGGGTTTTGTGACCTGCTCCCAAACACGCATCACCGGAAGAAGAATTGGGGAGATGAGAAGAGAGAAGTGATAAACGCCAGTTTATCATTATTCTTATGCATTAAAACAAACCTAGCTCTTAGGATTTTGCTCTGCAAATGGGTTTCTGGGTTGCATTTAGGCATCAATTAGGTTAGGCATGCATTGCATATTTTATTGTGTTTTTAATGTGTTTGTTGGAGTGCTAGGGATAAACAGATTGACAGATCTTTAAAACCCTAACACTCTTGAAGGCAGCTAGTGAAGGGGAAGCTCAATCAAGCTAGGACTCAGCTAATTCCAACTCATCATAGCTAGATACCAGCTCCCTTGGACTAGGGTTAGCTCCATTCAGCTCCATTCATCTCATCTTAGCTGAATGGTAGCTCAAGGCAGCTCATCTCAGTTCAACCCAGCTTAGATCCAGCTCGACTTAGTTGAGTCTAGCTCATCTCAACTTTCGTCAATTCATTGGGAGCTCTAGCTAGCTCAACTGAGTTGACAAGAGTCCATCTCAACTCAGGCTTGATGGGAACACCATCATGAGCCATAACTAGCTCAATTTGATCTTATAAATTCAATAAAAGTTCCTATATATCAATCAGAAGGTCTTTAGAGCAGGGTGAGTTATTTTGAGAAGAAAAGATGAAAATAGGGTTATTTCTACAATTTTATCATCTCATCATAAATACAGAACAACCGTTGGGTATGCCAGGAGTTTATTAAAGGTCATTTAATCATTAATGTCTAATAAGTGGGTTCACGCACACACATTTGAATAAATCATTAAGGGCACAACCCATCTAAAGGGCCCATCACATTCTAAGAGCACAATCATCCTAAGCCTAATTAAAACTGAGTAGACGTTGACCTTAAGGATTGATTCGCTCTTCGGGGCTCAGACTGAGATTTTTTTTGATTAATCTATCTCTACAGGTCCATCTGAAGTCTAGCTAAGGGAGCAGCGTCAAACGACCACGGCTAGGGGGTACACTAGGAATCAAAGGCGCAAGCCAAAGGAAGAACCTTCTTCCCAGCCCCTCCCTCTAATTGGTTGGATTGACTGGATAGAAGTAGACCAAATCATTTATAATCTCAAACGGGTCCTGGGAATCTATAGGTCTTTAGGCTAACCCACCTAAGGACAGGGTTGATTGCTTGTATTGTAGGGCTCCTTTCTTTCTTCGGATTTTCCCTCCTATTCTACCATGTACCCTTCCACATCCAACATACATTTCACATCCTATCCTCCTACCACCACTTATCCCCAAGATGATTACTATCCCGACTTGAATTGTAATTACCCATCCACTAGCCAGGATAACTTTGATTAAGGATATGAATCCGGACCTCAGTGCCCAAGGCCTAACTTTGGACAACAAGACTATGATTACTATCCTTCCCAGAGCTATAATGATTATAGATCTCAATCCTTTGATGATCAAACCAAGTCTATCTACAATTAGGAAGGATATGATGATTATAACATCTACCCTCCCCAGTATTCCACTAAATATAGGTCACCTCCATTTTTTGAACAACCCGAGATGACCTACTATTAGGGAGGGACTCGAGAACCTCCATATCTTGACTCCCCTAGATTTAACTCAAACCCACCCAACCCTGAGCTGAACCAGTCGGTTTAAGTGAACCAGATCCAGGATAGGGTGTTGGCTAATTTGAGGAACACTATACAATCTTTAGAAGCTCAGCCAACACCATGCACAGAAGCATTGGAGCCTATGATCAAAATGATTGATGAACTTAATAATTCTCTATTGGATTTGCTCCAAAATGTTAGGGATAGAGACCTGGGTGAGTTTCTTCTTGGGAAATTATCGAGGTTGAGGATGAAATTTGTGGTTGCCCTAGTCAAATCTTGGGATGATTCTCAAGATGAACCCCCTTCAAGAGAGCCAATGTCAGAACCTGCTCAGACGCTTGTCGGGGGGGATACATATTCTGAGATTAGAGATGACCAGGTTGGTCTAGAGCAACCCATTCAAGATGAACCGAGTTTCTTACTTGAGATCCCAGAGCCAGAGAATGATGAAAAATATGTCTCCATGGACCATGAAATGACATAAGATTTTGAGACATATATAAATGAGGATCATGAATTCCTTGATTTTGAGGGTGAGGAATCTTTTAGTAAAGTCTCATTTGAGCTTAAGGAGAATGATTTTAGTGAGACAAATGGCTTGAGGAATCTAATAAACCATTTGATAGCCCGACTATTGAAGATTCTGATTCGGTTGGGGTTAACTTGGACGATCCAAATCTTGATGATTCAATCAGTAGCCCCATTCCTCAACCGCACCCCGAAGAGCTGACTTTTGAGATCATTGTGCCCAAGCCAATCTTGATTCAGCCACAATTTCTGAACTTAGGTAAATCTTATGGGGTGAATGGTATGCTAGAGGTCCCGAAGCCTGAGCACTTGATGTTGGAGGATAGAAATGTTGAAATGAAAATTTGGAAGGTTAATTCTGAGGGAAAAACAAGTTTGGATTTAAGGGTTTCTGTTGACCTAAAACGACCTACTTTATACTAGGACCCTTACGATATCTTTCACGTGCAACCCAAGCTGGAAATAATCGATTATTTTTCTGAGTTGAACGTTAAATGGACATCCACACCTATTGAACCATCTTTACCCGTTGTCCGACACTTTGGTCTTGGGTTGCACACCAAAAAATCGTAGGCCTGGCCCCGCAAGCTTAAGAACCTCCGTTTCAGGGTGATTTTCATCCAGAACCTGAGAACCACTCGACCCTGGGGGAATGGGTCTCCATCATAATCTGGTCAATGTCTGTGGACATCTTCTGCTGGTAAGTCTAAGGATTAATCTTTTGATTTTGATTCTGACCCGCACTTGTGAATTCTCAAATTCTTCCTTGTATGTATGTTATGCCTAACTGAAGGCATTAAATTTAGCACGTGTTTATCTTCCACGTTCTCTGCGGAGCTGATCGGATTTTCACGTTATTCAGGTGATATTCTGTTTACTCCACCTTTTCATGTCTTTATTTTTACAATGAGTACATTGAACCATTTAGGCATGGGGGGGTGGATAATTAATTCCTGAAATCATTTTGTTAACTCCGTAGAATTTCTTTTAGTTTCTTAAAAAAAAATGAAAATTCAAAAAGACAAAAAAGAAAGAAATTAGGAAGAAGAGAACTTAGGCATTTGGAAGTTATTAACTTTAGGAAATGATATGATAGGACCTAAATACTTAGACTCTTCAGGCCTTCGGGCTTAATTAGCCTGAGTGTTCACTCGAATGTGGACTTAGCCTCGAGTCCTCGCCAAGTAATTTCATTTTAATTTGGTAAATAAATTGGGATGATAAGCACATGACTTATCAACCCGCCTTCTGATTTGAGGGGATTTTAAGTTTAAGCATTTACACACTATTCGCACAGACTCACTTTTTGACAGTTTTTATGGAAATTGGGTAGCTAATGAGCTGTCTAGGGTGGTATGGCTGGCAAGTTGTTGTGGGTAATAGCCCATTGGCTGGTTGTCTAGAGCCTAGCCATGAGACCATTCTCTTCATACTGCCTTTAGGTAAATCTTAGATCAGGAAAGTCACCTAATTAAAAAAAAAAGTACCCAAAAAGAAGAAAAAAATAGAAAAAAGGAGAAAAAAAAAATAAAATCACACTTCACTGCACGAGTATGGGTGGCAAGTTGCCATGGGTAACAGCCCATTGGCCGATTGTCCAGAGCCTAGCTCACAAAAATGCACAATAATTCCCAAAACATTAGGGAAGAAGAGGGGAAGTAGAATAAACTGAGGAGATATACACTGGATTCACCCTTGTGTTGACCCCATAAATAAAAGAAGTAGGGAGAAAGCTGCCGTTCGAAAAGATAAACCTTTAGGCAAGGTCACCTAGGGTCGTAGAAACTCGAAGTCCGTTTTAATGGCCACCTAGTGAATCTTTCACTTTTTTCACTAGATGCTTAGCATTTAGAGTCCTTTTCGTGTCTTGGGTGGGTTGGGTAGCCGTAAAAAGTTATCTCGAAACTCTCAAACTCCAAAAGTCCAAAAAAATTAGAAAAGAAGAAAAACAAAAAAGTGTATCTTCCCTTTTCAAATAAGGTGAAGACTTGGGCGGTCTGCATTCTGGCAGACACCCGGGTACTGCTGAGTCTTCGTAGATTAGGACCTTAGTTGATAATTTCTATTGTTAATAAACAACTTAGGCCTAAGCGATCGAATCTTAATTCTGATTTTATACATAGCATGTAGTTTGATTTTGCTAGGGACTAGCAAAAGATAGGCATGGGGGTATGATGTAGCCATAAGTATTGAGGGTAAAATGCCTATTCATGCATGTTCCTAGGCTTAGATTTGCATTTCATGTTATAAATATTGCATAGCATGCCTCATTCTGCATTTAGAGTAGTTGTATATAATTTAGGTTAATTGCATCCTTTTGTGGTCAGGAGAGAAGGATACTTATTTTGGAGCCTCGGATTAACGATTCGATTATACAGATATGATCCAGACGACACTTGAAGTCCAATGCCTCTAAAATTGCCTCGATCGGAGTCCCGTAGCACCATATGCAATCCAAGGAAGATCAACGATCAAGAGACTAGGTGATGCAATCTGGAGTGTCAAACGACAAATCCGATCGCACGGATGGATTCGGGTCGATGATCGCAACCCAATGATGTAAAAATAGACTCAATTCAACCTCTGTAGCATCCCCTACAAAGGAATAAAGATGGACGGCTTAGGTCGCACCACGTGGCGCAACCCAGGCGCCCATGTGCATGCACGTGCCGCTGCACGCGTAGAGCAGCGTGGGGGCAATGGCAGCAGCGACATGTATCGTGCGTGCGCGTGCGACAAGGGCGCATGTAGCGTGCGCCAGCGGTGCGGCAACAGGGGCACGTGAGCAAGATCTTCAACAACGTTTGCGGCGGATCTTCAGCTGCGTTTATGATCGTCACTAAATGTCCTATATACGAATTTGATTCTTTCCTCCATTATAAAAAGACCCTTACCCCTCCTATTTTTCTTCATCTCTTCCTTTCTTCCTCTCACCTCCAAGGCTCTAGAGAGAGCTTGTCCCAAGCCCGGGATACTCCTCTAGAGTAGAAAACCAAATAGTTTTTCCTCCCCTCATCCCCATTCGTGGAGCATCCCATGGCCGTCTTCTCACCTCCCTTCGGGAAGAAGATCCTTGCTGCGACGCCGTCCTGCCCTATCCTCCGTCCTCTGGCTCCGTTCTCGTTTATCCTGCTCCTCACCACCTTCCTCCAGGTGACATCAGAGCGAGTCATCCTCCAAGCGACTGTTGAGGGGGATTCTCTCACCTCTTTCTATCTTTTTCGCTTTTGTAGTGTAGTTTTTCCGCTTTCGTAGTTGTAACAAACATTTATTCATAAATAGATGATTGTTCTTTTCTCTCTCTCTCTTTCCTTTATATTTTGCAAGTATATTAGCTAGAATTCATCAACCTGATCTCTTGCCCTATTAAAATACCAAAAATAATTATAAAAGATAAAAATGACAAAAACAAATAAAAGTGAAATGCGTATCTTTCAAAATCAAATGTTCGCCTCCTTGTGTTCGACCTGGGACTCATTTTTCGGGTTTCGGTCATAAATTTTATCTGATAGACGCGTTTTGCGAGCTACGACGACGAGTTCTCCGAACCCTAATTTTAATTCGCGAAACATGGTTCATCACTAAGCCTTGATTGAATCTACCAAATCAAGCAAACTCTAAAATCAAACTCTAAATCTCACTTGAATCCTAAAAGTGGGACCTAATATTCTCAAAGGACAAACAGGTGAAGTTGACCCACCTTGTGGGGTCAACCAATCTTCAAATTAGGTCACCTTACACAAAATATCTTAAAGTTCAAGTGAAATCCCAAGCATCCACTCTCCAAACTTAAAATTGGTAGACTTAAGAGGTCAAGTCACCATTCTAGTCTACCTGGATCAATAGTGACAAGGAAGGTCGGGTCGGGGAAACCTTGTAACCAATGGGGGTGCTCTATCTTGTAGGGGTCTTTGCGGGACTCTCCTTTCCTGGCTGTCTAGGTAATTCTCAGGTGGATGACTTTCTGATCTAAGGGTATCATCCGCCCTGAACCTCTATAGTCATCCAAAAATATTTGGGTGTCTTGATTGTGTCCATCGCACCTTCTATTCCTTGTCTACTCCATTGGTGCATGTTTGGGAGGAGGTCCTTAAGACCACCCTTGAGGCCTCCATTAGCTATTCACTCCCGCCGAGGATAAGCCTCGACTTCCTTATTTGTGCAACCACCCGACCACATTGACATATCATCTGATTTATCTAAGCCTAGATCTCCTTCATCCATACTCATGGAACAACTAGTAGAAGAAGAAAACAATCTCTAGAATAAGCTTCAGTGCCTCAACAATCTATTCCAAGCCTTTATGAATCCACCGCAGCGTCCTATGATGCGAGATCATTACAACCCCACTGTGGTGGTGATCGAACCTCGAGTCCAAATCTTGGTTGGAGGTCTTGATAATGAACTCAAGCCCAACATGATTCATGTTATTCCTAAATTCCATGGGCTTAATTCCGAAGATCTTTTCCAGCATATCAAGCAACTCAAGCATCTGGCCTAGACCTTCGAGTCAGAAGCTCAGAATCGAGATATCTTGCTCATGAAAATGTTCTCCTTCTCCCTAATGGACAAGGCCGCTCACTGGTACCAAATTCTGACTCGTCCAATCAACACATGGGCCGAACTACAATCCGAATTCTTGAAGAAGTTCTTCCCTGTTGGTCGGACAAATGCTTTGCAGCACTAGATCACACATTTCATGCAGCAAGCAGGAGAACTGCTTCATAAGGCATGGGATCGATTTCTGGATCTCATGCGAAAGTGCCCCCACCACAGAGTTCCTAAATGGGAACAAGTCCAGTCTTTTTACCGGGGACTCCGTGAGGATATTTGATTGTTCGCCAATGCGACCTGTGGAGGAAACATCATGGTCAACACAAAGACACTGTGTGGGAAATTCTCTAGAACATGTGCGAGAACTCCATCAACAATGAATCCATGGGCATGTTCGACCGGACGACTGCCTGTGCATTGACGAATCCGTGAGGAGCACATGAGACGTAGGGCTTATCCTCTTCCGTCGACTTGGAGTTAATGGCCAGTTGTCTGGACAAGTTCTCTATCATTGAGAAGAAGGTGGATGAGCTGACTCGACATCTGCAATGAGGCACCTCTGTGCAAAACCCGTTCGCACAACCACCCTCTAGGAGGGAGACTGTGCACAACATCTATCATCGACCTTCTCAGGGGATGGATCCATACCCACCCCCGTTTGATCTATCGTTCGGAGGAAACTCCAGATCTGCCAACTCTAGTTGGGGGTACTCTGAACCCTCGTTTGCTGATTTCTCCGAGGTTCCTCAGATCTGTGAGGGCCTCAGCGCCATCCAGAATGATCCTTTCTTAAACACCTACAACCCTGGATGGCGTAATCATCCTAATTTCACGTGGTCTGGGAACAATCAAAATCAGAGACCTCAATATCAGCCCCGACCACAAGTTTCTCGTCCATATCAGCCGCCTCAACCTTGACCCAACCCAACTTACCAAATCGGGCCAACTCAAGAAGATCAAATGACTCTTATCCTTCAAACTTTGGCTGACGTTCAAAAGACGATGCGGCTATGCAAAAACAGCATAAAGACGATATCACAGAGGTTCGCAATCAACTTGCCTAGATGGCAAATCCCCACCAACTTGGTGCACTCCCTTTGCAACCTCTGCCCAATCCAAATAACGTGTGAACCAGAGGCATGTTATTAACCCGACTCCAGGCTAGGCTCACCACATCTATTAGGCCCCTTTTGCTCCATCACTCGACGGGATGGAGGCTTTGACATCGTATGTGGGTTAACAGTAGCAACCACCTCTTTTGCCTACCCTAACCCAAAACCAGGTAGGACTAAACTCTGTTGCAACCCATAGTGGCAAAACAACTCAGGAACCACCTTACCTAAGCCACTCTCAGCCTGGCAGTTCAAAACCAAACCCTAGGTTTGTCATGCAAGATACTCCTATCCCAGATCAAGAACATGGACCAATTCTAGAGGAACCTGCAAAGGTTCCATTTACCAAGGCCTTGACCAAGGGAAAGAAGAAACCCAAACCCATGACTCTCGAGGAGGACATGGTCAAGCTCTTTGAGCAGGTCTAAATAAACATCCCGTTGATGGATGCAATTTGCCACGTACCAGCTTACACAAGATTCCTGAAAGATGTATGTACACCAAAGCGTAAGCTGCAAACCAAAAGCACGAGCCCAATCGTATTGTCGGAACAAGCCAGTTCCGTCATTTTGAGTAAACTCCTGCCTAAGGTAAAAGATCCCAGTACCCCTTTGATCTCCTGTACAATCGATGATATTTAATTTGATCATGCATTATTGGATTTAGGAGCCTCCATAAACTTAATACCTACATCCCTACTTGACCACCTTGAAGAATCTAAACTTAAACCAACAGAGGTGACATTACAGTTGGCTAATCGATCTATTAAGTAACCAAAAGGAATTCTCGAGGACGTCATAGTTAGGGTACACGATTTCTACTTCCCCGTGGACTTTATAGTTTTAGACATGGATGCTCCTGAGAACTTGAAGAACACACCGATCATTTTGGGGAGACCTTTTCTGGCCACAGTTAGGGCCAACATCAATTGTGAAGAGGGTTAAATTGAGTTAAAATTTAGGAACAAGACACTAAAGATCAACATCTTTAAGGCCCAAAAAGGAATTAATTATGGGGTTATCGAGCAGATCTACGATATCAAATCCGTGGTTGAAGAACCCCTTGTTGAGGAAAACCCGCTTATCCTTGATATTCAACCACAAGAGGATCATACCCGACACTTAAAGGAGCCTGAACCAGACTTAGAGATACCTTTAGCTCCTACCATTACTCCTGAACCTCACCTTGAACCACCTGCTGCTATTGATAACCTAGTTATGGAACTGAAACCTCTTCCTGATCATCTGAAATATGTCTTCTTGGGTTCTGATTAGACCTTTCCTATCATTATCAATTCCCGTCTCACCTCTGATCAGGAGACACGTCTAATTTCTGTTCTCCAGCAGCATCGAAGAGCCATTGGGTGGACTCTCGATAACCTGATTGGCGTCAGCCCCTCTTATTGCACACATCACATCTACGCTGAAGAGGGCTCATGACCATCTCATGAAATGCAGAGACGTCTGAATCCTAATCTACATGAGGTCGTGAAAAAGGAGATCATCAAGTGGTTAGATACAGGTATCATCTACCCAATCTTCGACAGTCGATGGGTGAGTTTAATCCAGGTTGTGCCTAAAAAGGCAAGACTCACCGTCATTACGACTGAAACAAGAGAGACTATATCGACTTGTATAGCTAACTCGTGGAGAGTCTGTATTGATTACCGAAGACTAAATGCCTCCACAAAAAAGGATCATTTCCCACTACCATTCATTGATCAGATACTCGAGAAACTAGCAGGAAATCGATACTTCTGCTTTTTGGATAGGTACTTCGGTTACAACCAGGTAGCAATCCATCCTGAGGACCAAGAGAAGACCACCTTCACCTGCCCCTATGGAACATATGCATTCCGTAGGATGCCTTTCTATCTTTGCAATGCACCTGCTACCTTTCAGCTGTGTATGATTGCCATATTCTCAGATATGCTAGGTGAATACCTTGAAGTCTTCACGGGCGACTTCTCGATATTTGGGGAATCTTTTGATGATTATGTCCTGTAGTTGGTCCATATTCTCAGGCATTGTATTGACATAAATGTGGTTCTTTCTTGGGAAAAGAGCCACTTCATGGTACCTGAGGGAATTGTCCTGGGTTACCTTGTCTCTGAAAAAGGCATCCAAGTTGATCGAGCTAAGGTTAATTTGATTTCCAAGCTACCCATGCCTAGCTCGGTTAAGGACATTCGTTCTTTTCTGGGGCACGTTAGTTTTTACCGCTGTTTCATTCCTGATTTCTCAAAAATCGTGCACCCCCTGACTAATCTTCTCTTAAAGGATGTCCCTTTCTAGATCACTGATGAGTGCACTCATGCATTTGAGAGCCTACGTGATCGGGTTACTTAAGCACCAATCCTACAATCCCCTTACTGATCTCTACCCTTTGAGATCATGTTGGTTGCAGCGAAGATCGCGTAGAAAATTAACACGTTGTAGCAGAGCACAAAATACATCTCAAGCAAATAAATTAACGGAACTTGGTGAGTCCCGATTGATCATAGGGGGGCAGAAAGCACTTTTGATTTCATATGTTATTCCAAATATAAATGCTAAATAGTATAGGCACAATATATATATATCATAATCAAAAGAGTTTAAACATGGATTGTATACATAGAACTAGAAAAATTCTAACAAAAATGTAACTACTTATGTAACAGAACGAGGGCACCACTGGTGGTTTGTGGTGGCCTTTTGGAGAGGTTGGGAAGAGCAGCAACAATCTGTCGGGGTGGCCTAACGGATGACTCAGATGGAGGTGCAGAGACGGATGTAGAGAAGATGGGAAGAAGAAGGAGAGAGAGAGGTTGAAGAAGGAGGAAGAAGAAATATGAGAATTGCCTTCAAAAGGGGGCCCTTTGTCCTCTTTTTATAGCTTTAGTGGAGGGCAATTAAGGTATTTGGCCCCTTAAATCCGTGCAAATGGTTTAGATTAATCAGATCCGTTGATCGGGAGATCAACGGCCCTGATTAAGCCTTCCAAATCCTTCTTTTATCCTCGGTTTGTTCGGATGCTGCCACGCAGCAGCCTATGCGACCTCGGATGAAGATCACGTAGCTGCAGATCGCCCACGTGCTCACCTTCATTTCCTCTCCTTCACCGCTCACCTCTTTTGAGTGCCCAATCGTCAGTAGTCTAATCTTACGATCGAACGACTTCAACACGCACTCAATCACGCCTTTAAATCCTAAGGCGTGTGCACGTGCGTCTCCGTAGGAGTCATCACGAGCGTTCTTGATCCAATGCCTCAGCGCCCGCCACGATCCGCACCTCCTCCGCTCGATGCTGATCCAACAGTTGAATTTCATCTATGAGCTCACCCCTCCAGATTTCATGCAAGGCGCCGCTCGAATGTGTGCCTAATGTCTCATGGAGAGAGCGCTAACCAACATGCTACTCCCACGCTTTTGTTGCATTTGGGTTTTGTTGGCGCTCATTCTCAGCTGTTGGATAGGAATCCAACGGTCGAGATCTCGTCCTCATCTAATGATGCGGTTGAGGGCGGGTGGCGTGGTTGCATCGCGGCCTTTGGATGACGATCCAATGGCCTACGGTTCTTCGTTCCAAATTGGGGCGCGATGAGGGATGGCTTTGATGGCGCCACGTGGCGCCATCATGGAATGACGTAGGCCTTCGATTAAGTTGATTTCTACGCCGTTGGACTGTGAATGTCGATCTGGATCCATTCGTGTGGTTGGATTTGTCATCTGAGCTCTGGATATTCTCCAATTTCCCCTTGGCTCCTACTTCTTCTATGGACTCCCTAGGGTGCTATGAGAGTCTAATTGATGCGTTCTTAAAAGCGTTGGACTCCCGTCGTTATTCTGAATAGATCCATAAGGTTGGATCAGTCATCCACAGCCCTGGATTACTTGTAATTAATAATGCCTCTCAAATAGCACATTATTATGTATAGAATATATAAATAATCTAAGATACAAAGTACGATGTGTATGCATGCAGAATGCCCATGTTAAGCTAGGTTCTACCTTAATTCATGTGAATTAGGGTATATGATTGTTGCGCAATCATACCCCCTTGCCTAAATCTTGCTAGTCCTTAGCAAGTGTAAGACTAAATGCATTTTATCAAAAGTTTACTAAAGTTTTATTTGTTTTATCCAAAAATTCAGAATCCAGATAACCATGAATATATAATGTTGTCGCTTCTGCAACGGATCCAAGCAAAGAGTCGATACACATTTAAAGCTTGTACTTGACCCCTAGTAAAATTCTATTGGGATAGGAAAACCTCTTCTCTCGGGGATATAAACTATTCTCTGATTTTAGCCTCGGCTTTTGGCTTAGGTAGCAAATGTCTAAGTTAACTGGTTTTGTATTTGGTGGCTCACTCTCTTCTAGTGCTACATGGAGACTAGTATTTCAGAATCAAGATTGTTAGATTATTGAATAACTTAACTTAGAGAAGGGTTGGAAAACTATGCTCTCTTTAATCTTTTGTACTTTTTCTTTTCTCTCTTTCTCTCTCTCTTTTTTTCTTTTTCTTTTTCTTCCTGAGCTCACATCTTACCAGATTTGCAACTATATTTGGTGGTCTTACATGGCATTACACTTTAATTAGGTTTTAATAACCAAACGACTAAGTTAGACTCCTCAACCTGTATTCAGGTGGTCAGAAATATAAAAAAATAGATTAAGGCTGTATTTGGTGGTTTGTTGGGGATGGTAGGTGTTTTTACCACAAAACATTTTGACTTACATAACTCAAACTTCTTAACATAACACTTTTTTTTTGCTTTTTTTTACAATATATATATCTACTAGCACAATGCCGTTACCAACATAACATAACGCAACAATTCAACATGACATACATACTTTTATTCATGAGGCATTATTTGGGATTTTTGGGGATGACCAAGAGGATCTTGGGTGGCTTATTTGGTAGAAGTGCCTACTCTCAGCACTGGGTATGGAACGGATAGGATGACATATTTCTGACCTTGACATCAGTACCCTTATTCAGCTAAGGATTCCATAGAGGACGGTCATGACCATCCACCTCAACCCTACTTTTATTAGAACCCGCTCTGTGTTTTTTCCTTATCTGGTGGCTCTTGTATGGAATTTCTCACAGAATTAGTACGTAAGAACTGAGAGCAAAAACTATGCCCATCTCCGAGTGTTATTATTCAATTATTAAAGATTAAAGATTCCTTACGCTAGCCTTAGAGCACCAATAGACTCTCTACTCTCATCTCACGTATGTTTTGGTGGATCTACTAGAAGATAGTTTACCTGACTCCCTGGTGTCCGGTTGACTTGTTTACGTTTATTATACTTTAAGTTACAGTCGTTATAGTATGTAATAAGACAGCTACCAGATCACTATTACAAAATTTTTTTTACTCAGAACAAGGTGTAATTTCCCTACTTGGAGGGGTGAGATCAGCGTGACAAAAAAAAAAATGCGGAATTGAAATATAAAACAATCTCACAAAAATCAATCGCACAATGTACACAGGTATTTTTAGGTGGAAACCCAAACCGGGTGAAAACCACCACCTAACCCTCTCGAGTTAGGATTTTCCGATCAACCTAGTTGATCAAATCCACTAACCGAATCACTTTAAAACGAGGGTGATTCAACCTCAGTACAACCACGCTACAAGTACGAGGGTAGCGTTCCTCAACCCCTTCTCTCCACGAGAAGGATTTTGTCCCACGAAGGAGACGAGAATTCGCAAAGCGAATACCCAACCAAAAGACAAAGATAAAATAAACAACAAACCTATAGAGCCAACAAAGTAATAAACCTAAGCTTCTATAGGATTTAGGAAACTCCCCTTTGCTAGGAGTGCGTCGACGATGACGCGGTGCGTGAGCCACGCAACGGCGCAATGTCGCTCTCGTAGACAACGGCGGGAGAGCGGGTGCGCGAAGGTTTGATGCTCTCAAGATGTAGAACTTGAGCTTAGAGAGCAAGAGCTTCTTGGACACAAGAGAGTGGAAGTATGTTGCTTAAGTGTGTCTTGTGTTTTTTCTAAGTGTGTATATGTTACAAAGGTTCCCCTCTATTTATAGAGGCCTTAGGAAGGCTTTGGAAGGCTTGGAAAAGCTTCCATAGCCGTTGGGTACAAAGCCCAAGTGAATCAGCCCGAAATCAGGAACAATCATTGTTCTGACAGGCTTATCAGACGTCTAATTCTAGCATCAGAAGTCTGGAAGTTCACTTTAAGATGTCTGATTTCAAGGTCAGACGTCTGATTTTGGGCGGGTCTCTCCCTGACTTGGATCAGATCTAAACAGGGTTTTTACGCAAGTCCATCAGACGACATACAGGACGTCTGGCACTATGTCTGGACGTCTGGAAACCTACTTTTACTGTGGGAATTGATTTCCAAACGTTGCAACGGCTAGAAAATCTCTGAGAAGAGATTTTGGGTCAGCCGAGGCAAAACGGTCATTTATCAGACGTCTGGACAGTCCTATGGACGTCTGATAAGGCTCTAATGGTCATATCTGGAGTGTTTGCGAAGCCAGCCAACGGTCCACTAATTGGACGTCTGGCAAAGTCATCAGACGTCTCCTAAGACGTCTGGTCTAAGGTCTGGACGTCTGATTTCATCAGACAGAACTAACTATGTCCAGCCTAACGGTTATCAGACGTCTGAAACAACAGTCAGACGTCTTAAAATGCTTTATCAGACGTTTGATTTTGGGATTAGACGTCTGGAAGTGCTGTTTGAGCCCTATATTGGTTTTCTAAGTATTCTACAGAAAACTTAAGTATCCTAGGGTTGTGCAGGTGTTCCTAGGACTACTTTTAGGGTTCTTTGAGGCTCTTTAACATAATATTCTAGGGAAACAAAAAGAGCAACAAAAGAAACAAAAAATACAAGTACAAAAGAAGGAAATCTATCCTATTCTTCATTTCCTTCCATCTTCAATCTTTCGCTCCTCGCGAACCTCCTCTGTTCTTCATTAAGCTTCTCCAATCCATCCTGGATGCGAGCTCAAGTTTCGTCTAAACACGTCCACATTTGCAATTGACCTGAAATCTAGGACTCAAATTGCAAATGTTAAATAGCACGTGTTTTGTTATCATCAAAACAAATGATCGTGGTGCTCTAGCACCAACACAAGGTTTTCCCGAGGTCGAACTCAGGGAGCAACTATGCTTCTAGAAGTCTAATTAAGTTCTCTATTATGTTACAAAAATAAGAGAGAGAGAGAGTTCTCTTGGCTTCTTCTTCTTCTCTCTTCCTTTTCTTTCTTATCCTTTTTCTTCCAGCTAATCTTCTCTTCTTTTTCCTGCAGAGTCTTCCTTCTTTCTTTTCTTATTCTTTTTCTTCTCTGCTTCCTTCTTTCTTTTCTTCCCTTACAGCTCCTCTTCTTTTCTTTTCTTTTTGTTCTGGCTGCTGCCCTTCCGTTGTCTGATGCAGTGGTCAGACGACTTAACCGTAGGTTTGCTACAGTGCCTTCCTTCTCTTCTTCTTCTGTTTCTCTCCTTTGCTTCTTCTTCTTCAGCTGCCCTGAGCGGCTAAGGCTTCGGCCGCTTCCCTTCTTCTTCTTTTGTTCCTGCATGCTCACACAAGGGTTAGAGCAAAACCTACCCCTACCCTTCCCCGCGTCTCTCTCTTTCTCAGATTTCTCTCTTAGGATCGCTCTCCCAGAGCTGGGTAATCGGGTGAGGGTATGGCGCCCGGGACTAGGCCCATCGACGTGCGGTGGTGGGCGAGGAGTGCGCGGTTTGGGTAATCGGATCCTACCCAGACCCGCGTGGCGTGAGCGCGGGCGAGGGCGAGCAAGCGCGTGGCACGTAGCATGCGGGAAAGGGACCTGACCCCTGTGTTCGAAGGCGAATAGCCTTAGACACTTTTTCAATTTAAGTGCAGGCGCTTGGCCGCGCACTTCCGAGGTGGGACTAAAGTCCCACCTCCCAAATCGGCGCCTGCAGGCAAGCTACCTGCGGCCAATTGCAGCAGCCCGCGAGGTCTTCGCCCCAACTGCAGACCTGGGTGCCTTTGCAGAGGCAACCCACGCGACCTGGGACGTGCACCTGGGCTGGAGAGCACCTGCAGCTGCAGGTGAAGCTGCTGCAGCTTGTCGTCAATGGCGGTGAGGGGCACGCACCTGAAATCACACAAACAGCCTCTTGGCCCAGTCAGAATACAGGGGAGGCTTCGCCGGAGTGCGGCAAAGACAGTGCGGGGGTCGGCGAGGAGCGAGGGCGTGTGTGGAGGCAGCCCTAGGTCAGACTGTGCCCGGAGAGGTGGGTTTGTTCGGAGGGTGTTCGGGGGGTGTTTGGCAGTAAATGGAGATGAGGAATCGGTAGAGTGGAGTGTGAGGGAGCTTGTGCGGTGGTCGGCGAGGTGCGAGGGTGTCTGTGGACTTGAGATGGTCTCGCCGGAGGGGGTGATCAGAGGTGGAGAGGATGGTCTGGACAGTGGCGGTCGGGTGACAGGGCATTTTAAAAGGGGGAAAATGCAAGGAAAATGGAGAGGAAGCTATTTACCTAAGTATTAGATGAAGTGGGAGGGTGGAACAACCGGCTCGTATCTGCCAGAGCTGGAGAAGAAGCCCTGGAGGAGGAGTGTGGCGACGAGGAAGCAGGCGGAGGGCACCGGCGGGTACAGCCCGGCGCGGACGATGGAGCAAGGCAAACCCTGCTGCAGGTAGGGCAGCAAAGTGACGAGGAGGAAGAGGAGGAAGTCATCGGAAGTTTTGGGCCTTCTGACAGAGGAGGAAGGGATGAAAGGGAGGGGGTTTCTCTATCAAAGAAAAGCTTGCAGAAGCCGGTAGGGTGTGCTGCTTCTTATAAAGGGGTTGGCGCAGAGGGAGGGGCGAGCTGGCGTCGTGCCAGCCTCGTCAGAGTAAGGCCGGAGATGACACCCATACCTTCCGTGCGTTCGCACGGAAGGTATGGTGGTCGGTAGAGGGCATGGGCGAGTCCCTGCGACGGAGGACGTCGCAGGGAACCCTACTTCTACTTTGCAGGACGGTAACCTTGCTCTGCGCGGCGCCATGCTCCGCATAAGGTCGCCGGAGTATGGCGCTGCACAGAAGTTGCAGGGAGGACCGTTCTGCAAAGAATGATGAAAAGTTGGGGGCCTAAATGCAAGGGTTTTAAAAAATAAGGGTAAAAAAGTAAATGAAGAGGACCAAATTGTAAAGTCAGTCAAGGAGGTCTCTTCTTAGGCTCAAGTTTTTATACAAGACCAATTTGAACCTAAGGAATTTAATGGTGAATTTTAATTCTAGGTTGGACCATGTTTGACCAACCAATTTATGCAAAAATCTAAATTAAGTTATTAATTGGGCATGGTTATGTTTTTAGGTCAAAATAGGTTTCTAAGGCCAAATTGAAGGTTCTAAACCCTGGAGAATATTTTTATATGAATTTTAAAGGGTTTAGTTGATTTTTATCCTACCTCGAACCTCGTGAATTGAAGTGGATTTGTTTTAGGATTATAGAATGTCATTTAATTCCTGGAAGTTCAATGACCCTTATTTAGATCAGATCATCCCACTTTCTTTCTTGTTAAGCTTGTTTGACTTGTGTTTGGACCCCTAATTACCCTGTTTGCAAATTGCATTGGTGAAATTACAGTTTTACCCCTTATGATTTATTTTATTCTTAAACTCCGAATTCTCTGAGTTAAGCCTTTCTTTGGGTCATGTAGGAGCTTTTTTCTCGCATATCTGGGTTAGATTGTGCTAGTTAGGGTTTATAATGAGGTTCTCATCACTCCCTGATTGCTATCCAAGGGTTCAGGGGAAGAAGCGATGCTTCTTCTCGACAAACTAGAGATGTCTATCGATTTTCATAGAGGATCCATTGCAAAATCTACATGTAAGTATGAAATTATACTGGATTCTAAGTCTAGGAATCTACTAAAGAATAATTCTCTAATAAAACCTCTTGATAAAATGATCTAATCCCCCAATTGTTGGTAGAAAATTTTCAGTTTTTATGGGCTACCCCCCCATGCCTAAGTGTTTGCATGTTCTTATGCATGAATAAAAGAAATAAGGCAGGGGTATGTGGATAGAAATCACCTAAAATTGCTTCTGAGTTGTCATTCAGTTCATGCCTTCATTGCAATGCCATACACAATATGCAAAACAATATGCGAAACAATATGAGAAAATGAAATATGCTATGTATATATGTATATGTGCTAAGTTTAATGCGTCCAGCTGGGCAACTCATCAGTCACACGTCCTCAAGAAGATGTATTGTTTCGTTAGTAGGAGGAGGTTCTTGAGCAAAGAATGGTTTGAGGCGTTGGCCATTAACCGTAAAAACATGTCCAGATTTTGGGTCTCTAATTTGGACTAGCCCGTTAGGATACGGGTGGACCACCAGAAATGACCCAGTCCACTTGGACTTGAGCTTTCCCACAAAGAATTTGAGTCGGGAATCAAACTACCAGACCTATTAGTTATGTGCGAACTCCTTCCTCCGGATGTGTTGATCATGGAAAGCTTTTGTCTTGTCCTTGTATATTTTTGCATTTTCGTAAGCTTCCCACCTAATCTCCTCTAACTCACTGAGCTGGAGCTTCCTTCATAACCTCCAGCCTTAAGGTTAAAATTACACTTCTGCATTGCCCAAAAGGCACAGTGCTCCAGCTCCACAAGAAGGTGACAGGCCTTTTCATACACCATGCGGTATGGCAACATTTCAAGTAGGGCCTTGTACGCGGTCCGATATGCCCATAGTGCATCAATCAACCGATTGGACCAATCCTTCCTACCAGGTCTAACCGTCTTTTGAAGGATAAGCTTGATTTGACGGTTTGATAAGAGGTAGCAATGCGGTGCTGTAGCCTGTATTTCTTCAATAATGACCTGAAATGGGCATGGATGAAGTGCCTTCCCCCATTGCTTATCAGGGTGCGGGGAACTCTGAATCTCACAAAAATGAATTCCCGGATGAAGGATATAACAGTCTTATGATCAGCTCGTCTTGTCGGGATAGCTTCTACCCACTTTGAGATAGTCTAGTGCGAGGAGTATGTACTCAAAGCCATGCGAGTTTGGGAAAGGGCCCATAAAGTCGATGCCCTAGGTGTCGAATACTTCCATGACGAGAATAGATTGGAGAGACATCATGTCTCTTCGGGTCATAGAACCGACCACCTTGCATTGCTTACAACACTTGGCAAACTCGTGTGTATCTCTGAAAATGGTTGGCCAGAAGAAACCCGACTGCAAAATCTTTGCAATGGTATTTTGGCCCGAGAAATGACCTCCACAAGCATCACTATGGCAGAAGGATAACACACTAGAGATTTCCGAATCAGGGACACATCTACGGATGATCTGATCAGCCCCAATGCGGAAGAGCGATGGGTCGTCCCAAAAATAGAATTTAGCCTCTGATATAAATTTGAGTTTTTGATATTTGGATAATCCCACAGGTAGCATTCCTATGACAAGATAGTTTGCTATATCAGCATACTAAGGAAACTCAACAGAGTTAATAAATAACAGAGACTCATCCGAAAATCGATTTGATATCGGCGGGGAGTATGGAATGTAGTCTGGGTCTAGCCAAGACAAGTGATCTGCCAAAACATTATGTGCTTTGGCTTTGTCGTGGATTTCGACATCAAACTCCTACAAAAGAAGGATCCCTCTGATAAGGCGGGGTTTAGCGTCCTTCTTTGCCAACAAATGCCGGAGAGTGGAATGGTCAGTGTAGATGATAACTTTGGACCCGAGTAAGTATGACCTAAATTTCTCCAACTTGAATACCACGGCTAGCAATTCTTTCTCAATGACTGTATAGTTACGCTGGGCCTCGTTTAGCATTTTGCTAGCGTAGTATATTACGAATGGATGGCGCTCCTGACGTTGGCCAAGAATGGCTCCGACAGTGAAGTCGAAGACGTCACACATTATCTCAAAGTCGAGAGACCAGTCGGGAGGTTGGAGAATAGGTGCACTTGAGATAGTGCTTTGCAAGCTCTCAAAAGCGCTGAGACATGAGGAGTCAAAATCAAAGGGAGTGTCAGTTACCAGATTCGTTAATGGACGAGCAAATTTTGAGAAATCTCGAATGAATCTTCGATAGAATCCGACATGCCCTAAGAATGATCTGATTTGCCTAACCGAGCTAGGCGGAGGTAATCGCAAAATGATTTTAGACTTAGCTCGGTTGACCTCGAGTCCATTAGAGGAGATCTTGTGACCTAATACGATTCCATCCCTCACCATAAAATGGCTTTTTTCCCATGAAAGTACTAGGTTAACCTCTATACATCTCCTTAGAATCTTTGTAAGGTTATCAAGACAAGACGAGAAATCGTCTCCAAACACGGAGAAGTCATCCATGAACACTTCTACGCAGTCCCCAATCATGTATGAAAAGATGGCCATCATGCATCACTGAAAAGTAGTTGGTGCGTTGCAGAGGCCGAAAGGCATCCTCTTAGAAGCGAATGTTTCAAAGGGACACATAAAAGTCGTCTTGTCTTGATCTTCTGGGTTGATTGCAACTTGATTGTACCTGAAGTATCCATCCAGAAAGCAGAAGAAACTACGCTCGGCTAGCTATTCTAGAATTTGATCAATAAAGGATAAAGGAAAATGATCCTTTTTGGTAGCTGAGTTTAGCTTCCTGTAATCAATGCTGACCCACCAAGAAGTCATGGTGCCGGTCGGGATGGATTCACCCAATTCATTTTTGATTACGACGAGTCCCACCTTTTTGGGCACTATCTGAATGGGACTCACCCACTGGCTGTCGGAAATTGGATAGATAATATCTGCGTCCAGCCATTTAATGATCTCCTTCTTGACAACCTCCAACATATTTGGATTTAGGCGTCTCTGAGGTTGTCTTGACGGTCTCACCCCTTCATCAGTGTAGATATGGTGAGTGTAATATGAGGGGCGAATCCCATGGAGATCAGCAATGCCCTACCCGATAGCACCCCTATGTGCTTGCAAAACAGAGATCAACTGGTGTTCCTGATCTGGAGTCAAGTGAGCATTGATAATCACGGGATATGTCTCACTTTCTCCCATAAACACGTACTTGAGTGAATCAGGTAAGGGCTGTAACTCTAGTAGCAGAGGGTGGGGAGGGGGTTTATGCAGGGGAGGAGAGGAAGCAACAGCGAAAATTTGCTGATCCTGACTAATGACGAATCTGTCTGCAGTTGTCATGTAATCCTACCTTAAGATATCGGTGCTAGATAGGATAGGATGTCAGGATCAGGGGTGTTAGGAGCAGATGAACACCCATGACAATCGGATCCATGGGACAAAATGTGTATGTCATTAGTTTCAGTCCCATGTGGATCGTGATCTAAGACCCTTGATAGTGAAGATGAATCTGACATTGGGTTGTTGCAGAGGAGCCCAATGTTCCCACAGAAAGCTGAATCTTCATCTTCACTATCCTCCTCGATCAAATCGCAATCAAAGTTCTTTGATTCCCTAAAAATGTCCAGTCTAAGCTTTTCATTCCCCAGGGCAATCTCCATGCACCTTGATGCACAGTTGATGTTTGCGCGGGTGGTTACCAAAAACGGGTGACCTAGAATAATTGGTGCATCACGGAGATTAGGAGGAACCTCCATATCAAGAATAAAAAATCTGCTGGAAAGCAGAATCCTTGGACTTTTACGATCACATTTTCAACCACCCCCTCGATGTTTTTACCGATTGGTCAGCCAACTGTATGGTAACCAAGGTGGGCTTTAACTCGCCAAATGGAAATCGATCAAATACTGTGGTGGGAGTTAGGTTGATGGATGACCCCAAATCAAGAAGGGCCCTATCAAAAGGGGAATACTGCAAAAAGTAGGAAATCAGTGGTGTGCTCGGGTCCTTTTTGGGCGGTAAGTCAGCTAAAATAACTGCGCTAGTTTCCTCAGATAATATCGCTTGTCGTCCGATTCTTTGCTGTCGATTTGGAGTACAGTACTTCTTAAAGAACCTAGCAACAACAGGGATGTGATCTATTGCTTCGAGGAGAGGGACCTGAATGTGAACTTCCCTGAACATAGATTTCAGGTCTTCGAAATTCCAGGTGTCCTTTTTCCATGTTGAATCTTGCATTAAGGCCGCGGGAAAAGGGACGAGAATTTCAGGGTCTTGGGGATTCCATCCTTTATCTAATGAAGATGGCTTGTGAGAGGAAGAGGGTTGTGACCATCTCGTGGTAACGTGTAGGAAAAATCATTACCCGCTTGCCTAGGTAGCGGGTCATGTGCAGTCTTTCTACTCCTTACGGTGACAGCTTTTGCATCGGTGTGCTGTCCATGCAGGGGTAGAGGAGCAAGTTGGTCTGGATACATAGGCTTTAGCAACAGAGGTGGCTGACTGAGCCCATAACTAGGTGGTGTGGGAGGTGCTTGCATAACAGCATGTGCCTGCCCCTGTGGTGCCTGGAATCTAAGCGGGGTGCCCTGATTCTGCACATATCTTGGGTTTGGGATAGGTTGGGAGGGCAAAGCTCCCTGTGATCTATGCTCCTGCATTATCTGGCTTTGCATGTTCTGTATTCTCTGTATTTGGTTAGCCATTGCCTTCATTATTTGCAGGTTGACATGAGTAGATTTCCGAATTGATGCCTGCAATTCCTCCTTCAGCGACTCCAAAGGGTTGGCCCACTTTAGAGGGTAGTTGGTAGCTTGGTGCAGCAGCTGATAGATAGAGCATGTCTATTGCTGCTGAGATGGGAATGGCTGTTGCCTAGGATACCTGTTCCACATATTCCCGTATTGTCTGGTCTGGTAGTGTGGAGCTTAACTCAGTCTCTGTGGGTTACCAGACCAGGAGAAATTTGGATGCTGGCACCAACCAGGGTTATATGTTTCAGCATATGGGTTGTTACACCTGTAACCCTGAATGGCATTGACATCTTCGTAAGCCGAAGATGTCTCAGATGCGAATTTATCAAAAGAATACGCACTTGCATCATCATGTGGTGTGTAACCCTAGCTGTACAACGCCAGATCCATATTGTTCACGGGTTCCTGGTATGCAGGATCCTGTGAGGAAGGAGAGAAAACGTCCCAAGTAAACGGATATGTACGAGCAGAGGGGGATCGGGATGCTTGAGAGGAGTAAGATGGAGCAGTGCTGCTAGAAGATCCGGATCTTGCTTGCATTAATTGATCGAGCTTCTTATCGAGCAGATCCACCTTATCCAACTTTTTGATGATAATGTCCATGTCGGCTTGGGCAGACTCAGCTTGAGCTTCGTGGACATTAACTCGTTGCTGTCCGGGTAGCTGGAACTGGTTCATTAAGGCATCATTCATCGAGTTCTCTACTAAGGACTTGAACAGTTCAAATGCGCTATTTTCGTCCTTTACTGGAACATTCCCACCGCTAGATGCATCAGTCAGGTACCGATGTGTGTCATCCAGCCCATTGTAAAATACTTGAGCGAGGTGCCATTTGGGTACACCATGGTGTGGGCACTTCTTGAGAAGATCGTGGAATCTATCCCAGGCATCATGCAGCTTCTCTCCAGGGCCTTGGGCAAAGGTTGTGATCGCGCGCCTCATAGCATTTGTTCGACCGATCAGGAAGAACTTTAGGAGGAATTCGCGACGTAATTCCTCCCAGGTTTCAATTGGCCTCTCGATGGTCTTGAACCAATAAGTAGCTTTATTCTTGAGAGAAAAAGGAAAAAGCTTCATGAGAACAATTCCAATATCTATATTCCTGGGTCGAACTGACTCTACAATCCGACTCAGGTCTTCGCGGTGCTGGAAGGGATCCTCATTCGAGTTTCCATGGAAATGAGTCTGAATCAGACTTATGATATTTGGCTTTAACTAGAATGCATCTCCGCCTGTGGGAATCCAAACCTGAGGTGCTATGATTGTTGCTGCCGAATCGTAGAAATCCCGCAGTTGTTCTCCACGTGGTGGATGTTTCATCCTGTTGAGTGTTGAGAGAATCCGGTCGATGCTCTACTCATATTTTGTTCCGTTTCTTCGACCCTAGCTTATAGAAGAGCCATTGGGTCTTGATTCTTAGGGTCCTGATGAACTCGAGGATCGGGATTAGCCATCTCAGCTAATTGGATGGAAGAAGGTTGAGAAGAGAGGTCAGACGAAAATCGCCTTTGCTGCCTTCGATTTGGCTCCCAAGGTCCCACAAGTTTAGGTCTTAACGACCTTCTTCCTTGCATACACCAACTCAAAGGGTTGGTGTAGTCAAGCAGAACAAGGCTAAGGCCTTGTTAATCAGAGTGGTCCTTTAGATCAGATGATCAGATTTTTCGTTTAAGTTTGTGTTACTAAAAATTCAGCGAGAGACTGACTGTAAGGAATTCCCGCCTCTAAGGCTAACCCGACCAGTCTAGTTACGTGAGGATTATGAGGAAGGTTCTTCCTTTGACTTTTGCCTTTGATTCTGTTACCCCGTAGCCACGGTCGTTTGACGCTACCCCGCAGGCATAGTCACCAGGTTTTGCAAAAGAGGTTGGAACTACCCAATAGTTTCAAGCCAAATATAGGTTATTTGATGTATTTTCATGAATTTTTAACCTATTCTTCAATTTAGTAGATGGTGGGCGATCCACAAGGTGACTTGCCTCACTAACTAACTTTTGGGCTCGTCAGAGTCCAAGTTAGTCTATGTGGTCCTATTGGCTTATGCACTTCTAAGTTTTTTTTCAAATTAAAGACCACAATTCAAATGTAGACTCTAAGGCAAGATGGAATCCAAATGATTTGAAACTTGTCAAGAAGATTCCTTTTTCAATAAGATTTTCAAAGAGTATTTTTCCAAAATTTTTTCTATTTTCAAAAATTAGTTATGAATTTTTAACTAACCAGGGGTCAAATATGGGATTTAGACCCCATGTTGGTTTTTCTATTGAAAACTATATCAAATAGGCTCCAAAAATTTTTTAAAAATATAATATTGAAAGCTAATTTGATTATCTTTCACACCCCACAAATTTTGAATAAATTTGATTTGTATGTTAGTCAGAATTTATTTCTAAAGTTCATAAAAGTTCTATTTTCAAGCAATCTAACTAGTATGTACTCCATGAATTTTTAAAAATTCCACAAAGCGAATTTATTTTTTGGAAGGTGGAATTGGAAAGATAATTTGAAGCTTTAGTTTCAGTCCAAATTTCAATATTTTTGGAACATTAGAAACATGACTATTGAATTTTGAAGTTGACACTTACTTTCTGGCCGAATTTCTAATAAGAATGTGTGCACCTGATTTTTGCAGCGCTCACTTTTCCTCGTTCGCCGCTTTGTGTCGTTGTTCCCGCACACCAAAATACTGTATTAGAGATAAAATCAAAAGTCGCCGTGCCTCCCCGGCAACGGTGCTAATTTGGTCGCGACGTAGATTGCGTAGAAAATCAACATGTTGTAGTATAGCACGAAATACGTCTCGAGCAAATAAATTAACGGAACTTGGTGAGTCCCGGTGGATCACAGGGAGGCAGAAAGCACTTTTGATTTCATATGTTGTTCGAAATATAAATGCTAAATAGTATAGACACAATATATATATCACAATAAAAAAAGTTTAAATATGAATTGTATACATAGAATTAGACAAATTCTAACATAAATGTAACTACTTATGTAACAGAATGATGGCACCACTGGTGGTTCGTGGTAGCCTTTTGGAGAGGTCGGGAAGAGTAGAAACAATCCGTCGGGGTGGCCCAACGGATGCTTCAGACGGAGGTGCAGAGACGGATGCAGAGAAGATGGGAAGAGGAAGGAGAGAGAGAGGTTGAAGAAGGAGGAAGAAGAAGAAATATGGGAATTGCCTTCAAAGGGGGGCCCTTTGGCCTCTTTTTATAGCTTTAGTGGAGCGAAATTAAGGTATTTGGCCCCTTCAATCCATGCAAATGCTTCAGATTAATCAGATTCATTGATCGGGAGATCAATGGCCTTGATTAAGCCTTCCAAATCCTTCTTTTATCCTCGGTTCGTTCTGATGTTGCCACGTGGCAGCCTGTGCACCATCGGATGAAGATTGCGCAGTTGCAGATTGCCTGTGCGCACGCCTTTGTTTCCTCTCCTTCGTTTCTTTCCTCTTTTGAGCTTCCAATCGTCAGTCGTCCGATCGTGTGCGCTCAATCATGCCTTTAAATCCTATAGCGTGCGCACGCGCGGCTTCGCACGCGTCATCATGCGCGTTCTTGATCCAGCGCCTTCGCGCCCTCCATGTGTCCGCGCCTCCTCCGCCCGATGCTGATCCGACGATTGAATTTCATCTGTGAGCGCGCCCCTCTTGATTTCATTCAAGGCATCGCTTGAATGTGCACCCAATATCTCGCGGAGAGAGTGCTAACCAATGTGCTACTCCCACGCTTTTGTTGCGTTTGGGTTTTGTTGGTGCACGTTCTCAGCCGTTGGATGGGAATCCAACGGTCGAGATCTCGTCCTCATTTGATGATGCGGCTGAGGGCAAGTGGTGTGGCTGCATCGCGGACGTTGGATGATGATCCAACGGCCTGCGGTTCTCCTTTCCAAATTGGGGCGCGGTGAGGGGCGGCTGTGATGGCACCACGTGGCACCATCGTGGCCGTCCATCTTCTTCTCCTTATATCTGATGACATAGGCCTCCGATTAAGTTGATTTCTGTGTCGTTGGATTGCGAACATCAATCCGGATCCATCCTGCAGTTGGATTTGTCATTTGAGGTCTGGATATTCTCCAATTTCCCCTTGGCTCTTGCTTCTTCTGCGAACTCCCTAGGGTGCTACGGGAGTTTGATTGATGCATTCTTGGAAGCGTTGGACTCCTGTCGTTATTTTGAACAGATTCATATGGTTGGATCGATCATCCGTGGCCCTGGATTACCTGAAATTAATAATACCTCTCAAATAGTACATTATTATGTACAAAACATAAAAATCATCTAAGATGAAAAGTACGATGTGTATGCATGCAGAATGCCCATGTTAAGCTAGGTTCTACCTTAATTCAGGCAAATTAGGGCATATGATAGCTGCGCAATCACACATGTGATGCATCTGACTGCGTAGTGGATGCAGTGCTTGGGCAGAAAGTCGACGGGAAACCTGTGGTCATCTACTACCCCAGCAAGACATTAGACGAGGCTCAACATAACTATAAAATTACTGAGAAAGAGCTGCTGGCTATAGTATTTGGCCTAGAGAAATTCAAATCTTATCTTCTGCTATGAGGCACTTACTCGCGAAGAAGGATGCGAAACCTCAACTAATTCATTGGATCCTGTTGTTGCAAGAGTTTGATCTCGAGATTCGCGACAAGGCAGGAAAATAGAACGTGGTAGCTGACCATTTGTTCCATCTTCCTTCTTCAGTCATCGATCGGTTTGGTCCGATCACCGAGCATTTTCCAGAGATGCATTCCTGATGATGAGGTCAATGACGTGATCTCATTGTGTCATGACCAGGCTTACGGTGGCCATTTCTCTAGGTGTAAAACCATAGTGAAAATTCTCCAGTGTGGGTTCTTCTGGCCCACGATATTCAAAGACGCATAAACATATTGTAGGGCATGTGCTTGTTGTTAGACCCTCAGCAACATGAGCCCGTGGGATATAATGCCCTTAAACCCAATAATTGTGTGCAAAATCTTTGACATATGGGGAATAGATTTCATGGGACCCTTTCCTGGATCCAACGGCTTTGAATACATTCTATTCATTATTGATTATGTCTCCAAATGGATCGAAGCTGTCCCCATGAGAACTAGTGATCATAAAGTTATCCTCCGATTTATCTAGCAGGAACAGATTTGGGGTTCCTAAGGCCTTCATCAGTGATGGTGGGTCACATTTCAACAATGTGCACTTCCAGTCCTTGATGAAAAAGTATGGGGTGTCGCATCGTATCTCGACTCCATACCACCCTTAGACTAATGGATTAGTAGAACTGTCAAATTGAGAGATCAAGAAGATCCTTCAGGTCACTATTCAGCCTGATAGGAAGGACTGGTCTACTCACCTTCCGGAGGCTTTGTGGGCTTATAGGACCGCCTACAAGACCTTATTAGGCATGTCTCCCTTCAGATTAGTGTACTGAAAGGCATGTCACCTTCCCGGAGAGATGGAGCATAAGGCCTATTGGGCAGTACGGAAGTGCAATCTGGATCTGATGAAGGTTGGAATACATCTCCGATTGCAATTGAGTGAGATCAAGGAATTGCGCAGTGATGCGTACGAGAACTCGCGTATTTACAAAGAGCGGGTCAAAGCCTTCCATGACAGGCACATTGTGCAAAAATCTTTCCACCCTAGTCAGAAAGTCTTACTCTTTGATGCCAAGCTCAAACTTTTTCCAGGCAAACTCAGATCTAAGTGGATTGGACCATTCTTGGTAAGATGAATCTTTGGAAATGGAGCCATCGAAATCAGTCAACCTAGCCTTGATTCTGAACCTTTCATCGTGAATGGCCAGCGACTGAAGTCGTTCATTGAAATCATTGTACGAACTTGGCTGTGGTATCTTTTGATCTCCATTCTCCCTAAGCTCATTGTGCCCGACTAATGGCGTTAAGCTCAACGCTTAACGGGAGGCAACCCGTCATCTTTTAAAAAACCTGAAACCCTTTTAACATATCTCTTTGTTGAACTCATATTGTACTTTAGGGTTCGTCCATTAGAACAGCCGACTCCACCTTTGGTACTCGTACCAGAGCTTGAAATCATCCATAACAATCATACCGACCTGTCCACCCACCCTTTGAACCTGTTCTAATGTACTATCTAAGCTAAACTTGAACCCACCTAATTTACAATAAGGACATTGCAAAATGTAGGCATGGGGGGTATGAAAGTGCAAAATGCCGTGAAAATCAATTCACAAAAAGGGTTTCATCAAAAAAAAAAAGAGGATTGAGGAAAAAGGAGAGCCATTTTATGAGAAAAGGAGGAAAGAAAAATTGAAGAAAGGAGCAAAAAGATAAAGAAAGAAATTGAGTCCCTTCAAAGTAATATGGAACTTACCTAACTTCTAGGTTGGATCAAATGTTGAATTAAGACCTGGAAGGCTAAAACTTAAGAGATTAATGGTGAATACCGACCTTAGGCCTCTTGGATCTAACTGGATTTAAACACTCACGTACTTGTCATGATCCGGATTAATCCTCAAGAGGTTGGGGAAAATGCAAAGCTTATGTAGTAGGTCTAAGGATTAGGAAGTATTCGACCTCGTTAACTGACCTCTGGTTTATGGGACTCGGTAATTTAAGCACCCTAAATCATACACAGTTTGGTTTTAGTGCGCTCTAATAATGAAATCATTCTAAAGAGCATTTAATTTGTTCTGAAAATAGTACTAAGATCTAGATTAGGAGCGGCTCGAAAACACAAGTTGATTTGGACAAGTTCCCAGCGCAGAGAGGCAGGAAATTCCCCTTGAAGATGCGCAATAACATATCGCCTCCTCGGTGCTTGTCTCCTAGGATTTCTAAATATCCTACCGAGGGCATGTAAGCACCTTGTGTTGGTTTAGATGCCGTGGGAGGCATTATCATGAAATGTTGATTGCCAGGGTTTGGATTTAGCTACAAAATGCCATGGGCGGGATTATCCTGAAATCTCGAAAGCAAGGGTTCTGGGGGTTGCCATGGGCAGTGCTATCTCAAAGCATCGATTGCCAGGGACCCTGCGAGGACTGATGGTGGGGACAAGGAATTCGATACAGATTGTGTTTAGGGCTAATCTGAAAATGGATCTAAGGAAAAATATAATGAAAAGGAAAAGAGAGAGAAATCTCTCCACAAATCAAATTCTCCTTCTATATCTCTCTCTTACAAAATGCACTAGCAAACTGAACCGGAACTAACCATGTTTCAAGCATGGGTGTTTTAACCACTGGGTACAATGAACCTTAGGTTAGTTCCTGCGAGCCTTAGAAAGCTTCATGGTAGACTAAGATGAAAAGCTAGTTAGGTTTGGATCTGGTACTTGAGTACCTTTAGGCCTATTGTTGGTATTAGATCTGATTCCTAGCGATGCGGCTTAGTAGGGCATCCTGATGGTTACATCTGACCTAGATAACTAGTTCGATTCATAGAATTTTGCTAAGGGACTAGCAAAAGCTAGGCATGAGGGTATGATGGGAACACCATCATAAGCCATAACTAGCTCAATTTGGTCTAATAAAGTCAATAAAAGCTCCTACATATCAGTCAGAAGGTCTCTAGAGCAGGGTGAGTTGTTTTGAGAAGAAAAGATGAAAACTGGGTTATTTATGTAATTTTACCATCTCATCACAAATACAGAATAACCACGGGGTATGCCAGTGGTTTATTAAAGGTCATTTACTTATTAATGTCTAATAAGTGAGTTCATGCAGACAGAAATAGGTTTTCACGTATTTTAAGAATTAATGGACATCTGAAACCCTAAAAATAGACCCGCTTAATTAAATGAGGTTTTGGTCAAGATAAAATTCACATAAACCCTTTAAAATTCATAAAAAAATATTCTCTAGGGTTTAGCATCTTTGAATTGACCATCAGAACTTGTTCTGACCCAAAACAAAGTCACAGACAGATTATTGCCCTAATTTAGGTTTTTACATAAATTACCCAATCAAACGAGGTCAAAACCAAAATCTAACTTCACCATTGGATTCCTTGGGTTCAAATTAGGTTTGTATCAAAATTTAAGCCCAATCTAAGATCATTTCAACCTAGTTTACATTTTAGTCCAAGTCTGATAGTTATTATCCCAAATAACCCCTTAGCTTTTGAATTTATGACAAAAATCCCCCTATCTTTGTTGTCAATCTTTGCAAATAGGTCCTTCCACCATTTTTGTAAAGGAATCCTACTTCGGCAAGCTTTATTTGTCAAGAACTTGTTGATTATTTGATGAATCCCTTTCAAAATTGAAAGGGAGATTCGTCAAGTAATTGCTTTCATTTTGAACCTATTCGTGGGCTCCAATTCTTTCCCAATCTCCAATGCGAACGCATGAGAGATGTGGATATCCTTCTTTGATAATCTTACCAAGCTTGAAATCTTGGTCTCCAAGCTTTAAACTCCTTCCCATGGCCTATAAAAGGAGCAGGGGCAAGAACCTTAGCTCCTTAGCAAGTCTTGGCCTGAGAAACTCCCTTCTCCTTCTTCGGCCTCCTTCTGATTTTGCTCTGGCGACCACCTTCGATACCCCTCTTCCAGCTGTCCAACCATTAAATTGGATGACCTGTCATGTTCCCCTCATCCTAGCGCACCTCTCCAGTCAAAGGGAGGGTGTTCTTCTACCGCAGTCATCGTCGCCTCCATCTTCTCCAGCTCCGGTCAGCCACAACCGGATCCCTCCACCTATCTCCTCCTTTCTTAAGATCCTCTCTGCCTTCCTCTTTCCCTCTACTTCTCTCTCCCTCACTCAGAACATATATGCGACCACCAATCACTCATATCCCTCTCCATCTTCTCCGCCTCCGGCAGAACTCCGGTGAGGTTGAGAGCTTGCTACACGCCACCATTCGCCTCGCCACAACTCCCAAAAGCTTTGCCGTACTCCCCCCATTAAAAGCCCTCTCCTATTTCACTCCATTGCTAGCCCTAGCTCCCCACCGAACAACCCCATCAGAGTCCACCTTTACCGACCTTGACGCACTATCTCACACCTCCTCACACTTCACAAACACCATTGTCACCTTCCTTGACTCAAGGTGACTCTCTTGAACGTGTTAATTGGGGTCTAGAGCCCATATTCGTGGATTTCAGGTTATGTCGGAGCTCCGCCATCACCAGTGCCATCTCCACCTCTATCTACCCTTCTTTGGCCGCTCTACTAAGATCCGCTGCCAGAAGCTACGGAGTCACTCCACGCAACTACCCGCAGCATCAATTGCATGAGCAACGACAGTAACAGCTCCAATTGACTGGAGTCTTCATAGCAAGCATGCAAAGGAGGAAGGGGCTCAGATATAGTCCCACATCGTGAGCAGTGAAGCCATTTGAGCGGTATAAGTTGAATTTTGCTTGGTGCTTAGTCGCCTCGGTAAGCACGGGGTGAGGTCCCCTCGTACATGCCCATGCACGCCCTTGCCTGCGGCCACGCCACGTGGGTCTGGGCTCTGAACCGATTACTTGTATATCTAGATCCGATTAGCATCTTTGAGAGAAGAGGAAGAGAGGGAAAGGAAGAAGAAGAAAGAGAGGGGGGAGGGGGATTTTGCTTTGCTGCCCACCTCACGACACTTAGCGAATTCTGAGGGAGGCCTTTGCCTCTACTGGTGTTGGTTCTGAGCTCTGCTATGCCTCTCCCTGAGGCTTGAGAAAGGGAGGCCTTTGCATTTGTTGCTGGTTCTGAGTGCACTGTGCACTTATCCTACGTGGATTAACCTTGGTTGATACTGTTAAGATATTTGATATTATTGTAATTAGGGTAATTGGTGATTCAAATCACCATTTTACCCTAATCTTTTTGCACTATCAACATTTTCTCTTATATACATATCATTCGAGTTTGGAAATTCCATCATATATTGATATCTTGTGATAGAATTGCAATCTTGAGATTTATTTTTCTACTTTCTCCCAGTGACAACCTTGGATTTTATTCAAGTATAAATTTTATCTATTTTCGTGCTATTACAACTCATACTACAACACGACTTTTAAAACACCGTTTCAGCACATTAAATAAGGCCCAACTCATTCTAGCTCCACCCTGCTCATGGAAGCTGAACTCCATGCTAGCTGAGCTACTACTTGTCTACTAGTAGCTTAGCTAGCTCTGGAGTTCTCATCAGAGGTAGTTCCAACTCAACCTAGCTCCAGCTAGGTTGAGACCAGCTCAACGTAGATCAACTACCCAAGCCTAGCTACTAGCATAAGAACTAGGTAGCTTAGCTATGTAGTTGAGCTCCCCATGAAGTTGCCTCAGCAGATTCAACTCCAAGTGCAGCAGCCTCCAGCTCCAAATTATTTTCTCCAGCTCCTCCTTCATGAAACCCTAGCTCCACCACCTCTACATTACTAGCTAAGCTAGATTAGCTAAGCTCCCAACACCACCCAAGCTCCATGGCCATCCACTCCTTAACCCTTAACCCTAATTAAACCCTAACCTAACCTATTTAAAGTGGCACCAACCCACACCAACCACCACCACTCACACCCCTTCATGTTGGTGTCAAAAACACCTTATGCATCCCTTGATGTTGGCGCCAACATGCCCCAAAATCCTAGCCCTACACAACACCACATAAGGCCATCTAAACCCTACACCTAAACCCCCTTCTAGAAGCCTTGTGTGGTGCCAACCCTAAGCCACCCTAAGCTACCCTTAACCACCATAGACTTGGCACCAAAACACCACCCACACCCCCTCATTTTGGCACCACCTATATCTACCCTTAATCCCATAACCACCACCACATGGAGCCATCCTAACCCTTCCTAAAACCCACGCCACTTAACCCACCTAATCCCTTCTATAGTTGGTGCCAAAATAGCTAACCAACCCTCCACATATCCCTTAAGTTGGTGCCAACTAACCCTAGCCATCCATCTCCTAACTACCACCCTATGACCTAATCCTAGCCTTACAACACATCAACCTACCCCTTAACCCTACCCAACATAGAGTTGGCACCAACTCTTCCACCCACCATAACCACCACCTCATACACCTTTCTACCTCCACGCCAACCTTCTTCATCCACCATCCATCAACCAACTTCCACATCCTAGCCTTCCATAATACCATTGATAATGGAAGATTCGCACGCGAAAAGGGTTCAGATTTGGAAAACCCACTGTTGTAGTTCGATACGTGAGAAAATTTGTCGATCAGATAAAATTTACAACCGAAACTCAAAAAGTGAATGCTGGGTCAAACACGGGGAGGCGAACGTTTGGTTTTGAAAAATACGCATCGTTTTTTTATCTTTTATAATTTTTTGTATTTTTAATAGGGTAAGAGATTAGGTTGATGAAATTTATCTAGCTAATCTACTTGCAAAATATAAAGGAGAGAGAGAGAGAAATAGTCATATATTTCAAAACAAATGTTTGTTACAACTAGGAAAGCAAGAAAACTACACTAGAAAGCGGAAAAGATAAATAGAGATGAGAAGAATCCCTCTCGATGGTCACTTGGAGGCTGACTTACTCTAACGTTGCATGGAGGAAGGGGGTGAGGAGTGGGACGAACGAGGATGGAGCTGGAGAATGGAGGGCAGGGCAGGACAGCATTTTAGTGAGGATCTTCTTCCCGAAGGGGGGTGAGAGGATGACCACGGAATGCTCCACGAATGGGGATGAGGGGAGGAAAAAATATTTGCTTTTTCTACTCTAGAGGAGCATCCCGGGCTTGGGACAAGCTCTCTCTAAAGCCTTGGAGGTGGTGAGAGGAAGAAAGGAAGAGATGAAGAAGAATGGGAGGGGTAGGGGTACTTTTATAGTGATGGAAAGGATCAATTTCGTTTATAGGACATTTAGTGACGGTCATAAACGTCGTTGAAGATATGCCGCAAACGTTGCTGAAGAGAGCCTTGCGCCCACGCTACTGCTGCGCTGGTGCGTGCTCCGTGTGCCCATGTCGCGTGCCTCCGAGCGCTACGCGCCTGCGTGTGTTGCTGCTGCCTCTACACGTGCCCATGCACACCCGCTGCGCTGCTACGCATGTGTGCCCACGCGTACGCGTGCATGCTCGCACTGCTGTATGTGTGCGATGGCGCATGCGTGCGCATGGGTGGCTTGGGTTGCACCACGTGGCGTGATCTAGGCCGTTCATCTTCTTTCCATTGTAGGGGCTACTACAGAGGTCAGATTGAGTCGATTTTTGTGCCATTAGGCTGCAATGGTTGACTCAAATCCATCCGCATGGTCAGATTTGTCGTTTGAAGCTCTGAGTTACCTTACCTAGTCCCTTGGTTGTTGATCTTCCTCGGATTGCATATGGTACTATGGGACTCCGATCAAGGCGATTTCAGAGGCGTTGGACTCCGATCGTCATCCTGATCAGATCCGTACGGTTAGATCATCAATTCGAGGCTCAAAAATAAATCTCCTTCTCTCCTGACCACAAAAAGGACACAATTAACCTAAAATATACACAATTACTCTAAATGCAGAATGATGCATGCTATGCAATATTTATAATATGGAATGCAAATATAAGCCTAGGAACATGCATAAATAGGCATTTCAACCTAAATGGATGTGTGTACATCAACCACCCTTCCTTTAACCCTAGTTAACTACTCTTACCCCCTACCACTCCTTTATATACCCATACCTACCACCATTAACAAGTAACCTTGGCTACATTTTTTCTACCCTACTTCCACCTTTATAGCTAGCCAAGAGTAGAAAAAGAAGAAGAAGATTAAGGGGACACTCTGTCTCCTTGGTGCCTTCTCGTCTTCTCTTCTCTCTTGAGCCCACGCCAGCCAAGGGAAGAAGCCAGGCAAAGGAAGGAGACCACCCTTGGAGGAGAATTTAAAGGTGGTCCACGCCACCTTTGGAGGAGTTTTTGAAAGTGGAATTCCATCCACCTTGGAGGAGACCAGGCATGCCCCCTCCATTGGGCTTGCCAGGAGGAGAATACTTGGAGGAAGAGCCTCCTCTTCTTCACCATAGCATCAGGAGGAGATTGTGTTTTACTATTTTTGTAGTTTAATTTTTAAGTGTAAGCATTCCTCTACTTGTAAAAACGTATATTCCTTTAGTTAAAAAGTTGCCTTCCTTAATTTCTTGTTGCAATTTTCTTTTTGCCTTAATTTGCTTTGTCTTTAGTGTATTTTTCACTCCCTCTTTCTAATTACCCTAGGCCTCCACGTGCCTAGGGTAAGCTTAGAAAGAGGTTATTTTTGTCACTTATATTTTAGCCTATTAGGTGTAGTTCGTTTTTCCACCAACAACTTCGCATATTTCCCTATTATTTCAAAACCTATAAAAATTATATATTTAAAAACACAAAAAGAAAGGTGATTTTCAGTTTTTAAGTAAGAGATGTATTTTGCAAACATTTGGCCTCCTTGGATGACCTTAGATACTCTCCCTATCTAGGTTTACAAATTTTAAAAGTGGCTCGATTTTTGTGCATTGCAACGATAAAACCCTAATTTTACAAACTGCGCAAAAAACCCAATCAAGATGGGGATGAAAGGATGCTAAATAGGTACACTTAATGACAAATCAAACAATCAAGATCCTAACCTCTAAAGGTGACCCTAGACTTAAAGATCTAATTTACCTATTATTGCTACCTACAGAACCGTATATGAGCACCGTGGAACTACCGGGTCATATTGAAAGGCCGTTTGCCCCAGTCGTAGACACCTAATAGCATGCGAGAACCCATATCAACACATAGGCACTACAGGTAGGTAGTTTGACCTCCAAACCTTAATGGGGTCATGTTACTACTAGTTTTAATTAAGGGGCTTAGGATACAAATGCTATGGAATGTGAAGGGCATTGTTTAAGGGGTAATGCCCAAGTGCATTGATTGAAGAGTGTGTAAATCAAGCATGCAACGGGGAAATCTCCCTGAATTGAAGTTTAGATTGGTGAATGGCTTTCAGAATTTTGCTTTTGAGTAGTATGGATTTTAAGATTCAAATGAGTTACCACTTCAACCAATCTCTGGGTTTCTGAAAAATAGGTTTTGATGCCTAAGCAACCCTCCTTCAAATTGATTAGTTATTGCATGCTACAATGCAATTGGCCCCTAAATGGATATTTCTAAGTGTGGATGAATGAATCACTTTTAAGATAATGTGAATGGGAGTCAAACAATGCAACACAATTACTCCCAATCACCAAAATGTAGAATCCACACAAGGCTCAACCACCGAAATAAGAGAAATGATTTTTTTTTTTTGAGTGAAAATCTAGGATCAAATTAGAGGCAAAATATGAGGTCGTGGTGAGGTTGGAGTCCACTTGATTCCAAGACTCCCCAACCAAAAATAATGTGATCCCGAATACAAATAATGAGGCAAAAAGATGTATAACAAGCACTTGATTTTAATTCTCCTCATTGAAAGTGTGTGTTGTGAAAAATCAAAGAATCGAGATTCTTGGATTTTACATGCACGAGTGTGTGGGAAATCAAGGGCGGTGGATGTGATGAATACAATAAACTAGTGGATTTTAATCCACTCGCCCTGAGAAATCCCAAGAAGAAGTTCTCTTTTTTTAAAGTTTTTTGATTTTTGTATTGTTTTATCTTTGTAGTAAAATTTATGGTGACAAGAGAACGTAAGTTGCTAAGTGTCATCAACACCTACCTCCTCAGCAACGTGTATGAAGCTCTAAGCGGCATTGGTGACTTCACGCTCTCACTCTTGCCTTGGACTCATCCATGTCTCCAACCTCTTCTATGTGCTTCTTCCTCGTAATAGGTTTACCTACACAGAAACAAACAATGAATAACCAAAAAGAGATGGGTGGAAAGAAGAGCAAGCCAAAGGAAAAGAGTAGAAATCAAACCTGAATAGTGCCTCCCTCGCAATGGTGCCAGAAAATTTATGTTGAATCGCGAGTAGTGTTATTTAATTAGATGATATTAGCGTTGAAATGAGTATAGTGGAGTGGTTAACTACAAGCGATCCTACATAGATTTTTCAAATATATTAACCTGGACTAAAGTATGTTTTAGATTGTCAGTTTTAGGTCCAGGGTCGAACATAGGGAGGCGGGCTTAAGGTCCTCAATTTCTATGTGAATCCTAAAAGCGAGCCACTTTCATTTGCTTATTATATATATTTTGAGATTTTTTTTGTGATAACCTTATCCTTGAGGTACTCCCTTGATGGTAGCACCATCATTGGTGTTAACAAGCTTAAATTAGCCTAACTACTGTAATAAACTCTCCTGAATATTCATCAGAAGATCATAACTCTATTTTGAAGTGAATATGAGAAGATAAGAAAATGGGTTAATTCTGTTGTTTTAACATCTCATCATTAATGTAGATTAGTTATAGAGTTAATCGAGGGTTAATTCAAGGTCAAATGAACTTAAAAGACCAAGAAGTGGGCTTAAGCTGACTGAATCAACGCTTTTTGAATTTAAAGCTTAAAATATTACTAAAAACCCTAATTTTCAGCCTCACTCAAATTGAAAGGGTTATGGTACAAATAAATTCAATCTAAACCTCCTAAAAATCATTAAAAAATATTCTAAGAGGTTTGGTATCTTCACTTAGACCATCTAAATCCATTTTGACTAAAAATAGAGATTCAGATAGGAATTTGTCCTGTATTTGAGCTTTTGTGTAAGTTATATAGTCAAACATGGTCAAAACCCAAATCTAAGTTCATCATTAGAGTCCTTGGGTCCAAATTAGGCTAACACCAAAATTTAGGCTCAGTTAGGGTTCATCTTGACCGAGTTTGCATTTTAGTCCAAAACTCTCTATCTCCTACACATACCCCTAAGTCTCAACTTATTGCATCCAAGTTCCTAACTTCTTGTCTTCATTACCAAAAGGCCCCTATCGTCAACTCAGAAGCCGCAACTACAGAAGTCCTAAACCCAAAATGTTGACTTTTGGACGAGGACTTGGACACACAAATCCTTGCCAAATCCCACCAAACTTGGTGGGATTGACAATCAGAAGATTCCCGATCCAATGAGCAACTTTTTGGAGAAAATCAACCCCAATATTAACGCTGGAGACCTCAAGGAGCTCGAGCTCAACATGCAGTCAAAGGACCTTCCAATTGTGCATTTTCTTGCTTAACTGAGAGAGGAACCTCTCCTATATAAGCTCTCAATGTCTATGGTACCAAGGGGTGCGTGAATTGGCCTGATATCCTCGCTTCTTCTTCTTCTCCAGCCAAGCGCTGCTGCACACTGGAGCTCCTCGACCTCCTTCATTGCCCTGTGCCATGCACAATACGCAGAGGGTTTCCCTTCCTCTTCTTTCCACGAAGCTTGTCGTGAAGTTTCGAGGTCCAAATCTCCTTTGACCTTGACAACCCCTCCTCCATCTTCACAGGTGTACCTCCGATGACCTATCTCCATTCGTCCAATTGCAAAATTACGTTAGGGCTTTCTCTTCTTTCCCCATTAATTAGGTTTAGGATAAGTTTTAACTCCAATCTCCTCCTTCTCCAACGCTGGCCATCACTGTCACCTTCACCGTCACCACCAACCTGCCTTGCTCCCCTCCACCTCAATTGAATTAAGCAAAAGCTCACCTTTACCTTCACGACTATTTCGCCTAACCTCATTAAACCCTACTCCATCTCCTTCTCTATCTCTAACCATGGCCGCCATCCACCACCACCACCTTCTTTGGCCGACCTCCACACTCCATTAATCACCAAATTATGACCACCATAAGCATTGCTTCATCATGGCAGAGCTACCCACGTATCTGACTTGGGTTATAGGGCCATATTTTCTTCCCAGGTCGATTGCTATCGCTGTTGTCTCCTTCATCCCCGGCAACCACCATCCGATGACCAATCCCATCGCAACCATTGCCATTCATCGTGGGTTGCCTCCAGGAGTATCTCTGCACCTTCGATTGAGCGAACCATCCACACTAGCAGCACTAATTGACAGTAGCACTCACGTAGTAGCAAACCAAAGACAAGGAAGAAGATGCTCAAAGGACAACCCCACATTGTGGGATCTTGATTTGGAAATGCATATTTAATGCTTTACGCACATTGTCTCATCGCCCAAGACACGGGGGTCTGGTCCCCATATGCACGAGCCTACGCACACTGCACCCTCGCCCACGCCATGCGAGTGTGGGCCTTCTATGCTGAATTGGGTTTGGTTTGGGCCTAGATTTGGATTTGTTTACCTAAATAGAGAAAGAAGAGAGAGAGAGAAAGAGAGCAGGTCGAGAGAGAAGTAGGGGGTTTTTGCTTCAAAAGTCATTGGGTTGTGGTCTGATTTGGTAAAAAAACTAAGTGTTGAGACTCTGGGTTGAGGAGTTAATGTGTCTGAAGCCTTTGAGAGCCATCTCACTTGAGCTTTGAGTTGCAAGAATAGCCTAGGAGTTCATGGTTTCATTGGTGGTCTCAACCACCATCTTTTTATGGGCTTTAAATATTTCTCTCTTCTCATTATTTTTGTTCATTGACCCTGACATTCATTTGGCTATTCATTGAATATTTTTTTTCATATATCTTGAGTTTTTTTTGATATTGGATTAGTGTTTGATTTGCGATTATTTTGCTCCCTATGAACAACCTCAGAAGCTCACATTTCTCAAGCTTACAAATTTAAAGTGTTGATTTGGTTTTCGTTGACTAGACTACGACGTGCATTTTTCTAAAATGACGGAAATTTGAGCCAACATCCCTAAAATATAAGTCCTTGGCGACACGCCAAACTCGAGTCTAAATAATCTCCCTACATGCGTGATCAAGTACCTACAACTCACAAGTTATCTTTTCTCTTTTACAACTTTTTTTATATTTTCTCAACTATCAAATAAAAGATAATAAGAGAATAAAGGAACACTTGTAGGAATTGAAATAAATTGAAATACTTAGCTGATTTGTTTATGTACATATGCATGTATAAGATGTATATATATATCTATGTATATATATTTACATATAGATATATAGATAGAGAGAGAGAAGAAAAGGAGGATGGGATTGGAGAATGGGATGTAGCACCGTGCTAGGTTAACCTATGTCTAGAGAGACATGATTAACCCTATCTATGTGTTGCGTGACTGTGTGGATTGGATGTGTGTGCGTATGTGTGTTTGAATGCTTGATGTGTCCGGGTTATTACATATGTGAGCGCAACTAGTGCGTACACACTTGCGATACAATGCACGAAAATGAGGTGATTGATGGTAATACCATCATGAGCCATAACTAGCTTTATTTAGTCATAATTAATTGACAAACGCTCTTATGTAATCGCCTGAGAGTCATAACTCTATGCATATCCATTCTGAGAAGAGAACATTAAATCAGGGTTATTTCTGCAATTTGAATAGCATATCATGAATGTAGAGTAACCACGGGGTTTTCCAGGAGTTAATCTAAGGTCAAATGGGCATTAAAGTCTAATAAGTGGGTCTACTCAGATAGAAATGGGATTTCATGCATTTCAAGAACCAATACACCACCCAAAACCCTAATTTCAGACTCACTTAAATTACAGAGGTTTTGGTCAGGATAAAATTCATATAAACCTCCTAAAATTCATAGAAAAATATTCCTTGAAGTTTGGTATCCTTGATTTGACCATTTGAACCTATTTTGACTTTGAATAGAGTCATATACAGATTTCTACCCTAATTTGAGTTTCTGTGCAAATTACCCAGTCAAACTTAGTCAAAACTTAAATACGACTTCACCATCAAATTCCTTGGGTTCAGATTAGGTTTGTACCAAAATTTGGATCCAATTAGAGTCCATCTTGACCTAGTATGCATTTCAGTCCATTTGAACTCTATTTCTTTCAGACAAGCCCCTAACTTTCAAAAATCCTTGCAAATGGGTCCCTAACTTCCTTATCTTCTTTGCAAATGAGTCCTTTCTACCATTGGAGGTCAATCGACCTCCAGGACGACTTTGACCACACCTAAACCAATTCAAATCTTCACCAAATCTCACCAAAATTAGTGAGATTGGTGTTCACACGGTGAGGAATTATTTAGACTTGATTTGGGACTTGGATCTTGCACGAAAAGCTCGTGCGAATGCATGAGATTTGTGGGTATTTCTCTTTCAATCTCAAGCCTTGTAGAAGCCCTTTGCTTGTTTAGAGCTTGCTCAAAAGCTCTATAAAAGCTTCCCCTTTACAATTCCGTGCTCTTTAGTTCGGTTTGGCCGCACTTCTTTACAAATTCTCCTTCTCCAGCCACCTCCATCGCAGCTCCGACAACTCCTCTCCCTTTGACTTCCTCACCTGCTGCCACATAATATAGGCAGTGAGACCACCTCCTCGCCTTCCTCCACTCCTCGCTAGCCACAGTAGGAGTCCCCAGACCCCTCTTGTCGTCGCCGTTCCACCGCCGGAGGTTTCACCTTCTTTGGCATTGGCCAATCAAAGCCTGTGCCATGTCTTCCCTTTCCTCTATTAATTTAGGTCTCTTAGCTCCCTCCGTCTCTCTACTTCATTTCCCCCCTTTAGATCTTAGGTTCGATCGCTAAAACATCCTCAACGTCACCGTCTTCTTTTGCTCAGGCCGAACTTCGGTGAGGCTTTCTGCCCTCTACAGACCTCCAAACAATCTGCTATCACCTCCACAACCTCCCCCATACCACCACGACCAAAACCTTTCAAGAAATTGAGGGCTCCATCAACTCAATCACCTTGTCGAACTCATCCTCCACTGTACACCTTCTTCGACTCCGTTTGACCTTGCCTAACCACGAAACACCAAATTGACCCTGCCATCACCTCCCTTACCTTGCGACGAAGCCCTTGAGTTATTCTAATTGGCTCGAGAGGTCGTATTATTATTTTTAAGTATCGCCGCTGCCGGTCGTCACCTTCGTCTTCGACCACGATCTCCCAGCCACCTCTGGCCTCAACATCGTTTCCAGAACCTGCGGAATACTCCCACAACACTCTCTAGGTCATCAATTGACCCTTATCTAGCAGCTGCAGCTCGCAATCAAGACGAATGCCACTTGTTGCAGCATGTGAAGGGAGGTGGGGAACATAGTCCCACCTTGTAAGTTGAGAGGCTTGCGACTGTGCATAAATTGGATTTGTGTCTGCTGCTTATTGCCCAGTACACCAGGGGGTCGGGTCGCTTGCTCCATGCCACGCACGCCTCGCCTCCGATCCACGCATGCAGGTCTGGCCACTATTCATGACCCGATAACCTGCTTGTATACCTGATTAGCCTTGGTTTGAGAGAGAAAGAGGAAAGAGGAGAGATCTATGAGGAGGAGGGGGGGGTTTTTCTTCGTCTGGGAATTCCTTGGGCACATGTTGAAGAAAGAGAGGCTTATTAGCCTCTAAGAGAGATGGCCCTATGCTACTCTTGAGATAGGCTTGAAGAAGAAGGGAAGGCCTTGAGAGGCCTCGTTGTCCTTGTGACTTCTATGGGGCTGTGTTGTGAAGGTTTAGTCATCTGGCTCTGATAGACGACGTTTGATTAAGCCTTTGGTTTTGATACTGTGAGAACATTTAAGTACCTAAGTTGATTTGGATTATCTGATTAAGAATATTGTTGGATTATTTGAGTAATTTGAATATGAGATGCATGCTTAATTAGAGGGATCTAAATGGTGATCTAAATCACCACTTTTTTTGTTTCTTTATTCTTTTTGTCTCTATATTCTTTGAGATACATTGACTAGCATTAAATATCAATCTGACAAGCTTTATTCATTGAATATCTTCTATCTACGCTCAATTTATTGTGCACACTTATTCTGAATTGAGATTAACGTGTGAATTCCACATTTGCTCCCTGCGAATGACCTCAGACTCCAATTAGATTCTGAGTTTATAAATTTAAGTGTTTGTTGTGCGATTAGGTGTGTACTATGATGACCACATTTTAAATCTCCTCAATTCGCATGCAACATTTTGGTGCTGTTGTCAGGGAGCAATGTGCAATTCACCATTAGTCTTATCTTTCTTGATTTATCTGAGCACTAACTTGCCCTATCTGCTTTGCTTGTGATATTGAGAGGTACATCATGAAGAGATCTTTCACTCAATCAACCACTCCAGGGGTAGGTAAAAATTTCTTTTCTTCCCTAATCAACTTCCTAATCTTGGGAAATAGAAAATGAAACAAAATCAATTAGGATTCACCTACCTTATTTTCTTGTAATTATCATTTAAAGGCAAGTTTCCTGATTTGCGAACTTAATTTGATATTTGATTGAAGTGAGACGATTTGATTAGAATTCTCTATCCTGATTTCCTATACCTATTAGGTATTTGCACTTAAATTTTAAACATCTTGGATTACTCACTTGTTTGAGTCCAAGGTGTTACCCTTGAGATTAAATTGGACTTAAAATAGAACCAATTAGGGTTTCTACTTTAGGGTTTTGATGTGTTAATTCACACTTGCCTGAATTAAAGGAAATTGATCTTCCCGTATTTGTGTGCTACCCAAGCCCTTGTTTGAAAAGAGCTATTCAAGGAAAACAGTAAAATCCGGCTCTAAATTCACTTGAACCCTAAAACTTTGGACCTACTAACCTGAGAGTCAATTCAGGGTGAATTTTGGGTCTTGACTCAGATTTCATCCTTAATCCTTTAAGGCAGGTCAGGTGAAGTTGGCCTACTTTGTGGGCTAATCAACCTCCAAATTAGGTCACAAATTGAATCACTTGCTAAATGAAGTGAAATTTCAAGGCACAAATTAAGACTAAAATTGGTAGACTTAAGGTCTCAATTCATATATTTCGGTCTGTCTACTTGGAACCGTAGTGACAAGGAAGGTCGGGTGGGGGAAACCTTGTAGCCCGTGGGGATGCTCTACCGTGTAGGGGTCTTTACGGAGCTCTCCCTTCCTGGCTACCCAAGTACTTCTCAGGTTTGTGGATCTCTGATTTAGAGGTATCATCCAAAAATCTTTGGGTGCCTTGATTGGGTCCAATTCATATCCAATCCTTCATCTATTCTCTAGAGCACATACACAGGAAAGGTCCCTAGGTTGTTGACCTAGAGGCCTCATTAGAGTTAATTTTCTTGGGGATTTTTAATCTGATCTGATCAATTCAATCTAAACCTGAATTTGATTCTACATCTTTATTTACCCACCTGATTTGAAAATGCAACCTGACAAGCTAGAAAGAATTTTTAGGAAACTTGAATCCCAAATGAGCATGAAAGAAAAGTGATTGAGGTTGCTCTTAGACATCATGATGAGTATTACAAAACCTCAGATCCTTCTAGGCCCATTCAGGTTAACGTATCAAAAACAACAACCCACATTATGAACCATGTTGAAATGATATTGACACAAATGATACATGGCTCAACCTCGAATGATCTCTTATTAGGATACATTGAATTGAGGACATTACATAGCAATGACTATCTACAATGTGTAGGATCTAAAAATAGAGGAATATGGCTATCTACGCACACAAATACTTAAGCACAATGTTAATAATAACAAAAAGATTTGCACAATCAATCAAACCATAGAAATAGGCACAATATGTATAGTGGTTCCCCTCCCTTGGGTACTCCACTACCTAAGCCTCCCGGCTTAGGATTTTTAACCTAATTCCCTCAACCCTGAGGAAATCAATTTACTAACCGAGTGATAACACTGCACAAGGGGGTGATAATTATGTTGAATATGGTCCATCTTAAGAATAAAAGGCACAACATAAGTAGAATGGGAGCATTGCATACATCATGTACCAAGATTGCTTATAAAACTGTATTAATGGACATTTGTGTAAGAATTTGTCAAAGCAGGCCTCAGATGAGCAATTGGACCGCACGGATGGATTCAAAACGACGAACGGAGTCCAACGGACTCAAGATCGGCCAAATCTGACATCCGGAGCTCCTACAATGGGCCCAAGAAGTTCTGACCGTTGATCTTGAGATCAACGGCCCATATTGCGCCACGTCACCCCCGCTCCACCGCACGCCGCCTCTTCATCTAGTCGAGATCAGATCTCGGCCGTCGATCTTCGATCGAACGGCCGAGACTCGCGCGCACGCCCGCAGTCGCCGCGACAAAGCGTAGGTGTGGCGCAACGGTTAGCGCGCACACCCGCACGCACGCGACGCGGGTTCGAGCCGCGCGGAGCCTGAAATTGAAGACGGAGGTTGCGTGCGGCGAAATTGGGCTGCCCGATCAGCAGTGGGCGGCCGAGATTTCACCACGTGGCGCGGCCACAGCTCACGGGTGCCCACGTGCGCGCGCACGTCGGGCGATGATGCCCGTGCACACACGTGCCTGAGGCGCGATCCAAGTGCAGCTAAGGAGAGACCTCAGTCGTCTGATATTCGATCGAACGGCTCTCACGTAGTGGCTGTGGATCGCACGAGAAGAAGAAATAAAGCGGGTGGCAGACCGATGGGTTGGAGGGCTTCACCGACGCTTTTGGGAGTGGTTTTAGCGACGCTCTGGACGTCGCTAAAGCCCCTTCTTCTTTTAGGAAGCCTTTAACGCTATTTAAACCCCCTCCAACCACTCATTCAAGGCATTCACTTTCCTTGCAACTGCTCCACCCTCTCTTAGCTAGCTTTAGGCCCTCTTCTAATCGCCGGAGACGAGGAGTCGCCGACGGAGCCTCCTTCACCACCGTGGCTGCCTCGACACTCTCCATCCTCTCTCTCTCTCTATCTCTTTTAAGCTTTCCATTACTTTTGTTTGAAGCATGTATTTAATGTTGTAAGCTATGAACTAAAAGTGCATGATTAATGAAGTTATTTTCTGTTCAGTTGTCACTTTAATTTCTGCTTAAGTTGCATTATCAAACAAGGAACGCTCTAACCCTAATCTCTCTCTCTCTCTATCTCTCTCTCGCTTTTCAAAATCGCATCTTTCGCAAGAAAAACTCCGCGCTTTCCGTGACAACCAGTGATAAGCAAAATCTGATTTTCACGCCTCTCTGAGATAGACACTTGGACTCACCTCCATTTACTTATTTTAAAATCGGCGTTGCAGGTGCGACTATAACGACACTTCTTAACACACACGCACAACCGCACGTCACCGAGGTAATTAACAGGTTACCTCAACCCAAGTACAAAAATGGGTTGTTACAACTCAATGACCAAATGCACAAGAACAAATGAAATACAGGTGTCAGACAGAAAAATAAATCTTACAACTAGAACCTAAGCCTCTCAACAAATGTAAATATAATGTTACCAATTTGAGAGCCAAAAATGAAAGTGAATGCCTTGACAATGTGTAAAGAAATCAATTTGATGTGCTTGCAAAATCGTAGAGAGATTGATAGCAGCAAACTATTCCTTCTTCAAAATATTATGAGAATATGAAATATAGCTCTAGAATTTTTCTTCTCTATTTCTCATATGAAAACTAAGGGTTCAAGGGTTTATTTATAGAGTTTAGGACCTCAAGGATTCGTCTACTAGACGTTGGGGTTTAAATCCCAACGTTCATATAGCCAAAATTAATTTTCTAGTGGTTCAGTTTTGAGCCAACGGCTACCTGGTGCTGGTACTAAAGTGTGGGTACCGGTACTCGTTGCTTCCAGATTTGGGTTTCAAACTCTTAACACAAATTTGTAACCCACTTGTATCGATACTCATGGTTAGTACCGGTACTCGTTACCTGCAGTACCGGTACTGATCATGAGTACCGATACTTGCAGGGTACAGGTTTGTTTCTTGAGAAAACCCAAACCTGTAACTCACATGTACTGGTACTAAACTTTAGTACTAGCACTTGTGGGCTAACAAGTAGTATCGGTACTTGTGGGCTAACAAGTACCTTTTTTAAGTGATTTAATCAATTACGTTCTTTGAAAATAATTACAATATTAATCCAAATTTATCTCTAATTATTTTTACGATCTAAGTTATATTTCTTTGTTAAGAGGCATATACAATCTATTAATAAAAAATCTAAACTAGAGAAACTAAAGGTCGAAGAAGATCTTCTCCTCCTTGACTCTTCCTTATCATCTTGCCTCCTTCTTATCATAATCTTCTCCTTTTCATCAAGCTTTCATCATTTTCTGTTTGCCTTGTTTCTTCACCTAAATATGAAAAATAATTAATGGCAAACATTAATCCATAATAATTTTGTTAACACCAAAACAAGATGTGGAACAAGGTTCCAACAATCTCCCCTTTTTGGTGTTGACAAAACTATTTTGCAAATAGATAAAATAATTTTTAGCAATGTTATATGAAGGAAAAACTTTAATTAAATCCTCCCCCTAAATATATGCTCCCCCTAAAAATATTACTATTTACCCTTTATCTTTCTCCCTCTTTTTGTCAATCACAAACAAAAATGAAGAAATATCATACCATAAAATTTACCAATAGTAGAATGGAGCTTGTGGATACCAAGCATCTCTCGTCCAACATGCTTGGTCTTCATTCTACCTATAGAAAGGTTGAAGTGTTTCGTTATGTACCTTGAACACCCACTGATTACTTTGATCTATTCCTGCAAAATAAATATTTTTTCTAGGTACCCATTTTCTTGTGGGTCCTTTAGAGTTAACACCTTTCAAATCCTGAGATTTATAGACCTTTTTAGTGTTAGATCTATAATTCTTGGGATTTTTAGTCTTTTGATACATCATGCATGCCTAGGTGCATGTGATTTATTTTGTGTGTTCTTTTTATTTTTAAACTTTACTTTTAAATTATCACAAAATTCTATATTTAACCTAGTTGTTGTTTTTAGATTATTCAAAGTCCCTTCAAAGTGTTCATAAATATCTTCTAATTTTAATATCTTTGCATGCAACTGATTGTTAGTTTATTTTGGCATTTCTAATTCTATTTCTAAATATGACTTTTCAAATTCTAATGTTTGGTAATTATTCTTTAAATCCTTTTTTTCTTTTTTAAATGACTTAGCTTTATGATATAGCTCTTCATATGCTTCTAATAATTCTTCAAATGAAAAATCAGGATTTACCTCTTCTTCTGTATCTTCTAAAGTTGCAACAAGAAAAAGGTGTGCGACCTCATCTTCATTCGATTCACTGGAGTCGGTGTCCATGTCAGAGTCTCTATCATCCCATGTTGCTTTAAATGCTTTCTTCTTCTTCTTCTTGAGCTCCTGTGTTTCTTTCCTATTGTCCTTCTTGTTTAAGGGGCAATCCTTTCGCAAGTGGCCCTTTTTCTTGCACTCATAGCAAATAATATTAGTTGAAATTTTATTGACTCTTTACCTTGTTCCTTGAGAAATTTCTGGAATTTCCTAGTAAGCATCTCCATTTCTTCATCTTCGGATTCCGAGGTTGTTGAGTCTGAGTCCTCCTTAATTTCTCTAAAAGCGATATTCTTCCTTTTGGTAGACATCTTCTCCTCGTTCTTCTTCATGTTTTCTAGTTGGACTTCGTAAGCGATAAGGCTACCAACTAGATCATCCAATGGGAAAGTGGAGAGGTCCTTTGCCTCTTGGATGGCTGTAGTCTTTGGAGACCAATCACTTGTAAGAGATCTTAAGATCTTCCTTATAAGCTGCTCTTTCGTGAACTTCACTCCAAGGTTCTTAGGGGTTAACTATTTTCCCAAACCTTGTGTACATGTCTTTGATCGTTTCTCCTTTGGTCATCCTGAAACACTCATAATTTTCAGTTAGAATTGAGATACGAGTTTCTTTTACCTTGTTTGTACCTTCGTAGGTGACCTCGAGAGTGTTCCAAATTTCGTATGCGAATTCGCATGCCGAAATTTGGTTGAACTCTTCCCTTGACAACGCACAATAAAGTGTGTTCATCACCTTTGCATTGCCTATGATCTTTTTCTTTTGATTCATTGTCCATGCTACTCCTTCTTGTGCCTCCGGATTCGAGTACTTCTCCCGAATGAGGGTCCAAGCCTCCTCATCCATTGCTTTGAGGAAGACTTGCATCCTCCTCTTCCAATACCCATAGTCCATCCCATCGAAATAGGCAGGATGGGTAGAAGACTGTCCTTCGGTGCGCCTTGAGAATGATGCCATCGCAAGTCGAGTTGTTACGTCTTCTTACAATCGGGCTCTGATACCACTTGTAGGATCTAAAGATAGGATATATGGCTATCTACTCACACAAATACTTAAGCACAATGTTAGTAATAACAAAATGATTTGCACAATTAATCAAACCACAGAAATAGGCATAATATGTATAGTGGTTCCCCTCCATTGGGTACTCCACTACCTAAGCCTCGCAGCTTGGGTTTTTAACCCGATTCCCTCAACCTCAAGGAAATCAATTTACTAACCGAGGTAATTAACGGTTTACCTCAAACCAAGTACAAAAATGGGTTTGTTACAACCCAACGACCAAATGCTCAAGAACAAATGAAATACAGGTGTAAGACAGAAAAATAAATCTTACAACTAGAACCTAAGCCTCTCAACAAATGTAAATATAATGTTACCAATTTGAGAGCCAAGAATGAAAGTGAATGCCTTGAAAATGTGTAAAGAAATCATGTTGATGTGCTTGCAAAACCGTAGAGAGATTGATAGCAGCAAACTATTCCTTCTTCAAAATATTGTGAGAATATGAAATATAGCTCTAGAATTTTTCTTCTCTATTTCTCATATACAAACTAAGGGTCCAAGGGTTTATTTATAGAGTTTAGGACCTCAAGGATTTGTCTACTAGACGTTGGGGTTTAAATCCCAAAGTTCATATAGCCAAAATTAATTTTCCAGTCGTTCAGTTTTGAGCCAATGGCTACCTGGTACCGGTACTAAAGTGTGGGTATCGGTACTCGTTGCTTCCAGATTTGGGTTTCAAACTCTTAACACAAATCTGTAACCCACTTGTACCGGTACTCATGGTTAGTACCGGTACTCGTTACCTTTAGTACCGGTACTAATCATGAGTACTGGTACTTCCGGGGTACAGGTTTGTTTCTTTAGAAAACCCAAACCTGTAACTCACATGTACCAGTACTAAACTTTAGTACCAGTACTTGTGGGCTAACAAGTATCTTTTTTAAGTGATTTAATCAATTACGTTCTTTGAAAATAATCGCAATATTAATCCTAATTTATCTCTAATTATTTTTACGATCTAAGTTATATTCCTTTGTTAAGAGGCATATACAATCTATAAATATAAAATCTAAACTAGAGAAATTAAAGGTCGAAGAAGATCTTCTCCTTGACTCTTCCTTGTCATCTTGCCTCCTTCTTATCATGATCTTCTCCTTTTCATCAAGCCTCCATCAGTTCTTGTTTGCCTTGCTTCTTCACCTAAATCTGAAAAACACTTAATGGCAAACATTAATCCATAATAATTTTGTTAACACCAAAACAAGATGTGGAATAAGGTTCCAACACAATGTTGGTCAAACCCCCCACTTATGGAAAAACACCAAGGTCTCATGGAGGAATGTGGAAAATTACTAAATATGGTGTATGAAGCCATCGAGCAAAAATGCCCATATCAACATTCAGAAACTGATGAGACATCTTGGAGCAATATTGAGGATCAATATGATTTCCTAAGTCTCAGATTCAAAAATTAAGGTTGTTGTTGACTCCCAACCCAAATGGAATCAGATTCAAACTTTGTGCAGATTAACATACCTGATCTTGATGTTGGATTGGTGGATCCAATTGTAGGTGTTTCCGATTCTAAACCAGCCTTAGAGAGCCATGAAGCTGGTCCATCATACCTTGATTTCCCAAACACTTGTAGTAAGCTCTAGTTAGAACCTCTCAAGGATGTAATTCCTGAACCTTATCCTATTAAGGTAATCCTTGAGAGTAATTTTGGCATCTCAATAGAATCATGTCTAGATTCTAGAGACCCGATTCCTAACCCTGACCTAGAATCTAGATTTAAGCCTATTTGGAATGATCATGAGGCCCAATGTGATGAGAATCAAATTTTGGATCTAAACTATGATTCTGGGCCTAAATTTGATGATTACACCTCTCCAAACTCTCAGAATTACAAATTGATTTTTTGGAAGTCACAACAATTTATGATACAGAAATCAAGGAATTGGAAGAGTTAGGATTTGATTGGGTCTACCCTAGGAGCCAAGAACTTGAGCCTATGCCTAATAAGGACACCCTTTTGAGCTCAGAATTTGAGATTAGGTTAGATCCAAGTCAGGTTATTGATTTACGCATCATGATTCATTCTATGGTGGAAATCCTGATCTGGAATTAGATTCAGAAACTGATTTTCACAAATTCTCTAATGATCTCGAATCATACTCTAACTTCGGAGAACCTTTGTTTCCTAATGATTACAAGCCAATCTATGACCTTAGCATCTATGACCCATTCTTTGATTTTGACTCTAAGGTCCTTGTTTCCAAGATCATTGATTCAAAATCATGTTCCATTGAGTTGGAATCATTCTGTTATGATATGTAGGAATTAGAAATAGTCAGTACCGAGAGTGTCCACAATCCAGAGTTCGAATCTTGCATTGACTCAGAATTCCATGATCCTATAAACACTCTCTAGGCATTTACATTTGATTTGAATGAACATCAAGAAGACTCTCTAGATGAACCTATCTTTGAATCATTTTTAGAAGAGCCCTTTCTACACCTAGATTTGGAAAAAGCCATATCTTTCGATACACATACAGAGCCTTCCACAATCCGATCCCAACCCCGACCCACCATCGTAATCAGCTTCTACTTTGATTCACCTCTCTCTTATTCGATTGCATAGGATTCACCTCCATCTTCTAATCGAGTATCGGACATTGATCAGACTGTGAATCACTTCTTATCCTTCTCTGATCTCACCCATAGGGTTCCTACATCCTCTACAGATACATTTTCTTTTGAGGATCCCTACTCTGATCAGGCTGAGTCGATTCAACCAAACCCTAGATTTTCATTTCTACATCTTTTTGAGCCTCAAAGTATCTGGTGAGTTCCACATCTACTGATCCACATCCATCAACCCACCAGACTGATTGGATTTGGTCTGCATTATAAGCTTGTTGATCAGAACAAGCACCTGGTTGGACCAACCAGGCCATTTATCAAGGTGCTTATTGTACAAAATTCCTCTGATTTGACCACCCCTTCTCCTTGACCACCTTCTGCTCGGTCGGAGGCATTGAATTTAGTACTTAACGGGAGGTAACCTGTCATTCCAAAAACTCGAGACCCTTCTAATCATCCTTTTTGAGCTGCACTCCTATTGCACTTTTGAGTTCAACTTTAGAACTGCCGACTCCACCTTTGGTACTTATATCAAAGCTTGAAATTGTTCGCAATAGTCATCCCGACTCGTTCACCCACCCTTTGATCTTGTTCTAAACTTTGAACCAAGCTGAATTTGTACCGTCCTAGTTTACAATGAGGGCATTGCAAAACTTAGGCATGGGGGGGTGTTAAAGTGCAAACATATGAAAATTCAATTCTCTGAGGGGTTCTCACAAAAAAAATACATATTAACAAATGATTAAAAAATGAAAAAAAGAAAAAATTGGAGAAAGGGGAGGAAATTTTGTGAAATGATTGCAAATCTTTCTTGAGGAAAAGAGGAGGAAATTCAAATGTCAAAAAAAGAGCAAAATCAAGAAAAAAATGATAGTCATAACAATTAATTATGAGATTTACTTAAGTTCTAGACCTAATCAAAGTAAAGATTAAGTCCTGAAATGATAGAGATAAGGATATTAGTATGAGTGCTGATCTTAGGCCTCTTGGGCTTATTTTAGGGCCTAAACACTCATGTATTTGTTAAGATCTGAATTAGTCCTCAAGAGGTTGAGGAAAATGAGAAGCTGATGTAGTAGGTCTAAGGCTTAAGGATTATTTAGCCCCATTGCCTACCCTTTGGTTTGTGAGACTTGGTAACCTAAGCACCCAAAATCACACACCAATCTGGTTCAGTGAGCTTAATAAAGAAAATCAAGCTAAAAGTGTTCTGTTCTGAAAAATCACCTTGAAGATCTAGCTTAGGAGTGGCTTGACAACACAAGTTGATTGGATGAGTTCTCGGTGCGGAGAGGTGGGAAATTCCCCTCGAAGATGCATAATAACATATCGTCTCCTCGGTATTTGTCTCTTAGGATATCTAAATATCCTACCGGGGGCATGTAGGCACCTTGAGCTGGTTTAGGTGCCATGGGCAGGATTATCCCAAAATGTCGATTGCCAGGGCCTGAATTTAGTTGTAGAACACCATGGGCAGTACTATCTCAAAGTGTCAAAAGCCAGGGTTCTGGAGGTTGCCATAGGCGATGCTATCTCGAAGCATTAAAAGCCAGGGACCCTTCGAGGATTGATGGTGGAGACAAGGAATCTAATACAGATCGTGTTTAGGGCCAATTTGAGGCTGGATCTAGGGAAATATAAAAAGAAAAGAGAGAAAACTCTCCAAATGAAAAATCCTTCTATCTATCTCTTATCAAAATGCACTAGCAAACTGAACCTGGACATGTTACGTCTGTGCACTGGTGCTTTAACAGCTGGGGTCAACGAACCTTTGGGCAGTTTTTGCAGGCCTTAGAAACCTTGGCTGCAGACCTAGGCTGAAGTTGGTCAGGTATGGATCTTGATTGATACTTGAGTACCTCTAGGCCTATTGTTGGCATTCTGACCTAATTTCTAGAGAGTGGAACAAATCAGGCATCTAAACTTCAACGCATGGTCTAGAGATCTAGTTCTTTCCATAAGATTTTGCTAAGGGACTAGCAAAAGCTAGGCATGGGGGTATGATGGTAACACCATCATGAGCCATAACTAGCTTTATTTAGTCATAATTAATTGACAAATCCTCCTACATAATCGCTTGAGAGTCATAACTCCATGCATATCCATTCTAAGAAGAGAACATTAAATCAGGGTCAATTATACAATTTTAATAGCATATCATGAATGCAGAGTCACGAGATTTGCCTGGGGTTAATCTAAGCTCAAATGAGCATAAGAGTCTAATAAGTGGGTCCACTCAGACAGAATCAGGGTTTTACGCCTTTCGAGAACCAATACAGCACCCAAAACCCTAATTTCAGACCCGCTTAAATTATAGAGGTTTTGGTCAAAATAAAATTCATCTAAACCTCTTAAAATTCAGAAAAAAATATTCCTTGAGGTTTGGTATCCTTGATTTGACCATTTGAAACTATTTTGACTTTAAATAGAGTCATAGATAGATTTTTGCCCTAATTTGGGTTTCTATGCAAATTACCCAGTCAAAATTATTCAAAATTGAAATTTGACTTCACCATCATATTTCTTTGGTCCAAATTAGGTTTTTCCCAAAATTTGGGCCCAATCAGAGTCCATCTTGACCTAGTTTGCATTTTAGTCCATTTAAACTCTATTTCTTTTAGACAATCCCCTAACTTTCAAAAATCCTTGCAAATGGGTCCCTAACTTTCTTATCTTCTTTGCAAACGAGTCCTTTCTACGATTAGAGGTCAACTAACCTCCAGGCCAACTTTGACCACACCTAAACCTATTCAAATCTTCACCAAATCTCACCAAAATTGGTGAGATTAGTGTTTACACAATGAGGACTTATTCAGACTTGATTTGGGACTCAGATCTTGCACGAAAAGCTCGTGCGAACGCACGAGATTTGTGGGTATTTCTCCTTCAATCTCAAGCCTTGTAGAAGCCCTTTCCTTGTTTAGAGCTTTCATAGATGCTCTATAAAAGCTTCCCCTTTGCAATTCCGTTCTCTTTAGCTCGGTTTGGCTACACTTCTTCGCAAGTTCTCCTTCTCAGGCTACCTCCACCACAACTCTGGCGACTCCTCTCCTCGAACTTCCTCGCTCGTTGCCACATACTATAGGCAGCGGGATCGTCTTCCTCGCCATCCTCCTCTCCTCGCCAACCACAGTAGGGGTCCCCAGACCCCTCTCGTCGTCGCCGTTCCACCATCGGTGGTTTCACCTTCTCCGATGTCGGCCAATCAAAGCCGGTGCCATATCTTCCCTTTCCTCTATTAACTTAGGTCCCTTAGCTTCCTCCCTCTCTCTACTTCATTTCCCTCCCTTTAGATCTTAGGTTTGATCGCCAATACATCCTCAGCGCCACCGTCTTCTTCTTCTTCGGCCGAACTCCGGTGGGGCCTTCTGCCCTCTGCAGACCTCCAAACAACCCGCTATCACCTCCACAACCTCTGCCGTACCTCCACGACCAAAACCCTCAAGACATTGAGGGCACCATCCACTCAATCACCTCGTCGAATTCACCCTCCACCGTACACCTTCGACTCCATTTGATGTCGCTCGACCACGAAACACCAAATCGACCCTGCCATCACCTTCCTCGCCTTGTGGTGAAGCCCTTGAGCTATTCTAATTGGCTCAAGAGGCTGTATTGTTGTTTTCAGGTATCGCCACTGCCGGTCATCGCCTTCATCTCCGACCATGATCTCCCAGCCACCTTTGGCCTCAACATCATCTCTAGGACTTGTGGAATACTCCCACAACACTCTCCAGGTCATCAATTGACCCTCCTCCAGCAGCTGTAGCTTGTAATCAAGAGGAATGCCACCTGTTGCAGCACGCGAAGGGAGGTGGGGAACATAGTCCCACCTCGTAAGCTGAGAGGCTTGTGACTGGGCATAAATTGGATTTGCGTCTGCTGCTTATCGCCCAGCACATTGGGGGTCGGGTCCCTTACTTACATGCCATGCATGCCTTGCCCGCGATCCATGCACACGGGTCTGGCCACTATTCATGACCCAATAACCTGCCTGTATACTCGATTAGCCCTAGTCTAAGAGAGAAAGAGGAAAGAGGAGAGATTTGTGAGGAGGAATGGGGAGGGTTTTACTTCATCTTAGAATTCCTTAGGCGCGTGCTAAAGAAAGAGAGGCTTATACTTAGCCTCTGAGAGTGATGGCCCTGTGCTGTTCTTGAGAAAGGCTTAAAGAAGAAGAAAAGGCCTTGAGAAGCCTCATTGCTCTTGTGCCTTCTATGGGGCTGTGCTGTGAAGGTTAAGTGGTTTGGCTCTGATAGACAATTCTAATTAAGCCTTTGGTTCTGATATTGTGAGAACATTTAAGTACCTAAGTTGATTTGGATTATCTAATTGAGAATACTGTTGGATTATTTGAGTAATTTGAATATGAGATGCATGCTTAATTAGAGGGATCTAAATGGTGATTTAAATCACCACTTTTTAGGTTTCTTTATTTTTTTTGTCTCTATATCCTTTGAGATACATTGACTTACATTGAATATCAATCTAACAAGCTTTACTCATTAAATATCTTCTATCTGATGCTCAATTTATTGTGCTCATTTACTTTGAATTGAGATTAATGTGTGAATTCCACATTTACTCCCTGCGAATGACCTCTGACTCCAATTAGATTCTGAGTTTACAAATTTAAGTGTTTGTTGTGTGATTTAGGAGTGTACTACGATGACCACATCTTAAATCTCCTTAATTCGCATGCAACAGTGATGCATGTGCGGTGTGCATGTATGGGTTTGTGTGTGTGTGTTTGTGTATGTGTGAGTGAATCTGTGTGTGTGAATGTGGGTGTGCATGAGTGTCTGTGAGTTGAGTGTGTGTGTGTTAATGTGAGTGAGGGTGTTTGTGAGTGTATGCACGTACGTGTGCCTTGCGTGTGTACGCAGGTGTAGCTGTGAAGGGTATGTGTGCAGGCAACAAGTGAGTGCACGTAGGAGTGGATGGCGTGAAATGGGTGCAGTGCGCCACCGGCTGAAGCGGGGAGAGAATGAGCATGCGAAGGTTGGTGATCGACTAACTGAGGAATGGAGCCGGTTGCTATTCGACGCAAAATTGTGATAAAAGATTTCTATGTTGTTGTAGTTGCAAAATACGTCGAAATAAATAAACTTATAAAATCAGTAAGTTCGAGTCGTTCATAGGGAGGCAAGATATGATTTGTTGTCAAAAGATTTTCGTAAATGCGTTCTAAGCAAATATATATATATATATGTATATATGTATATATAGACAAGCATTCATGAGATCAAATGGACATTTTTATTGATGAAGAGAATGTCTTACAAATCAAATGTAACTGAATGCTTGCAAATGGAAATAGCATGAAACAAAGGAATAAACTATGGAGAAGGAAAAGAAGAGGAAAATGTGAGTTTTGCCTATGGATCGAACAAATACTATAGAGGAGAGGGGTGAATAGTATCGCTTCTTGATGCAGTAAAAGATAGAAATAAATTCACAACAAAGTCAAGCACAATTTACACATGGATTTAAAGTGGAAACCCAAATCAGGTGAAAATTACTATCTAAGCCTCTCAGCTTAGGATTTTCCCGACTAGTCAAGACTAGTCAATCCACTATGGTACCACTTGAACGAGGGTGGCACAACCTCTTTACAACCACTTCTCTTTTTATCCTGAAGAGAAGAACAATAACAACAAAATGGATCTTTCCAACACCTTGGAATCCATTAATCAAAAACAACAAAGTTGGATAACAGTAAATAAATCTATGGAACCTCAATAAAAGATCAAACCAGGATTTTTGTAGAGGTTTGAAATGACATGCTTTTGAAAGACATGAATAGTGAAGTGTGGAATACTTGAAAGAAGCACGAGAAGCTTTGATTTTTTAGTGTATTTTTATTGGAAGTTATATTTTGAAAGAGCTGTATACGACCTCTATTTATACTAAAAAATTGGCCTGAAAAGGAAGTCAAATTGGTCAATCAATTAAGGTATATTGGTCGATCAAAAAGCTATTTGGTCGATCACAAGTTGGTCGATCAATAGGATTTTAATCAACTTCCTAAAAAGGATTGGTTTGATTGATTAACAAAATTGTTTGGTCGATCAATCTATTTTGGTCGATTAATAACCTTAAAAGTTGGTTTTTCAAAGATACGCAAAAAACTATTTGATTGTTTTATATTTGAGGTTCCTTACAATAATATCCTAGACTCAAATAAAAATGAAAATGACACACATCAGCAATCATCTAAACTTGATCCAAAAGAGAAGTTTTAATCCGAGATGGTCCTGAAATATTAGTGTAGCAATAAACATAATTTTGGTGCATCAAAACAGTGGTGCTTATAGAAAATGTGGTGGATATGACAGAGCCACTTGTGGGATGCTTGTGTGAAGTGTAGTGGCACTTCAAATCCAAGGCACCGGGAAGAAGACTGGAGAGAGAGAGCTTAGAAAGAGAGGGCGTGGACTATGGTGGACTAAAATTTATACTTAGGCTAATTACTTCTTTAAGGATTGGAGGCTAGGTCTTCTTATAAGAATCTAGGTGGCTTCCTATTGGTTGATCTAGAGTGCCTAGGATCACTAATTTGGATGGCTTAGATTTAATCAAGAGTGATGCTTAGGATTGGTTAAATAAGGACCTTAGGATCTAAGTTGTAGGGCTAAGATAGGATGATGGTTTTTGAAAAATAGGCAACCTAGGTTGAGAGGATAGAATAGGTTGGGATTAAAACCTAAGAGATAAGTTCTTAGGTGTAGGATAGAGTTTGGGGGATATTTTAGGTTGTTTCAAGAGAATAAGGATGAGTTCGAAAGTTTTTGTGTGCAGGAGAAGGCTTTTGGATGTCCAGGAAGGTGTCTAGACATCTTATACTGCAAAGTTAGAAGTCCAAATGGTGTTCTGGATGTTCAGATTAGGTTTATGGGTTGCGAGTGCATCTGGGAACAATTTTGGTGTTGGGTTGCCAAATTAGACATCTAGGAAGGTGTCTGGACATTCAGTTTGGGTGCTGGTTCAAGTCTGAATGTGTGTGAGTGTGTATTTGGGTTCGGGAAGCTTCTAAATGGTTTAAGGAAATCCTAATTAGGCTTTAGGTTGGGTTTAGGTCTAGGATAGGTGGACTAGGTTCTGGGATAAGGGTATCCTAGAGTTCTAAGGGTAGGGTTTGGTTATTGTAGACTCTCTCTCTCTCTTCTTCTTTAATTGGATCTTCATTTCTTCCTTAATCAAGTATTGGTCTTCAACCAGCTCCTAGCTTTGTAGCTTTATCTTCTATCCCACTTTTATTTTACATGGCTCCAAGTCATTCTACGTCCTTTACCTACATTATTCACAAATGACTAGAATTAGATAATTACGCCTAAAATAAACACAATGCATATGATATGCATGCATGCTCTAAATGCAATATTCACATTCTAAATGCATGATTTTACTAAGGAGCTAACCTAAATTAAGCCACTTAGGGTAAAAATTAAGTTGTTATCAGTTACCAGGCGCCCTAGCAGGTTGTGCGAAGGTGTAGCATGGGTGGGTTCAACTAGATGTTAAGACAATGATCGGCTAAGCGAGAACGGTGTCTGTCATTGTCGCACCAGCTGGTGAAGAGAGAAAGCGCAGACAGGTGATGGTGACTAGCTGTGTAAGGAGTCGAGTGGTGTGTGGGGTCCTCATCACTGGATAACTGAGAACCAATCCGATGACAAAGGGAAAAAAAATGAATCGTGATTAGGATACTGTAGGGGAACAGAGCAAACAAAAATAGGAACTTCTAGCTATCCTAATGGGGAACGAAGCACGATAAAAAATAGCAAAATAAAGAGAGAATCCACCGTGTCTACCTACTCATGAAGGAGGTAGACGGTGGTGGAGCTCACCATGGTGGTTACGACCACGAGGAACTTCTCCTAACTACATACTAGTGGGGGCTCTAAATTGGTGAGAGGTCGCTAGGGCTGGTGATCGGGTTTTTGCGTAGTTTGAAAATTAGGGTTTTATTGTTGTAACGCACAAAAATCGAGTCGCTTTTAAATTTATAATCCTAGATGGGGAAGTATCTAAGGTGGTCCAAGGAGGCAATATGTTTACAAAATTGTGTCTCTTGCTTGGAAATAGAAATCAACTTTCTTTTTGTATTTTTGTATATATATATTTTTTAGGGTTTTTGAATAATGGGTGCTCGCAAAGTTGTTGGCAAAAAAAAAGATCTACACCTAATTCACCAAACTATTACTAAGGTGACAAGAAAAGCCTCTCCCTAAGCTCACTCTAGGCACGTGGAGGCCTATAGTAATTAGGGAGAGGGAATGAACAAGTGCTAGAACAAGATAAAAACAAATGCAACAAGAATGAAAAGAAGGCAAATTGATTTGATAGAAACTTGTTCGCCACAAAACACATAGAGGAATACTTCTAATCTACTTGAAAATACAAGGAAATAAAAATACAAATCCTCTAGATAAAATGGTGAAGAAGGATGGCTCCTTGCTCCAAGCTCAGTGGCTCTTGGGCTTGAAAAGGAGTTCTCCAAATCGTTCCTTCAAGATGGTGTCCTCCAAGGCAAGCCCACAAAGGGGGCATGCACTATGCTCCTCCAAGGTGGAAGGAATTCCACCCTTAAATCCTCCTCTAAGGGTGGTTGTGTACCACCCTCAAATCCTCCTCCTAGGGTAGGCATGTACCCTAGGTCTCCTTCCAATGCCTGGCTTCTTCCCTTGGTTGGCGTGGGCTCAAGAAAGGAGAGAAGAGGGGAAGGCACTAAGGGGACAGAGTGTCCCCTTAACCTTCTTCTTCTTCTTCTTCTTCTCTTGACCTTCTATGTAGGTGGAAGTATGGGTAGAAAATATGTAGCCAAAGGTGCTTGTTAATGGTGGTAGGTATGGGTATATATAGGAGTGGTAGGGGGTAAGGATGGTTAACTAGGGTTAAAGGAAAGGTGGTGTGATGGAAGGCTAGGATGTGGAAGTTGGTTGATGGATGGTGGATGAAGGTTGGTGTGGAGGTAGAGAGGTGTATGAGGTGGTGGAAGAGTTGGCGCCGACTCTATGTAGGGTAGAGTTAAGGGATAGGTTAGTGTGTTTTGAGCACCAACTATAGGAGGGTTAGGTGGGTTAAGTAGCATGGGTTTTAGGAAAGGTTAGGATGTCTCCATGTGGTGGTGGTTATGGAATTAAGGGTAGATATAGGTGGCGCCAAAATGAGGGGGTGTGGGTGGTGTATTTTGGCGCCAACTAGTGTGTAGTTTAGCGTAGTTAAGGAGGGTTAAGGTTGGCACCACAGGAGGGTTTCTAGAAGGGGTTAGGTGGGTGGTAGGGATGCCTTAAGGTGGTGATGTGTAGGGCTAGGATTTAGGCACATGTTGGCTCCAAAATGAAGGAGTGCCTAGGGTGTTTTTGGTGCCAACATGAAGGGGTGTGAGTGGTGGTGGTTGGTGTGGGTTGGCACCAAAAGGGATGGGTTAGGTTAGGGTTAGTTGTAGTTAAGGGGGGAAGGAGTGGATGACCATATAGGTGGAGCTTGTTGGGAGCTTAGCTAAGCTAGCTAAGCTAGCTTAGCTAGTAGAGTAGAGGTGGTGGAGCTAGGATTTCATGAAGGAGGAGCTAGAGAAAATGATATGGAGCTAGTGGCTACTGTAATTGGACCTGAATCTGCTAAGGCAGCTTCATGGGGAGCTCAACTACTTAGCTAAGCTACCTAGTTCTTATGCTAGTAGCTAGGCTTGGGTAGTTGACTAAGTTGAGCTAGTCTCAACCTAGCTGGAGCTAAGTTGAGTTGGAACTTCCTCTGATGAAAACTCTAAAGTTAGCTAAGCTACTAGTTGACAAGTAGTAGCTCAGCTAGCATAGAGTCCAGCTGCCATGAGCTGGGTGGAGCTGGAATGAGCTGGGGCTGAGCTGAGATAGACTCCTGTCAACTCAGTTGAGCTAGCTAGAGCTCCCAGTGAACTGATGGGAGCTGAGATGAGCTAGACTCAACTAAGTTGAGTTGGATCTAAGCTGGTTTTAGCTGGGCTGAGCTGAGATGAGCTGCCTTGATCTGCCATTCAGCTAAGATGAGCGGAATGGAGCTAACCTTAGTCTAAGGGAGCTGGTATCTAGCCATGATGAGCTGGAATTAGCTAAGTCCCAGCTTGATTGAGCTTCTCCTTCACTAGTTGCCTTCAAGAGTGCTAGGGTTTTAGAGATCTGTCAATCTGTTTGTCCCTAACACTCCAAGAAACACATTAAAAGCACAATAAAAAATGCAATGCATGCCTAACCTAATTAATGGCTACATGCAATCAGAAACCCGTTTGCGGAGCAAAATCCTAAGATCTAGGTTTGTTTCAATGCATAAGAATGATGATAAACTGGCGTTTATCAGCTGGGAAGGAAGAGAAGGAGAGAGGAGAGTTGGAGTGGTCGACAATGTGTGTGCGTGCGATGGAGAAGGTGGAGATGGAGAGGGAGTGCCAACCCCTTAAGAGTAGATGTGAGAGTATGGTTTTATAGGTGAGGGGTGGTGTGCGCAGTATGCAAGTGGTCATTAAGGATATTTGGAAAAATATGGGTGAGGCACTTGAGGTCTTGGATAATGAATGTAGGTAATACGTGGATGAAAATGTGACATACACATGGGAAATGAAATATGAGGAATCTACCTCTCTCTCTTTCTTCCTTTAAATTATTCATGAATGCAGGTATTTATAAAATGCATGAATTGTTAATTAATCCTAACTGTGTAATCCTAGAAAATAACATAAGATTGACAAATTGTTGGCGTGAATTGCTGTGCAATCAAACCTCAACAACCATTTTATATAAATTTGAAAGGAAACAAAGTTCTGGATAGATGGCATTGACAAATTACATCACTAGGGATGAATTCTACTGAGTGTGTCTATAGTGATCTATGTTTCTTTCTTTTATTTTGTTCTCTTGACCATGCCTTCATGGCTTTCTTTTTTCTTGATGTTTTGGATTGCGAATATTATATTTAATCCAACCAAAACTCGAATTTAAAAATTTCTATTTTAAGCATTGTTTTAAGGTCTTTTTTAAATTTAATCAAGTACAACTTTACACAAGAAGAAGCTATTCGTCTCGTAGATCGTGATAAAAGAATTAATACATCGTAGTATAGCACGAAATACGTTGAAACAAATATAATTTTAATGAGAGGTGAGTCTCGGTCGAACTCAGGGAGACACAAAACACTTTTGATTTCAAAACTGATTTAGATCTACTAACTGAATACTAATCATAATATATATATAGTGAAGAAAGCAATTGATAGATCATGAGTTTGCAACTAGAATTAAATAACTAGAACATGTAATGCTGGAATTAAAATAACTATCTAAACTATGAGAATAAGCGCACCAAGGGTGGTCCTTGTTGGCCTTTTGGAGAGGTCGGGGGGCAGTAGTGGTGAACCGATGTGGCTTGGCAGATGCTTCAGAGGAAGAACTGGAGAAGACGAGGTTTGAAGAGGACCTGGAGGGTCTGGAGAGAGTTGTTTAGTGAGGGTTGGAGAAGAGATGTTCTTCAACTGGGGGTCCTAGGGCTCTTTTTATAGCTTTATAGAGGGGCAAAGTGGGCATTTAAGCCCTCCAACTATGCAACAACCTCAAATTAATTAGATCCATCGATCGGGAGATCAATGGATTAGATTGCGTTTCAAAAGGCCTTCCAAAACACCTCCAATGCACGGATGTGATCTAGTGCTGACACGTGGCGCACCCTTGTCCCTCGGATCATCATCGCATGACTGTCATCGTGCCTCACCCGCACTACCTTTGTGCTCTTCAACCGCACGCGCCTTAATCGTGCAATGCTTGCGCACCAGATCTTAGTTGTCCGATCTTGCGATTGGACGGCTTAAATGCCTCGCAGCCACTGCATTTGGATTTCAAAGCTGTGCATGCACGCGTTCAGTTGCGCGCCATCGCGTGCATGGCCATCCAATGCATAGCAGCACGCTACGCATTTGTGTCCCCACCGCTTGATGCAAATCTAACGGTTCGATTTCCTTCGCGCGCTACCAACTGACGATTTGAGAGCGGATTGCGCTTCTATCCTGTGACGCGCTCTAACTAACATGCTACAAACGTGTTTGTGTCACGCTTTCTTTTCTTTGCACGACTGCTCTCAGCCATTAGATGAAAATCCAACGGCCGAGGGAGCAGCGATGTGGGCACATTGTGGTCGTTGGATGATGATCCAACGGCCCACATTGCTCGGGGGAGGTGCCTTCAAAGGTTGGGGTGTGAAATGACCCTCTCTAGGGGCCATTTGGGTTTTTCCTAAGCTCTGCGAGTCTTAATACAATTTTGAACCCCCCAAATCTTTCGCTAGGACTTTGTGTGGGGGAAAAATTGTCATGGGGGAAACATCGCCGTGGGGGACCTAACCCACAATTTTCCCCACCTAAAACCCTACACAACCCCACTCCTTTCTCCCCACATAAATCCCTTCAGCGGCGTGCCCTAACCAAGCTTTCCCCCCCTTCATTTCCACCTCCAACTTGAGAGAGGGAGAGGGAGAGAGCTCACGAAGGGAGGGGAGAGAGCTCATGAGGGGAGGAGGGCTAGCGGTGAACGGGCGTAGGGACAGGGCCGTGGTTGCAGGTCGTGTGCGGGTGCAAGTGTGGGGTGGAGGTCGCGGTTGCACAGGGGCAGCGCCCGTGGATAAGAGGTGCTGTGGGGTGCTGCTGCTCGAGCGTGACATTGTGGCACCTCGCTAAGGAGCCGGTAGGATAGGGCGAAGCTCCGATAGCGGTTGACTTCGTAGGCATCGCATGAGGTCGAGGTCTTGTTGCACGAGGCTGAGGTCACATTGAAGGCATCCTTGCATGGGTAGGGAGTCGATCTGCTACTTGAGAACGGAGAGGATACCCTTTTCAAACGTTTGGGTGGTATGACAAACATCTTGAGTGGGTCTAGGATGACCGGGGCATTCATCGGATGTCTGAAGAGAAGAGCTAGGGCTTTGCGCTATTTAAGACATCTGGGAAGTGTCCCAAACATCTGATTTGAGCATTAGGTGCTCCTTGGAACCAGCGGGTGGTTAGTTTAGTCTGCTTGAACCAACCCAGCCCGGTTCAAGTGAATCAGGGAGGGTTTCTAGGCCGGTTTAAGGCCCAATCGGGGTCAGAATCGTGCAACCAAGGTATCATTGGAAAGCTCTTGAATTTTCCTACATTTTAGAGCCATTTATTTACTATTTGAATTATTTTAGTGTATTGAAATGTCAGTCAACGTATTGGATGTCCCTTTTGATAATTAATTTAGTGTAGGCTCCAAGTTTGTGGCACGTACGGGACCCGTAGAAGCGTCGGGATCCGCCGCTGGTGCCCCCATACCTCCTGTACCCTTAGGTAGAGTGGCCATCTTATCCTAATGTATTTATTTCCATTTTGAGTGCATGTTACAAGTAGCCACTTAATGCCTGATAATGTTCTGCAAATGCAGCAGTGAGTAAAAATCGATAACTGCTTGTCTTAGTGATATAGACATGCATGCCCTAACTCTTAATTCATGAACTTTATACATGTTTTATATGTGAAGAATGGTTAATATTTGTTGTGAGAGAAGGATAACTCTAACGATTGAGATAAATGCTTCTACTGTAACGCATTTAATTATCTATTTTCCATGGTTGGAATCTAAAATATGAGTGGAGATGCATGTTAATTCTTGGGTATGTGAACCATAATTAAAGGAATTATAAATCAATTTCGTGGAGAAGTAGAAGGATAAATTATTTGTCATGGAATGAACTTGGATAATGATGAAATACTTGTCTATAGTGTGGTATGACTGTTGCATGGACTCTAGTTTGGGGGTGAGTTGGCCCTTGTGTACATACGTACCGAGGAGAGCTATTCACCCCACGTGTAGGGAGAGAGCCAACCCTTCCTTCGGTTGGGACCCAGGGTGGGAATGGCCTCCCTACACTGACTCCTGTTAGGCCCACGGGGCCAATTGGGATAGTTGGGCGAGGGTACGTAGACTGGTGAGGGGCGCGACCCCTGTTTTGTTCTGTGTTGTACTACTTAGTGCGTACCCATTAGCGGAAAGGACTGACCTTGTGCCAGTGTGGGATAGCTTCCCGTATGTTTATTGCTCATGTCGTAGTCACCGCTACATCGCAACCATGACCTTGGTGTTGTAGACCAGGTGTGGGACAAACGTGAGGTGTTCTCTCGACCAAGAGAGTACCATGTGCATGTTATGCATCGTGGGAAAAACTGCAACAAGATTATTCCGTTAGGGAACATGTGAACCAAGAGATAATGAGACCATTGTTAGAATTTTTGAAACACAAACAACTAGTACTTAGAAATGGAAACAAAATATGAATTTGTGTGGAATGTTTACAATTACTTGAAATGCTTAATATTTTTTAATTTCAAATGTATTAGTTATTTTGCTCTTGCCACTTTACTCTGCCTTGCTGACGACTACTAGTTATGTTCAGGTCAGGGAGGTGAGCAGCCAATATTACCGACTGTAGAAGGTGCTGGGCCTAGTCAAGCCCAAATTTAGTTCGTTTCAGTTTTTCGCAGTTGTTGGTTTTATACTTCTGCTATTGTGAGTACTCTTGTTCTGAACTAATCGTTACGTTTCTGTTCTCCGCTTGGGTTGTGATGGCTGTGAGGAAAGTTTTGCTATACTCTTGAAATACTGTTTACGGTCATTTCCTCAGTTTTCTACTTTCATTTAAATTCTAGCTATGTTACATGTGTGGATTGCTTGCCTTGGTGATATTATTTCTCGTTGGATGACTAGGTCTTGGGTTAGTCGAGGCGCCCCAACCCTAGAATCAATGTGGAGCTGGGTTTGGATCATAACAAGGCGGCATCATTGGGTTGCTGTGATGGCACCACGTGGCACCATCATGGCCGTCCATCTTCTCTTCTTTGTAGATGGTGCTGTAGGTCTCCGATCGAAATGATTTTTGCACCGTTAGACTGTGATCATTGATCTGGATCCATCCATGCGGTTGGATTTGACATCTTAGGTCTGGATTTCCACCTATTTTCCCCTTGTTCCTTGATCTTCTGCGGACTCCATAAGATGCTACTGGAGTCTGATCGATGTGATTTCGAAGGCATTGGACTGTTGTTGTTGTTATGAGCAGATTCATATGATTGGAACGATCATCCGCAGCCTTGAATTACCTATGATTGTTAATACTTCTCAATTATAACATAATATGATATTATTATTTACAAAACTAATAAATCAACTATGATGCAAAGTATGATGTATATGTATGCAGAATGCCTAAGTTAAGCTAGGATCTAACTTAATTCAGGTATATTAGGACCTATGATTGCTGTGCTATCATACCCCGATGTCTAAATCTTGCTAGCCCTAGAAAGTGTAAGACTAAATACATTCTAGTAAGAGTTTGACTAGAGATTTATGTCTTTCTGTCTTCATCTAGAAATTTAGAATCCAGATAATCGTGAACGTGTAGTGTTGTAGCCTCTTCAACAGATCTAGGTGAAAAGTCGATCCACTTCTAAAGCTTGTACTTGACTTGACCCTTAGTAAAATTCTGTTGGGATAGGCAAACATCTTTTCTCGGGGACATAGAATAACCTTTAGTTTTAACCCTGATTTTTTGGCTTAGGTAGAAGATGTCTGAGTTAAATGGATTTGCATAGAGACTAGTATTTCAGAATCTAGATTTCCAGATTATCAAATAAATCAACTTAGAGAGAGACTAGAGAACTGTGCTTTCTTAAGTCCTTTATACTCTTTTCTTTTCTCTTTTTCCTCTCTTTTTCTTTTCTTTTCTTTTTCTTTTCTTTTTCTTCTTGAGCTCACAACTCACCAGATTTGTAAATATGTTTAGTGGTCTCTCATGGCATTACACTTCAATTAGATTCTAATAATCCTATAACTAAGTTAGAATCCCTCAGCCCGCATTTAGGCGGTCAGAAATACAGGAAAAGTAGGTTAAAGTTGTATTTGGTGGTTTGTGAGGGTGGTAGGCGTTGTTGTCTTAATGCACTTGACTAAACTTAAACATAACTCACACTTCTCAACATGACATTTTTTTCTTTTTTTTTTCTATTTTTTCTATATACTTTTTTTTTCTTTTTTCTTTTTCTTTCATATCCATATCTACTAACATAATGCCATATCTACTAACACAACGCAACATAGCATACATACTTTTATTCACGAGCCATTATTTAGGATTGGGGATGTTCAAGAGGATATCAGGTGGCTAATTTGTTGGAAGTGCCTATTCTCGGCACCGAAAAGGGAATGGACAGGATAGTGTATTTCTAACCTTGACATTAGTACCCTCCTTCAATTGAAGATTCCATAAAGGATAATCATGACAATCCACCTTAGTCTTAGTTTTATCAGAACCTGCTCTCTGTGTATTTGCCTTATTTGGTGGCTCGCACAAAGATTCTCACAAAAAATTTGTGTGCAAGAACCGAGAGCGAGAACTGTGCCTAACTTCAAGTATCATTATCCAATTATCTAGAAATTAAGATTCCTCACACTAGTCTTAGAGCACCAGTAGATTCTCTACTCTCATCTCATAATTATTTGGTGGATCTATTAGAAGATGGTTCGCTTGATTCCCTGATTACTATCCAAAGGTTCAGGAGTAGAAGCAATGCTTCTTCTCGAAAAACTAAAGATGTCTATTGGTCTTCATAGTGGATCCATTGCAAATTCTACGTGTGTGAAAGTGTATTGGATTCTAAGTTCAGGAATTAACTAAAAAATAAGACCCTAATAAAACCTCTTGATAAAAAGATCTATTTCCTAAGATGTTGGCAGAAAATATTTCAGTTCATATGTATTACCCCCCCCATGCCTAAGTTCTTGCATGTCATGTAAGAATAAGAGAAAATGAAATAAGACAGGGCGTAAGTGGGTAGAAATCACCTGGAGCTGCTCCTGATTTGTCATTCAGCATATCCCAACACTACAATGGTAATCACAATATGCATAACACTGTGCCAGAATGAAATATGCTATGTATAAAGGATATGTATATATGTATAAGTGCTGAGTCTAAATGCTATGCCTAAATGCTGTGCCTAAATGTTGAGTTTGAATGCTACGCTGAGTTTAACGCCTCCAGCTGGGCGAAACTCCCTTAGATTGATCAATAACTACAAGAGATAGAGTCAAGATGGTAAACACTTGGAGTTCCATTGTCAACCACAGGCAAAAAATGTAGAGCAGCTGCCCGTGAATACCAAGCCCACAAGGTCGATAGAATAAAATATCAAGACTTGGAATTGGTTGTAGCCAAGTGTTACAAGAGGAATAAATCTGGGTGCCAAAGTGATAGGGAGCAAGTAGCATCCTTGAAGGGTGGTGTTTAAGTAATGCAGATGAGATGGATAAGGAGTCAAGAGTGGGAGAAAAATCATATGGGTCCTGAAAGTGGTGTAAAATGAAAGGAGGGACCCGAGTGGTGTAATCTGAAATGGTATAAAGAACCATTTCATGAGTGGATCTGAGTGCTGGTGGTTGCGGAGTGGGTGTGTTGAATAAGATGCGGTGCTCTATCCTAGCAGCTCTATACTTGCGCAAATCATTCTCCTCTCTAAGTTGATCATAATTCTCATATGGATCGTCCAAATTCTGTTCATGGTGTGAATTCTCAAATGTAATGGGCGGCAATTCGTTTTCCCCAAGGTGTGAAGAATCAAAATCTAGATTCAATAAAGCCTCAAATTCTTTCATTCTATGCTTTATGGCTTCTGTGAAATCCTCGATATCCAAGAGCGAAGATGTGATAGATTCGTCTGACTCCAAATCCAAAAATGCCTCAAGATTTTTTAGATTTTCTTTATAATTAGAAATGGAGTTTTTACTAGATTCTTTCTCTACTTTGATTGGATTCTTTGACAATTCAAAATCACCTCCATGGATGTATGGACTCTCAATTGTATTTATCATCTAAGCTTGTCATGAGGGTTTTAGGCAATTCCACTCCAGATCTCCTAGAATCATGTGCCTCATCAATTGTCCTCGGCCAATCAGTGTCCACCATAGTGTCAAAATCATTATAGTTCAAATCAATGAGCCCAACAGAAGTTGTGTGTGGAGTTACTTCACCAAGAAGTTCTATGTTCCCATAGTGTTCAGGTTCATCATCATCTAAGTCCTCCTCGATAAAGTTGCAATGTGGGTTCTTATTTGCCCTAAAAATATCCAATTTAAGTTTTTCATTCCCCAGGGCGATCTCCCTACACCTGGATGCACAGTTAATGTTAGCTTGGGCGGTCGCTAAAAATGGCTGGCCTAAAATAATAGGTGCATCACGGAGACTAGGAAGAATGTCCATATCCAAGATGAAAAAATCTGCTGGGAAGCAGAGCCCATGGATTTTCATGGTGACATTCTCTACCACACCTCAGGGCACTTTGACTGATCTGATAGCCAACTGGATACTGACCGAAGTGGGTTTTAGCTCCCCAAATTAGAAGTGGTTGAAAATTGTAGTAGGGGCTAAATTAATGGCTGAACCCAAATCAAGCAAGGCTCGGTCAAAAGGAGCACCCTGTAGCTGACAGGAAATGAGTGGGGCCCCCGGATCTTTCTTTTTAGGTGGCAAGTTAGATAAAATGACTACACTGGCTTCCTTGGACAATACCACCTTATTGGGTTGTTGCTTGGGTGTATAATATTCTTTAAAGAATTTAGCGACAGTGGGGATGTGATCAATGGCATCAAGGAGGGGAACCTTAATGTGAACATCTTTGAAGATTTCCTTTAAGTCCTCATTGCTTTTGATTCCTTTCATCTTTCCTTTAAGTTCAGGAGTTAAGGCTCCAGGGAAGGGTGAAGGGATGTCGGTGATCTCTGTGATTGGTTCCTTTTCCTTAGGCTGCTCTTTTGATGGGATATAATAGGAAGATAAGCTAGCCTAAGAAGTATCATGACCCGCCTGCCTACATGGTGGGTCTTTTGTAGCTTTTCCACTCCTTAGTGTGATAGCATTTGCATCGGCATACTATCTATGAGGTGGCGGAGGAGGAGAAGGGGCAAAATGGGCAAGATTTGATGATAAGGATGGCTGACCTGCAATATAGCCAGGAGGTACAGGAGGTGCTTCTAATATTGCATGTGCCTATCCCTGTGGTTCCTGGAACCTAGGGGGGGCACCTTGGTTCTGTACATATCTTGGGTTAGGGACAGGTTGGGAGGGAAGGTTCCCTGTATTCTATGTTCCTGTAGCAGCTAGTTCTGCGTATTTTGAATGTTTTGAATCCAATCCGCCATCGTTTCCATGAATTTCAAGTTGTCATTGTTCGTTTGACGCATAGACTCCTTTAATTCCTCTATCAATGCCTCAAGAGGGTCAGCTTGCCTTGGAGGGTGATTGGCAGCTTGATGCAGCGGTTGATAGATAGGGCGTGTTTGTTGCTGAGAGAGGAATGGCTGCTGCCTCGGGTATGTGTTTTACGCATTCCTATATTGTCTGGTCAGGTAGTGCGGATCTTGATTTGGTCTCTGTGAGTTACCAGACCAGGAGAAGTTAGGATGCTAGTGCCAACCAGGATTATATGTCTCGAAATATAGGTTATTATGCTCGTAACCTTGAATAGAACTGACATCTTCATAGGCCGAGGATGTCTCAGATGTAAATTCATCAAAGGAACCCTGATTGTACGATGCCAGATCTAGATTATTCACAGGTTCCTGATACACAGGATCCCACAGAGATGGAGAAGAAACATCCCGAGTGATATGTTCATGCGTAGGAGGGGCTTGGAATGCAAGAGAGGAGTGTGATGTAGCCGTATTGCCAGAAAACCCAGTTCTTGCTCACATTAACTCATCGATCTTCTTATCGAGCAAATCCACCTCGTCCAGCTTCTTGGTGATAATGTCCATATCAGCTAGGGCAGATTCAGCATGAGCTTCGTGGACACTAACTTGTTGCTATCTAGGTTGCTGGAATTGGTTCATAGAGGCGGCATTCATCGAGTTCTTTGCTAAGGATTCAAATAGTTTGAATGCGTTGTTCTCGTCCTTTGAGAGGAAATTCCTGCTGCTAGATGCATCGACCAAGTACCGATGTGTGTCATCTAGCTCATGGTAAAAGACTTATATAAGGTGCCATCTGGGTACACCATGAATGGTGTGGGCATTTCCTGAGAAGATTGTGGAACCTGTCCTAGGCATCATGCAGTTTCTCTCTTGGGCCTTGGGAGAAGGTCGTGATTGCACGCCTCATTGCATTTGTTCGACCAATCAGGAAGAACTTTTGGAGAAATTCATGATGTAATTCCTCCTAGGTTCCAATCGGCCTCCCAATAGTCTTGAACCAATTGGAAGCTTTATCCTTGAGAGAGCAACGAAAAAGCTTCATGAGAACAATTCCAATGTCTACATTTTTGGGTCGAATTGACTCTGCAATTTGACTTGGATCTTCGATGTGTTGGAAGGGATCCTCATTCGAGTTTCCATGGAAGTGAGTCTGAATTGGACTTATGATGTTCAACTTCAACTCGAATGCATCTCCTTTGAGTTGGCACCAACATCACTCCACCATAGGATCACCAACCACCTCCATCAAATCATCCTAGCCATCCATTCCAAGAGCCACCTATACCCCCCATCCTACTGTATAAAAAGACCCTTAACCACTACCATTTTCCCCATTTTCCATTAGTTAGGTTCCACCCATACCACCTACATCCCATGCCAAGGAAGAAGAAGAAGAGAAGAAGATCAAGGGGACAACCAACCTGCCCCCTTGGTGCCTTCTTTCTCTATCTTCCTCTCCCTTGTGCCACGCCAAGGAGGAGGACTTCCATCACTTGGAGGATGGCTAGGCATTGGAGGAGGAAGGGTGGTGCATGCCCACCCTTGGAGAGCAAGTGCACGCCCCCCTTGTGGGCTTGCCAGAAGACCACTCCTTGGAGGAGCCTTTTAAGGAAGGAGAAGTAGTTTCTTTTCAAGCCAAGGAGCTACTAGGCTTGGAGAAAGAAGCCCCACTTCTTCACCAACATCATCAGGATTAGTGTTTTATTTATTTGTATTTTTGTTGCTAGTAGTAGAAGCATTCCTCTACTAGGGCTTTATGTAAAACACTTTTGCATTAATCAAGTTGCCTTCTTTTGAATTTTTGTTGCAATTGTTCGCTTTGTCTCTAGCACTCTTCACTTCCTCTCCCTAATTACTCTAGGCCTCCACATGCCTAGGGTGAGCTTAGGGAGAGGAATTAATTATCACTTAGGTTTTAGCTTAGTGATTGTAGGTGTTAGTTGTTTTTTTGTCAACAATTCACATTTTGCCTTCATTATTTCAAACTATAAAAATTGCATATTTAAAAGCACCAAAAAGAAACTTGATTTCCATTTCTAAGCAAGAGACGTATTTTGGCAAACATTTGGCCTCCTTGGACAATCCTAGATACTTCCCTATCTAGGTTTTATAAATTTAAGAGTTAATCAATTTTACACGTTACAACGACGTATTTTACAAACCATGTAAATTCCATATCACTAACAAACCCTAATTTTTTTTTTTAAATAACTTCTATCCTAATCAATTTCCTAATCTAAAATCCTACTGAATTGAATGTGTGCACCTGATAGTCTTCACCTGTGCTTGATGTGTGCACATATCCTTGCTTCATCCCTGCACACAAAAGAAGAATACACTAAATCAGATATGAAATCACAAATCACTGTGCCTCCCTGGAAACGTTGCCAATTTGATCATCTTGTAGATCGCATTAAAAGAATGATTACGTAGTAGTATAACGCGAAATATGTCGAAACAAATATAATTTTAACTAGAGGTGAGTCCTAGTCGAACTCAGGGAGGAAGAAAACGTGTTTGATTTCAAAACTGATTTAGATCTACTAACTGAATACTAATCATAATATATATATATAGTGAAGCAAGCAATTGATAGATCATGAGTTGCAACTAGAATTAAATAACTAGAACATGTAATGTTGGAATTAAAATAACTATCTAAACTATCAGAATAAGGGCACCAGGGGTGGTCCTTGGTGGCGTTTTGGAGAGGACGGCAAAAGCAGCAACGGTGCACCAAGGTGGCTTGGTGGATGCTTCAGAGGAAGAGCTGGAGAAGACGAGGTCTGAAGAGGATCTGGAGGGTCTGGAGAGAGTTGTTTGGTGAGGGCTGGAGAAGAGATGTTCTTCAATTGAGGACTCTGGGGCTCTTTTTATAGCTTTATGGAGGGGCAAAGTGGGTATGTAAGCCCTCCAACTTGTGCAACAACCTCAGATTGATCAAATTCGTCGATTGGGAGATCAATGGATTAGATCGTGCTTCAAAAGGCCTTCTGAAATGCCTCTAATGCTCGGATGTGCTCTGGTGTTGACACGTGGCATTCCCTCATCCCTCGGATCATCATCACACGACTGTCATTGCTCCTCACCTGCACCACCTTCACGCTCTTCAACCGTACGCGCCTTAATCGCACAATGCTTGCGCATCAGATCTCAACTGTTTGATCTTGAGATCGGATGGCTTAAACTCCTCGCAGCCATCGCCTTTAGATTTCAAACGCATGTGTGTGTGCATTCAGTTGCACATCATTACGCACGTGGCCATCAAATGCACAGCAGCATGCCACGCGTTCGCGTCCCCACTGCTTGATGCAGATCTGACGACTGGATTTCCTTCGCGTGCTACCGCGTGATGGTTGGAGCACTAATTGCGCTTTGATCCCGTGTTGTGACCTTTGGCTCTAGCACTCTAACCAACACGCTACAAGCGCATTTGTGTCACGCTTTCCTTTCTTTGCATGGTTGCTCTCAGCTGTTGGATGAAGATCCAACGGTTGAGGATAATCCTTCCTTGATGAAGCGCGAGGGAGCGGCGATGTGGGCGTGTTGTGGCCGTTGGATGATGATCCAATGACCCACAATGCATGGGAGAGGTGGCTTCAGAGGTTGGGGTGGAGTTGTCTGTGATGGCACCACATGGCGCCATCGTGGCTCGTCCATCTTCTCTTCTTTGTAGATGGTGTTGTAGGTCTTCGATCGAAATGAGTTTTGCACCATTGGACTACGATCGTTGATCCGGATCCATTCGTGCAGTTGGATTTGACATCTGAGGTCTGGATTTTCACCTATTTTCCTCTTGGCCCTTGCTCTTCTGCAACTCCACAGGATGCTACTGGAGTGTGATCGATGCGATCTCGGACGTGTTGGACTCCCGTCGTTGTTCTGAGCAGATCCATATGATTGGATCGATCTTCCACAGCCCCAAATTACGTACAATTATTAATACCTCTGAATTAGAACATAATATGATATTATTATTTACAAAACTAATAAATTAACTATGATGCAAAGTATGATGCGTATGTATGTACAATGCCTAAGTTAAACCAGGATCTAACCTAATTCAAGTATATTAGGACCTATGATTGCTGCGCAATCAGAGGCTTGTTGCCTTATTTAGGTCAAGTCCATTGCCCCTAAGCAAATATATGTGACTTAGACATGATGTTTCAGAATTTTTCTCTCATCAACTATTGCCTACTATTTAATGTGACATATAAATTCTTCTACAAAAGCTAGCTACACTCTTTTTGTTTGAAGTCATTACTCTAGAAAAATGTTTTTGGTGGTTCCTTCTTTTGTGTTTCATGGATCGAAGGGTGATCCAATGTTTTCTTTTTTCCTCTTACCCTCATATTGTGCAATAATATTTCTAGATTTAAGATGTACCACTCTAGGGAAAAAGACAACTCTATACATTTATTTCCTAAGCATCCCAGTAACTATAATATTATCAAGATGTCTAGTCAAATTTAATGTTATGTAAGATCTATTGTAACATGCCCTTTCAAGACATTTGGTCTGAACATCTTGTAAGGGAATGCCACAATTTGTGACATAGGAAGTGAAGCAAGTATTCAACATAGTTGAAGAGATAGAGATATTCTTCAAAAAAACACCTTGGTATGAGTGAAGGAAACTAGTTTGATGCAAGTGGAGTGAATGTCAATATCAAAAAAAGTAAGCCTTTGCCATACGCTACCTTAATTTTTGAGGAAGTGGACAAAGAGATGGCACTAGTAAATTGTAATGAACCAAAATTTATCTGCTTTGTATTTGTTACGCTCCAAATCCCATGCCTAAACAAGGCCAGGATTACTAGGAGTGGCAATAGTAGAGGCGCTAGTTTATTTCATTTAGGTTGCACCAAACAAAATCCACCAAAGTATTCCATTAATCCAAAAAATGGACAAAAGCATCGCGAAGATGGCACATAAATGATAATATCACAACACAAACTAAACATCCATCAAGTTGGCATAAAGGGAAAAAATTTGCAGTAAAACCAAAGCATAAAAGTTACCTGCCAAATGTTCCAGCAAATCCTACACTGCAACAAATCCCACTCGTCTTCAACGCACATCGGCAACAACATGAAAGTAGGTCAAAAAGTAAGAATGAGCCAATTAGCCCAATAGGGATAAACAACTATTGTATCTCAACAAAACATGGTAGTGTACAGTTTCATTAGCTGGCTAGATCCCTAGCCCAAACCCAAAACCCAGGGTTCCAATTCCCAACCCTGTTTAACCTTTACCAACCACTGAGGTCCAATCCCAATAATCGCTCCCGTTGATTAATGCTACTTGTTCTAATGTGACTATCCTAAAGATAGAAGATCCTATCATTTCCACTTCGATCCTTGGAGTAATAGATCAACCCTTCCTGCTGAAGATCTTGACGTGCCCTCTCCAATTTTGCACTTGTGCAATAATTGCTCCTTGGCCTTTGGAAGGATTGAAGCACTCTCCGCTCCGGTCGTTGGAATGATGACCCTACTCAAGGTCCCTGGAAATCTATTCCACGCAAGACATCCTCGAGTACTCGAACTAATTGATTCAGTAGGAGCAACTTTCCACTTCACTCTCATGAACCATGGAAAGCTATTCCACATAAGATCACCTATTTTTTGATGCTTGAGATCCCTGGAAGGCTATTCCACTCAAGATCTCCTGCATCTCAATACATGAGATCCTTGGAAGACTATTCCACATAGGATCCCATGCACTCTCCGTTCATTCGGATCCCTAGAACACTATTCCACACAAGATCATCACTATTCCCATCATCGAAGATCCCTAGAAAGCTATACCACTTAGGATCGCTCAAGTTATGGTACTTATGATCATTGAAAGGCTATTCCACACAAGATCTTAGAATGACTCATGTCGAGTTATACTTAGGTCATATCCAGTCCCTCATCTCGATGACAGCACTAGGCATTACCCCCAACTAGGAACTACTCGAGTCCCGTCTAGCTACCCCAGATTCTTGAATCTCCAACCAATGACAGTGAACTCATGGTTCACATGGTCCTGGTGTCTTGCCTTTCGATCTCAACTATTCGATCTAGTCATTCCTTAGTCCCCTTTCCCCTTATCCGTATTGGATTAAGCAACCCTAAAGACCTACTGAATCACTTAGGGTCCTACCCAAGACCTTAGGATCCAAGAATTCCACTTATTAGACTCTAAATGAGTCATTGATTTCATCATGAGATTTAGTCCATCACTTAGCCATTTTAGGTTGCTTTTAGTCCATTTAGAGAGCTTTAAGCTCAATTAAGGACACTCTCTACCCATCTAGGATTTTTATGCAATTTGACCATCCCCCTGTCTATTAGGTTATCCACTAGATCCTTAAATAGATTTTAGATTAGGTCTGATCATCCCTTAGCATCTATAGGGTTAGAAACCCTAAACTCAGGCTGATGATAGCCCAACAGGTCACCTAACATTAGGTGGCTCTTACCTAACGTTAGGAGGCCCTATAGCAGCCACCTAACATTAGGTAACCTTGACTTAACATTAGGTCAGGTTGCAAGTCGATTTCAAAACTGTAGAACTCGCATTTCGTGACCCAAAACCTGGGTTTTGCACCTTTGAATCTCATGCAAACTTGACCACAAGTTGCCATGCCAGAAGGAACATATTAACCTAAAGAAACCTGCTACCAAAAACTAGGATAACCCTTAACTAGAAAAATTACATGGTGCCACATATATAAACCACCAAGGCATGAAACTCAACATATATCACCCAAAACTCGCATGTAAACACTGATTTCAAATCCCAATCATTACCTTTATAGTTCTCAATCACAGAGAAATCAAGAGAGCTTTTACAAGAGGAAAAACCCCTACCTTCAGATGAAGCTTCCTCTTCACTCTTCTCTCTTCTCCTTTCTCCACACAAGTAGCAATAACAACAACGAGAACTACAACAGCAACAGTAGCTCTAGCAGTTTCTCCGACGACGGTGGTGGTTAGTGAGGAGGTGTTGGCTAGTGTTGCAAGGTGGAGAGAAGAGGGGTGATAAGTCCACATTAGTGGACTAGCATGGAGCCTAAGTTTGTTAGTATATATATTTTCGATGTATTAATACTTCGTGTTTGGTTATAAAATAAATTCATGCATTAGGATTCAAATAAACATTCTCTTGCATTTTATAGTGTTATGTACAAAAATAATTACGTGTGGTTATGATTGCAGGATTAAATGGGGAATTGAAGAAGAGGACATCTCATTTATATTTTATGCCACCTAAGTTACCACTTCACCTATGTTAATCATCCCTATATCCTAAATTAATTCGTAACGACCTTCGTTCTTATCGCGAAATCACTTAGGAGGGGACCACATGCACACACACACACACACACACACTCTCTCTCTCTCTTTCTCTCTTTCTCTCGCTCTTTGTACCAACTAATCCATGACCCCCCCCCATTCCCATCCATCCCAACGAGCGCACACTACCCCACCCAAAAACTAGCGCAAGACCATTCCCATCTCTCCCATCTACAGCTCCCTCTCGTCTCCTCTCCATACCCTACGCTACTTCACTCCAACGCATGCACATAATCACCCAATCCTCTCCCCACCCGATCTCACCACTCACAAACGCACCCGATAACCAACCCATGCAAACATCATGGACTCTCTCTCTCTCGTTCTTCCCTCCTACGAATCGAAGGACCCGCTCCCTCTCGCGACCAGATGGGCGAAAACCACTCCCAGCGCAAAGGGGTAGGAGCATGCTCCATTCCTGACCTATTCCTATCATCCCTGACCTCGTGAGGGGAGGCCCTAGTAGCTCCTCCTCTCCTCTCATCTTCCTCGCCTCCTTCACCACCGTGTCACCACCATCACTAACCATGCTCATTCTCTATGTCGACCTCTCTACCATCACTGTGAACACGACCGCGCTTCTCCACTCACTGTGCTCTTCTTCACGTCAGCAAAGCAACTGTCACTGTGACTACACTGCAATCATAACCGGCACCACCTCGATAGCCCACTTGTGGTGAGAGCACGAGGGGTGTCTGGGTGGTGGTTGCACCTTTGTGGTTCAAGCATACATCATGGATCCTATGAGCTACTGCGTCCTCCTCTTCACCACCATGGTTTGCCATCACCTGCGCTCCTCACATGTGAGGGGAGTCACCATTTCCCTTCCGCAGTTGCATTTTATTTTGTTGAATTTCAATTCAGTTTATAGTGTCATTTCATTTGAATGTGAACAATATATCTGGTTATATGTGTTAGTGTTATATGTTTGGTTTAAAATAAATGAGATCTTGATGTGCGTATTTTTTAGCCTTTTTGTGGATATGATAAACCCCTCTGCTATACGTGATTCTCTCTTTTTATTTCTGATTTCGTATCATTCGCCGCCATGATTCAACGACAGTATATATTTGATATTAATTACAAACATCAATTTTCACATGGAGAAACCATTCGATCAAGGGGGAGAGGTTCACTGGTGAGGGGAGACGAGAGTTGGTGGAGAAGCAAATGAGAGCTTTTATTTTTATTTTGATTGCCTTCATCCTTAAATAAGTGGTAGAAATTTTATGGGAAGGTCCTCCCACCTCAACTTTACATTTTTAAAGAGTCTATCAAGTTTAATTTCTTTACAAGCTACCCCTCAACTTTTATTACTTAAATCTTTATTAATGATTTTAAGGGGTTTCTTATTTCCCAAGGCCCTTAATTCACCATTAGGAAAACCAATTAAGATTTTAATTATCTTGTTAAACACAAAAAATCCAGGCCCTTATAGCATCCACCTTAATTTAGCAATAACACATGTAATTCGAGGTACTTTGATTTATACCAGACTTCAAAATGGTAACAAATATTGGCAAATCAAATTAAATTACATGGGTGCATTCAATTAGTACAACCTATGAATCAAACTAGACACAAGTAAGATCCACAAGGATGAGGATTAGCATCAGGATAAGGATGATGATGGATAAAGGTAAGAATCGAATGAGGATAAGATATAGGAATAATTGGATAGTGATAAGTATAGAGAATGGATAGAGATGCAAACAAGTACAAATAAGAGGTCATGGAAGAAGTTATATTGTTTGAATCTAAGAAATCAAATAGGAGATCGATAAGGAAAGGAGAGGACACATTGACTTGTTGTGACTAACTGAAGACCTATTGCTGCATAGAGGCTTAGGAAGGGTAATACGAAAATCTTCGGAAATGGAGGGACATGAAGTAAGGAGGGTCTTGACCACCATTTCTTGCAAGAAATTTAGGTAAAAGAAGGTAAGGACTATTGATAGAGTGAGATCAATGTTTATAAAAGCTACGTTGTAGTATATGTCGAAATCACTTGAAAATAAATAATATTTATTACTCGAATATCATAAATGAGGTCTGAGGTCGAACATAGGGAGCAAATAGGAATTCACATACTAATCTCAATAATGTAAATGAGCACAAGGATTTAAACCACAAAATGATATTCAATAAATACTAATCTATCACATTAGATATTTAATAAATTCTCATGTATTTTGAGGCAATAAAAAGGTAGAAAAGCTAAAATAATGGTGATTTAAATCACCAATTATTCTCTAAGCCTATATATTGAGCATTCAATATCTTAACAGTATCAAGTATCAAGCCTCAAATCAGTCGTCGGGTTATTAAATTAGACAACTTATACAACAAGTGCTACAGTGCTTCCCTAGCACTGTTCTTCTTCTTCTCTTCACTTCTTATGGCTTTCTTCCTTTCCTCCTCTTCTTTTCTTTCCTTCCTTGGCTTTCCCTCTTTAGCTACTCTCCTCTCTACACACGAGCCTTCTTCCTTCTCCTCCTCTTCTTTCTCTTCTTCACGTACAGAGGGCGGCCATCTCAGAATTGGCTAAGTGTCTCACAGGGAAAAACCCTCCCCTACCTCGCGCTCTCTTCCTCTCTCTGAGATCTGAACTCCCAGGGCCACAAGTCAGGGTAGTCGGGTAAACGGGTAGATGCACACCCGGGACCAGGCTCACCGGCGTGGGTGGTGAGTGAGGAGTGCTTAGGTTAGGTGGGTTATCAGGTCGGCCAGACTCGCGTGTAAGGTGTCACAGGCGAGGCTCATGTGGGCGTGTGTGGGGACCTCAACCCCTGTGCTTGTTGAGGCGATAAGCCTGTAGATTCTTCCCTACCAGGAGGGGTGACGTAATAAATTGCGGAATAGAATATAAACAATCTCACAAAAAATTCAATCACACGAGTACACAATAATTTTTAGGTGGAAACCCAAATCGGGTGAAAACCACCACCTAACCCTCTCGAGTTAGGATTTTCCGATCAACCAAGTTGATCAAATCCACTAACCGAATCACTTTAAATAAGGGTGATTCAACCTCAATTACAACCACGCTACAAGTGCGAGGGTAGCGTTCCTCAACCCCTTCTCTCCACGAGAAGGATTTTATCCCACGAAAGAGACGGGAATTCGCAAAGCGAATACCCAACCAAATAACAACGATAAAATAACAACAATCCTATAGAGCCAACAAAGTAATTTTAAACCTAGCTTCTATAGAAATTAGGAAACTCCCCTTTACAAGGAGTGCGTCGAATTGATGACGCGGGTGTGTGATCCACGCGACGACGCAACGTCGCTCTCGTGAACTACGGCGGGAGGGCGGGTGCGTAAAGGGAACTTAGCTGTCTGGATGATGGAACTTAAGCTTGGAGAGCAAGAGCTTTTCTTGGACACAAAAGAGTAGAAAGTATGTTGCTTAGGTGTATCTTAGTGTGCAAAGGCTCCCCTCTATTTATAGAGGCCTTAGGAAGGCTTTGGAAGGCTTAGGAAAGCTTCCATAGCCGTTGGGTGAAAGCCCAAGAGAATCAGGCCGAAATCAGGGATAATGATTGTATTGACAGGGTAATTAGACGTCTAATTTTGGCATCAGATGTCTGGAAGACCACTTTAAGACATTTGGGAACAACATCAGACGTCTGATTTTAAGCGAGTTTCTTCCTGACTTGGATCAGATCTAAACAGGGTTCTAGCGCAAGTCCATCAGACGACATACAGGACGTCTGGCACTATGTCTGGACGTCTGGAAACCTACTTTTTCGTGGGAATGGATTTCCAAGAGAGTGCAACGGCTAGAAAATCTCTGAGAAGAGATTTTGGGTCAGCCGAGGCAAACGATCATTTATCAGACGTCTGGAAAGGCCTAAGGATGTCTGATAAGGCTCTAACGGTCATATCCTTGAGTGCATGCTAAGAGAGCCAACGGTCCACTAATTGGACGTCTGGCAAAGTCATCAGACGTCTCCTAAGATGTCTGGTCTAAGGTCTGGACGTCTGATTTCATCAGACAGAACTAACTATGTCCAGCCTAAATGTTATCAGACGTCTGAATCAACAGTCAAACGTCTTAAAACACATTATCAGACGTCTGATTTTGGAATTAGACGTTTGAAAATTTTGTTTGAACCCTATATTGGTTTTCTAAGTTTTCTACAGAAAACCTAAGTATCATAGGGTTGTGCGGGTGTTCCTAGGACTACTGTTAGGGTACTTTGAGGCTCTTTAACATAATGTTCTAAGGAAATAAAGAGCAAGAAAAGAAACGAAAATACGAGTACAAGAGAAGGAAATCTATCCTATTCTTCATCTCCTCCCTTCTTCAATATATCACTCCTCGCGAATCTCTTCTGTTTTCCATCAAGCTCCTCCAATCTGTCCTAGATGCGAGCTCGAACTTCGTCTAATCACGTCTCCATTTGCAATTATCCTGAAATCTAAGACTCCAAGTACAAATGTTAAATGACATGTGTTTTGTTATCATCAAAACAAATGATCGTGGTGCTCTAGCACCAACAATCTCCCCCTTTTTGATGACGACAAAATCATAAATAATAATGCAAAAAAAATCCTCCCCCTTTTTGACATTATCAAAAAGGTTTAATTGATTTTACATTTCCTATAACTCCCCCTTAAAACATACTATTCTATGAATTTCTTTTAAATAAGGGTAATGTCCTCCCTTTTTTGTAACAACAAGATAGCTATTATTTTTCTCCCCCTTACTAAAGGAAATTTAGCTAACTTGCATCTCCCCCTTAAAAAATGACAATTAGCTCATAATTTTTTTTTTAACTCCCCCTATCTAAATGCTAATAATAGGAGGATAGGGTAAAGGGTTTATCCTCACCTACCATGGCCAATAAAATGGCCCAAATGGTGGTGGTGGATACCACATCGGACGGGGCTCCCATCCATAGCTTGGAGGCCCGGGCATCGACGCCGGTCTCCAGTCTGGTGGTCGATGTGCGGCAGGTCCATCGTTTGTTCGTCATCTCGTCGGTCTTCTCGTTCTCCTCCTTGGTCTACTCCTTGGTTCTCCCAACTCGCGTTGACCAGCCTTGAGTTTGTAGGTCCAGTCCTTTGTGTTGTAGTTATCCCTGAAACCTACAAAACAAGATTCTAATTCTTTTTTCGGTATCCAAGTGGGCTTGGATCTAGATCTGTTAGCGGGTCTCCTTGATGGAGATCCTTTCTCAATCTTAGGGCTATATAAATTATCTACTTTGTTGATTAATTTGTTAGAGTTTTCCCTAAGACATGCAATTTCTTTTTTTATAATATGCATCTTAGTCTGTAAATCAGAAATTTCTAACTTTAGACTATCATTTTCTTCAATCAATTTAATATTTTCATTAATTAGGTTTTTATTTTCTAGAAACAAATTTTCATTTTCAGAAGTGTTAGAACTAGGGCTTATTTCTAGATCCTTAAGTTTATTTTCTAGCCTTTCAATTTCAGATTTAAGAAAACCAAGATTCCTTTTCATGCTTTTGTTTTCTGTTTTTAGTGATTTACTAAGCTCATACAACTCATTAAAAGCATCTTGTAAATCCGAGTTTACCTCATTGTCGCTGTTGTTGCTGTCATTATCCGTGATGGCCATGAATCCAAGGCACACGGTTTCCTTCTCGAGATCTTCTTCCGAGCTCGTCTCCTCATGAGTGCCTTCCAACCTCCTCCATATCTCATGGGCGGTGGTGCACTCTTGGATTCGTTCGAATTCCTTCGGACTCAAAGCGTAATACAAGGCATTCATTGCCTTTGCGTTGAGGTTGAGATTCCGAACCTGATCTTCTGAGTAACCTTTTGCGGGTTTCTTGGGAATCACAAATGCAGATTCGCATTTTTCACACACCCGGAAGTCGTAGGCCTGCAACCACATAGTCATACGATTTTTCCAATAAACGAAATCTATACCTGCAAAGTATGGTGGTCGCGAGGTATCGTGTCCTTCGGTGCACACGAATGCTTTTCCCTCCATATCTGGATCCTCGCCAGTTTGTAATGCCGATAACGCGAGACCTGCTCTGATACCAATTGTAGATTCTTCCCTACCAGGAGGGGTGACGTAATAAATTGCGGAATAGAATATAAAAAATCTCACAAAAAATTCAATCACACGAGTACACAATAATTTTTAGGTGGAAAACCAAACCGGGTGAAAACCACCACCTAACCCTCTCGAGTTAGGATTTTCCGATCAACCAAGTTGATCAAATCCACTAACCGAATCACTTTAAACGAGGGTGATTCAACCTCAATTACAACTACGCTACAAGTGCGAGGGTAGCGTTCCTCAACCCCTTCTCTCCACGAGAAGGATTTTGTCCCACGAAGGAGACGGGAATTTGCAAAGCGAATACCCAACCAAATAACAAAGATAAAATAACAATCCTATAGAGCCAACAAAGTAATTTTAAACCTAGCTTCTATAGGAATTAGGAAACTCCCCTTTGCAAGGAGTGCGTCGAATTGATGACGCGGGTGCGTGATCCACGCGATGGCGCAACGTCGATCTCGTGAACTACGGCGGGAGAGCAGGTGCGTAAAGGGAATTTTCTTCTCTGGATGATGGAACTTAAGCTTGGAGAGCAAGAGCTTTTCTTGGACACAAAATAGTAGAAAGTATGTTGCTTAGGTGTATCTTAGTGTGCAAAGGCTCCCCTCTATTTATAGAGGCCTTAGGAAGGCTTTGGAAGGCTTAGGAAAGCTTCCATAGCCGTTGGGTGCAAAGCCCAAGAGAATCAGGCCGAAATCAGGGACAATGATTGTATTGACAGGGTAATCAGACGTCTAATTTTGGCATCAGACGTCTGGAAGACCACTTTAAGACGTCTGGGAACAACATCAGATGTCTGATTTTAAGCGGGTTTCTTCCTGACTTGGATCAGATCTAAACAGGGTTCTAGCGCAAGTCCATCAGACATCATACAGGATGTCTGGCACTATGTCTGGACGTCTGGAAACCTACTTTTTCGTGGAAATGGATTTCCAAGAGAGTGCAACAGCTAGAAAATCTATGAGAAGGGATTTTGGGTCAGCCGAGGCAAACAGTCATTTATCAGGCGTCTAGAAAGGCCTAAGGACGTCTGATAAGGCTCTAACGGTTATATCCTTGAGTGCATGCTAAGAGAGCCAACAGTCCACTAATTGGACGTCTGGCAAAGTCATCAGACGTCTCCTAAGACGTCTGGTCTAAGGTTTGGACGTCTGATTTCATCAGACAGAACTAACTATGTCCAGCCTAAATGTTATCAGACGTCTGAATCAACAGTCAGACGTCTTAAAACACATTATCAGATGTCTGATTTTGGAATGAGACGTCTGGAAATTATGTTTGAACCCTATATTGGTTTTCTAAGTTTTCTACAGAAAACCTAAGTATCCTAGGGTTGTGCGGGTGTTCCTAGGACTACTGTTAGGGTACTTTGAGGCTCTTTAACATAATGTTCTAAGGAAATAAAGAGCAAGAAAAGAAATGAAAATACAACGAGTACAAGAGAAGGAAATCTATCCTATTCTTCATCTCCTTCCTTCTTCAATATATCGCTCCTCGCGAATCTCTTCTGTTCTCCATCAAGCTCCTCCAATCCATCCTGGATGCGAGCTCGAACTTCGTCTAATCACGTCTCCATTTGCAATTATCTTGAAATCTAAGACTCCAAGTGCAAATGTTAAATGACACGTGTTTTGTTATCATCAAAACAAATGATCATGGTGCTCTAGCACCAACAAAGCCTATAGGACAAAATCAATATATGCGTTGTGGTCTGGCTATCAATTTTCGAGGTGGGAATAAAGTCCCACCCTTCCTTTGCGTGCGATGTGCTGTTGTTCTTCACCAATTGGAGCACTGCTGCAGCTTGGGGTCTTTAATCCAAGACTTGGAGTAGATCCTGGGATGTAGCTGGATCAAGTGAGAGTGGCATCAGGTCATCTCGATGCCGGAGGAGCTTGGTCGTGGTCGAGGATGGAGGTGGTAGTGGCAGCGGATCGGCGAAGACCTGAAATACAAAAATGGGCTTGAAGGCCCCAGTTAAATGGCTCCTTAGCTTTGTGTAGTACAGTGAAGGTGATGGTGATAGTCTTGTGGAGGATGGTGGCATGTAGTGGCCGGTCGGAGTCGGGGAAGGAAGTTGGTGACGGGTTTGTTCGGTGGCGTGATTGGGTGGATTAGAAAGTGAATGGAGTGATGGGTTTTGAAGAGTGGAGCACAGCGGAGCTGATGGAGGTGATAGCAACGCAATTCGTGCGGTGGAGCGACGGTTGGGTGTCACCGGAGCTTCGCCGGAGCGGAAGAAGATGGAGGGGGAGACGTGTGGTCAGCGGTTGTTTTGAGAGATAGAAATAAGGAAAAAAGGAGGGAAGTAAAGGAATCTAAAGAACTTAATCTAACGGTCGAAGGAGGTAGAAAACCCATGTCGGTGTGATGGCCGGACGTGGGAAAGATGAATCCTTCGGGAGGGGGATGGCGGCGAAGAAAGGGGTTGGGGCATCTCTGATGTGGTCGTTGAGAGGTGGAGGAAGTCAGGGAGGAAGAAGACACTCCCAATTTGGCCGTTGGGAGGTTGTGGGATGACTGGGGAGGATGCTCGCCAGAGCTAGGTTGGAGGAGGCCGGAGGTAGGGTTAGGAAGAGGTTTTTAGCCCTTAAACTAGCTGAAGAGCACGGCCGTGCCCTGGGGATCCTTTTATAGGGCTCAAGATGAGGTTCCAAGCTTGGAAAAAAGCTTAGGAACCTTGGAACTTATGCAAAAATAGGATACCCATTCCTTCAAAGCGTTCGCACGAGCTTTTGGGAAGGAGTTGGAATCCAAGGTTGGTCCCAATGGAAAGAGGATTTCCTAAAGAATCTCTAGTTTGATTTTGGGAAGGTTTCGCTAATCAATCAAGGAGATCTCTCCAAATGAAGCTCGTCGGAGTAGGATTCATGAGCAATAATGGTGGAGGGACCTTTTTGTGAAGATGATGAAGAAGTTGGGAGGCTATTTGTAAGGAATTCAAAAGTTAAGGGTTTGAATGAGATAGAAAGAGTCTGAGTAGACCAAAATGCAAACTTGGTCAAGATGATCTCAGATTGGGCCAAAATTTTGGTACAAATCAAATTTGGACTCAAGGAATCCAATGGTGAAATTAGATTTAGGTTTTGATCTCATTTGACTAGATAATTTGTGCAAAAACCCAAACTAGGGCAAATGTCAGTCTGAGACTCTATTTTGAGTCAAGATGGGTTCTAATGGTCAAATTGAAGGTATTAAACCCTAGAGAATATTTTTCCATGAATTTTAGAGGGTTTAGGTTAATTTTATCCTGACTAGAACCTCAGTTAATTAAGCAGGTCTATTTTTCGGATTTCAGATGTCATTTAATTCTTAAAACACGCGAAAGCCCTTTTTTGTCTTTTCTAACTCACTTGTTGGACATTTAACGCCATTTGACCCTTATTTACCCCCTGGGAAAAACCCATGATTGTACTACATTCATGATATGATGGTAAAATTATAGTTTTAACCCTATTTTCTTATCTTTCTCTCAGAATGAAAATGCAATGAAATACAGTCCTCTAACGGTTATGTAGGAGCATTTATTCCTTGATAATGACTAAATTGAGCTAGTTATGGCTCATGATGGTGTTCCCATCATACCCCCATGCCTAGCTTTTGCTAGTCCCTTAGGAAAATCGTATGGAATTAACTTAAATTCTAGACCATATGCCTTTTTATGCTTAGATGTGTGCTTCCTTTTAATGGATTAGGTTAGAATGCCAATAGTAGGCCTAGAGGTACTCAAGTACCAACCAAGATCCGAACCTGACCAGTTCTAGCCTCAGTCTGCCACGAAGGTTTCTAAGGCCCGCAGGAACTAACCTAAGGTTCGTTGAACTCTGTGGCTAAGCACCTGTGCTTAAGACATGTTTAGCCTAGGTTCCGTTTGTAGTGCATTTTTGTAAGAGAGAGAGACAGAAGAGTTTTTTTTATTTTTCGAGAGTTTTCCCTCTCTTTTCTTTCTTTATTTCTAGCTTTGGATCAGCTTTACAATATGGTCTGTATTGGATTCCTAGCTCCAACCATCAATCCTTGCAGGGTCCATAGCAATCGATGCTTCGAGATAGCACCACCCATGGCAACCCCCATAACCCTAGCTTTCGAGATTTTGGGACAATCCAACCCATGGTGATCTGTAGCTAAATCAAGACCCTGGCAATCGACATTTCATGATAATGCTGCTCATGGCATCTGAACCAGCACAAGGTGCTTACATGCCCTCGGTAGGATATTTAGATATCCTAAGAGACAAGCACTGAGGAGACGGTATGTTATTATGCATCTTCGAGGGAAATTTCCTGCCTCTCCACGCTGGGAACTCTTCCAAATCAACTTGTGTTGATCAGCCGCTCCTAATCTAGGTAGCTTTTTCAGAACAAATTTAATGCATTTTGCGTGAATTTGATAATTAAGTGCACTGGACCTGACTGTGTGCATTGGGGTGCTTAGGTTATGATTGCACAGCAAAAATACACCAATAAATATGCTATCTTGTGTTATTTCCTAGCACTACCATTGCATCTTATGTAGCAATAGTGGCATTTGTACATAGACACATGCATGCTTTTCTTTTAAAAGAAGGGAGGAGAGTGAATAATTGGCCATCTAATTAACATTTTCATCAAGGGCTGCATTGCAAATTCACCATTTTCATTTTTATTTTTTGACTTTGAATTCTTCTCCCTCGTGCGGCTGTAGGGCATGGGGCTTGTGCCTCTTCGCGCCACTCCTCTGCTAGCAGCATGGCTGGACATGCAATGCCAGAGCATGGCTGTGGCATGCGTTCTTCTTCTTTAAAAGGCCTTGCCCTCTCCCTTGCATAGGGGGCCTGAACACACAACACCTCGAGACACTGTCCACCGTCAGGCCAACCACCTCCCCTCTCCCTCTCCATACGCAGTATCTCTTCTCACTGAAGAGACACACTACGGGTAGGAGCAAGCTCACAGTGGTCCCACAACCACCACTGTGAGTTCCACCACCGCCCAACTCCCTCGAGAGTAGGTAGGCGTGGTGGTTTCACCTTCTGTTTTCATCGCTGGAAGCCCTCATCGCCATTGCCAGAGCTTCAAGGTCGGAAGCTCTAGCAGCAGCAACAGTCGCCTGAAGCAGCGCAGGCCACCGGCGCACGCCAGCAGACCTCTGCGAGCTCTCCCCACGCGCGCAGGCGCTTCCCAGTGTGCCTACGCACGCAGAACCGACGCTATCGGTCGCCCGCTCCTGTGCGGCACTGTAGCCACTATTCACGCCTCTAAGCGCGACACTGTAGCCACCGACTTGTTTCTCTTAGCCGGTGGCACAGCTCTCTCTCTCCTCGCCCACAACTCGCTCTAGCTGGACGCTCGCGTTTACGCCCGCGCCCGCATCTGCGCCCGCACCCGCTCTCGCCCACTGTGCTGTGCACTGTGCTACGCAGTGCATTGCGTTGCACTCTCGCACCCGCCTGTGCACGAAGATAGTGTGCATGTTCCCTCCAGCGCCCGCGTGAAGCCCTTGAGCGCCTGCACTCTTGCGAGATCAGACAGCGGACGCTCCCACCAGACGGCTTAACTCTACCCTCTCTCTCACACTCACCCGCCAGCGACACACCCATACTCATACACACACACACTCGTACACATACACACTCGTACACAGACACACTTACTTGTACACACCCACACATACATACATATATACATACATACATATATATATATACATACATACATATACATATATAAATATATATATAAATATATACATACACATTTACATATACATTTATTACAATATATATATCTATATAGTTATATATATATATATATTCATAAATATATATATACACACACATATATATCTATATATATATATACACACAACTACATATTTACCTATATAGTTATAACCCTATCTATAGATATACATATATATATATTTACATACACATCACCTACTTGTATCCATACGCCCGTACAGTAGTCACCCCACCATGCATCATATCGTGGGAATATCTGCACCAGTTGCTGATATTCACCGATACCCGCGTAAAGCAAGCGCCTCCGCACACTCCCACACATCCGTCCTACACTCTACGCGGCACTTCGTCTTGTTGGTTGCATCTTACTAGATGTGGACTAACTCGACACTATGCTACACTCCATTTCCACTTCCACCTTCACCCCTATATATATAATAGATACATATGTATATATATAGAGATTGTATTTATTATATTAAGCTAAGTATTCCTTTCTCTACAAGCAACCTACCTTGTTTTTATTTTTCTTTTGTTTCCTGCTATTAAAAAGATAAAAAAAGAGTAAAAGAGAAAAGATAATCCTTGTCTTGCAGGTACTCGGTCATGCAAATAGCAGGACCAGTTTTTTTGGAACCTTAGTTGGCTTAAAGCCAAGAACAATTTGGCTCAAAGCCAAGAACTTGATTTTGAGGGTGTGCCTCAAGGACAACATTATCAAAAAAAAAAAAATCTTAAATAGAAAAAAAATAAAAACATAATAAATGCATGGAAGAGATACGTTCTAGGAAAGACATAGAAACTTCTTCACCTTTAATTCTCGCCTCCCTAAGATCGACCCTAGGCCTAAAAGTGACCAAGATAAAATTAAGTAGGCCAGGTTAAAAAAGAATTTTGTGAAAGATGGTTAGACTCGATTTAGGTTAACCACTATACTCACTTCAACGATAATTTCACCATATTAACACAACCTATTCGAGTTCTACCTCGCTTTTTCTGGCACCGTTGCCGGGGAGGTGCGCATTGAGGTAAGTTTCTACTCCATTCCTTTGATTTTCTCTTCTCACACCCTTCTCTTCACGGGTGTTTCTGTTTGCTGGTGTGCAGGTAAATCAGTTGCAAGGAGGAGGCAAGCAGAGGAAGTCAGAGACATGGGTAGATCCAAGGTGGGAACTAATGCGAAATACGCGTGATTTGTAAAAGCAGGTTTTTAACGTCATTGCAACATGCGAATTCACATATGCTTTTAAATTTATATCCTAGATAGTGGAGTATCTAGGGTCGTCCAAGGAGGCAAAAATTGCAATTCAGTTCTCTTGCTAAAAACACATCTCAGCTTTCTTTTTGATATTTTAAATATATATATATATATTTGTGTTTTGAAATAATACGGGCAAAGTGTGAATTGTGAAAAAAGAGTCCTAACACCTAAAATGCTAAGCTGAAACTTAAGAGATTAAAAAGTCCACTACCTAAGCTCACTCTAGGCAAGTGGAGGCCTAAAGTAATTAGGGAGTGGAAGTAGAATAAGTGCTAGAACAAGAGTAACAATTGCAACAGAAAATTAAAAAGAAGGCAATTTGATTAACTCGAATTTGTCTTCTTTTTCCAAGACAAGTAGAGGAATGCTTCTACTAGAAATAAAAAAAATTTAAAAGCAATAAAAGAAACACAAATCCTCTTGCAAAAATTGGTGAAGAAGGGAGTCTTCTTGCTCCAAGCCTAGCTGCTCCTTGGCTTGAAAAGAGGACCTCCTTCTTCTCCTTCCTTGAGAGCTCCTCCAAGGTGGGTGCTACCACCTTCAATGCTCTCCTCCAAGGGGTGGGCGTGCACCCCCGTCAAAAGCTCCTCCAAGGTGGCGTGGACCACCTTTAAGATCTCCTCCAAAGATCTTCCTTGCCTGGCTTCTCCTTTGGCTGGCGTGGACATAAGAGAGAAGGGAAGAGGGGAAGGCGAGATCTTCCTTGCCTGGCTTCTCCTTTGGCTGGCGTGGACATAAGAGAGAAGGGAAGTGGGGAAGGCACCAAGGGGACAGAATATCCCCTTAATCTTCTTCTTCTTCTCTCTTGGGCGTGGGCTTCTAGGTGGAATATGAGAGTGAATTTGCTAGCCAAGGATGCCTTGAATGGTGGTGGGTAGTGGTCTTTTTATAGGGTAGGATGGGGGGTTAAGGTGCCTCTTGAAATGGAGGGCTAAGATGGAAGGGTGGAGGTCGTTGGGGATCCTATGGCTAAAGGCATTTGGCACCAACCCAAGGGACTCCTAGAGGGTGGTTATGGGTGGTGACACCCCTTGAAGTTGGCACCAAAATATCTTCTAGAAGGGGGTCTTAGGTGGCGCCAAGAAAGGTTCTAGAAGGAGGGGTTATGTGGAGGGTGGAGATGGGTTTAAGGGGAACTGTGTGGTGGAGATGAAGGGGATTTTTGGAGGGAAAAGTGGCACCAACAAGGGGGTAGTTAGGGTGGTTTTGGCACCACTTTTAGGTGGCTTTTGGAGGTGGTGGGTAGGCTAGGTTGGCGCCAAGTAGGTTAGCTTATGTGGAGCTTAGGTGGAGCTAGTTGGGTAGAGTTGTTAGGTGGGTTTTTGGGGTGGTACAAGCCAAGGAAGTTGGAGCATAGCTAAGCTAAGCTAAGCTAAGCTAGCTTAGCTAATGGAGGAGTAGAGGAGGAGGTGTTGGAGCTAGGGTTTGGAGGGAGGAGCTGGTTCTGAAGAATCTAGAGTTGAAGTGGAGCAGGCAGCTGCTGAAGAGGTCAACATGGGGCTACTCTAGCTGGCTTAGCTTGTTAGTTCTTTGCTAGCTACTAAGCGAAGCTAAAGTGAGCTGGCTTTTGTTGAAAGGAGCTGAGGTGAGCTGGGTTTGGTGCTCCCGGGGAGGATTGAGCTAGTTGAGACAGCTAAGGTAGCTTAGCTCAATTAGCTTGAGCTAAGCTGGGTCCCCGGGAGCTGGACTTGAGCTTCCTGAGCTAGAATGAGTTCTTCTTCAGCTGGCTGGAGTTGAGTGCAGCTGGATGTAGTTGGATCTGAGCTGGGGTGAACTCTTGTCAACTCAGCTGAGCTAGCTAGAGCTCCCTGTGAACTAGTGGGAGCTAAGATGAGGTAGACTCAGCTAAGTTGAGCTGGATCTGAGCTGACTTGAGCTAGGGTGAGCTAAGATGAACTCTCTTGAGCTGCCATTCAGCTGAGATTAGCTGAATGGAGCTGGGATGAGTTAACCCTAGTTCAAGTGAGCTAGGTTCTAGCTGTGGTGAGCTGGATCAAGCTGAGTTCCAGCTAGTCTGAACTCTTTCTTCACCAATTGCCTTCTTGAGTGCTAGGGTTTTAGGAATCTGTATATCTATTCATCCTTAACACTCACAAAAACACATTAAAATAACAAAACAAAATGCAATGCATGCCTAACCTAGTGAATGCCTAAATCCAGCCCAAAAACCCATTTGCAAAGTAAAATCCTAAGAGCTAGGTTTATTTTAGTGCATAAGAATGATGATAAACTGGCATTTATCAGGAACGAGAGCGTGAAGTCGTCGGCGCCGCACTGGAGCTTCGCCCACGTTGCTGAAAAGGTAGGTCTCTCTCTCTATTAGCAACTTAGGTTAACTTGTCACCTAGATAAAAAAAACCTAAAAACACTTCTTGGGATTTCTTGGGGCAAGTGGATTAAAAATCACTTGCTTGATTGTTTGCTATCACCCCCACCACCCCGGGATTTCCCGTCAAACTTCGCATAATGAAGATCTAAGAATCTTGATTCTTGAATCTTTCGTCGTGTGAAGTATTCTTTGAGGCAAGATTAAATAGATTGATTGCCATCCCTCCTTGCCTCATTTATCTACAATTCGGGATCACATTTTTTTGGTGGGGAGACTTGGAATTGAGTTGATTTCAACCCCACCACAACCTTTCACCTGCCTAAGATTTGATCCCGAATATTTCAACCCCAAAATTTTAATTCTCTTTACATTATCTTGTGGTTGAGACTTGTGTGTGGAACATCATTTTGGTGATTAGGAGCACTTGAATTAAAGTGCTTTGGCTCCCTTTCACACTAACCTGAAATTGACTCGTGCATCCACACATAGAAATTTCCACCTAGGGAAGCCCATTGCATTTTTATTGGGCATAGAATAACTTGTATTTTCTCAAAATCGGGAGATTGGTTGAATTGGTAACTCGACGAAATCTTAAAATCCATCCTACTTAAGGCTGAAATTCTAAAAACCATTCACCAACTAAACTTCAATTCGGGGAGATTTCCCCGTTGCATGCTTGGTTTACATACTTTCTAAAATCAACGCACTTGGCCATTACCCGTATACAATGCTCTTCACATTCCTGAAGCACTTGATCCTAAGCCTCTAATTAAAACTGGTAGCAACTTGACCCTTATTAAGGATTGGAGGTCTAACTACCTATGTGCAGTGCCTACGTGCTGGTGTGGGTTCCCGCGTGCTATCGGGTGTCTAAGACTGGGGCAAACGGCCTTTCAATCTGTCCCAGTAGTTCCGCGGTGCTCTCATTTGGTTCCGTAGGTTGTGATAGTAGGTAACTTAGATCTTTAGGTCAAAGGGCACATTGTAGAGGTTAGGACTTTGATTTCCTTGATTTGTCATCAAGTGTACCTTTGCGGCGTCATTTCTCTCATCCCCTTTTCCCTTCTTATCTCCCCAATTCTTCCTGCTATAGTGCATGTTTGGGAGGAGGTCAAAAAACCCTGAATTGTTTGAATTGTCTGATAATTCTAGAAGGAAAGAAACCAAATCGTCATCCTCCTCCATAAACATAGCTGCATGCCCACCCCCAAATCCCGAGGGAGGAAACCGCCCCCCTAAAATCCCACCAGGTGGTGGAGCCATGGACCCCATTACCTACCTCCAAGCCCAAATGGAAATGTATAATGAACAGATTAAAGCCATTGGGGAAACCTTGGAGGAAATGCAGAACCCTCCCGAACAGGAGGAGCCTAAGTCTCTTAGCTCTTATCAAAATCCCGCTGCTATAGAGACCATAGGACAAATTCGGGTCTCCATGGGTGGGGACGATTTTGAATTGAAACCCAATATAATTGTCCTGATTAACTTTCACTTCCATGGTCGTGCAAGTGAAGATCCTTTTCTCCATTTGGAAGACCTAACCCGATTGGCTGAAACAGTTAAACCAAGAAACATCGGGTTATCAATTGTCCTCATGAAAATATTCCCGTTTTCGTTGCGGGATAAAGCATCGCAATGGTTACACATCCTTGGGAGAACCATCCATTCTTGCGAAGAGATGTGAACAGCATTTCTCAAGAAATTCTTCCCAATCGGGCGAACCAATGCACTTCACCGTGCTATAACTTCCATTACGCAACAAAATGGCGAACAGTTTCATGAGGCTTGGGAGAGGTATAATGACCTCCTCCTGAAGTGTCTGCACCACGGTCTCCCTAAGTGGCATATAGCCCAGATTTTCTATTATGGGCTAAATGAGACTTTGAAGCAGATTGCAGACGCTTCCTGCAGAGGGAATTTCATGAATAAAGATGAGAATGGAGCATTCGAATTATTTGAAAACATGAGCGAAAATTCAATGAATAATGCCTCCATTGTCGCCTTTAATCGTACCAACCTGCCCCGTAATGTTCACGAAGTTGACACGGGACCCTCCCATTCATCCACTGATCTTAGCCTTATCGCTCAAAAAATGGATGCAGTCTCCGTCATGCATAAGAAGCTGGACGAACTTCTGGCCAATCCCGCCCATTCTTTGGCAAACACCCCCACCTCACCACTTCGCCACAATCCTAGTCCTTCCAACGCCAAGCTTATCCCCAAAAACCCCGTGAGATCTTCCTTACCGAGCGTCGCGTCGAGTGATTCGGTAAGTCATGTGGATCTGATTTCTGCAAGCCAGTATTTTGACACAGAGGACCAAGCCTCCATGTGCTCGGATGCATATTTACATGTGGACTCATCTTCTGGCTTAGAAGATGCTTGCGCCCTAGGGAACAACCCGTTCTCTGCTACTTATAACCCAGGGTGGCAAAATCATCTGAACTTCGCATAGTCCAGCAACCCACAGCGCCAAAACCCCACGGGTGGGCCAATGCGACCGTCCGCACCCATCATCCCAAGGGCCCAGTCTAATCCTGGGGTGAATCTGCCATCGGGTCCTTGCATACCTCAAACAGAACACGCGTCAAGTCCTCTTGATAAACTGATGCGAATGATGATGGAAATGTCTAAGCGCCATGAAGAGAACATGACCTCTCTTCAGCACCAATTGGCACAGCAGAATGCTGAGATCAGTCAACTACGTATGGCAACTCGATCTCAGGGCACTCTTCCAGCCCAACCTGTTCCCAACTCGCGAAATTTCGTACCCCATGGTCCTCAACCATAAGTACGACCTTCTCAAGGGCAGGTTCATCAGATTCTGCAAGCACCGAGCATTCCTCCGGGATTCCAGACTAATCCCGCTGCAGCACCTCACCCTTATGTCCCTATTGCAAACCCTCCTTGACCTGATCTTGGCCCATCTTTTTCATCGCCCTCTCATTTGGGATGCGCACCGCATTTTCGTGAGGACGATACACCTAAACTAGTGCCAGAATCAGTCCCATTCCCTGAGGCTCTACTGAGGGAGCCAAAAGGCAAGAAAAAGGATACACAGGCCTTTGATAACTTGCGTAATTTATTCAGGAATGTTGAAATCAAGGTACCCCTGTTATAGGCTATCGACCACATATCTACTGTCGCTCGATTTTTCAAAGGCTATGCTACACCCAGGAGATAGTCAAAGAAAACAAAGAATCCGGTGGTTCTCTCGCCTCATGCGAGTTGTGCCATACTGTCAAATCTACCACCGAAGTAGAAAGATCCGGGCACACTGCTTATTTCTTGTAGCATCCAAGGCTGCAATTTTAACCATGCTCTGCTTGATCTAGGATCTTCCATCAATCTTATACCAACCATCATGTTACAGAAATTTGCCTTAGGAAATCTGAAACCCACCCCTCTCACGTTACAGTTGGCAGATCGTTCTGTCAAAATACCAAAGGGTGTGGTGGAAGATGTGGTGGTTAGGGTCAACAGTCTTTGTTTTCTTGTTGACTTTCTTGTTTTGGATATGGAAGTTCCTAGCCCACTTTCTGATTGTCCGAGCATCCTTAGTCGACCTTTCTTGGCCACAGCCCGTGCCCATATCGACTGCAAGTCGGGTTGTATTGAGATTATCGTTGGATCTGAGAAGCTCAAGCTTAACATCTTCAAGGTAGCCAAGAACTTTAATTGCGATTGCATCGAGGATGACACGTCTGACGAGGACATGGCCTTCAGCACGCGTATCAGACTAATAGGGACTTATTTTGACTGCTGTGGATTGCCTTTAAACACTGACGATTGCCAGACCGACACATATTATGATGTTCCCCCATCCCTCCCTTTTCCCGTACCTTCTCCTGACCAGACTTTTGATGAGGTTTTATCCGCTTCCCATGCCTCGTGGTCTGAGTCATATTCGAGCTACTCACCGTCGGTCCACACTCTTGAAGACCGGATTGCCTTTCTTTCCCACCAAATCAGGCAGAATTGCAACTCCACACTGGGATCTTGAGCCCACATACTGCTCACTGAGGCTATCCCTTTTTGGATCCATCAATCCAAGATGCCCCTCTTCTTGGCCAATCTGAGGGCCAACTTCTTCCTCCTGCCTTGTTTTCTTCTAATCTGCTTGGGACACTCTCGTCCCAAGAAATGCCAGATCTTTCACCATCCACTCCCGAGCTGAAAGAGTTTCCTGATACGCTTAAGTATGTTTTCTTGGGACCCAATGAAACGCTCCCCATAATCATTAGTTCAAAATTGACCAGGGAGCAAGAGTGCAAACTAACAAAGGTCCTTATGGAACACAAGGCAACCCTTGGATGGTCCTTATCAGACTTAACTGGCATTAGCCCCTCCTACTGCACTCACTGTATATATATGGAGGAGGAGGCTCGACCTTCCTGCGAGATGCAGCGACGTCTCAACCCTAACATGCGGGAGGTCGTTAAAAAGGAAATTATTAAGTGGCTGGATGTGAGTATAATCTACCCGATCAGCGATAGCCCCTGGGTGAGTCTGATTCACGTCGTGCCTAAAAAGGCGGGACTCACCATCCGTGTCAATGACAGGGGCGAATCCATCCCTACACGCACTCCTACATCTTGGAGAGTGTGTGTAGATTATAGGAAACTTTATGCTGCAACTAAGAAAGATCACTTTCCGCTACCTTTATTGACCAAATCCTGGAGCGGTTAGCGGGAAATAAAATTTTCTGTTTCCTGGATGGATTCTCTAGATATAACCAGGTGGCAGTTGACCCTAGGGACCAAGAGAAAACCACCTTTACCTACCCCTTCGACACCTTTGCATTTAGAAGGATGTCGTTCAGACTTTGTAACGCGCCAGCAACTTTCCAGAGATGTATGCTGGCGATATTCCATGACATGGTGGGTGACTTTCGTGAGGTTTTCATGGATGACTTTTCGGTCTTTGGACTCTCTTTTGATGACTGTCTTGCCAACCTGACTCGTATCCTTCGGAGATGAATTGATGTGAACCTCATGCTTTCCTGGGAAAAAAGTCATTTTATGGTACACGAGGGAATTGTTCTCGGGCATATCATCTCCGATAGAGGTATCGAGGTTGACAGAGCTAAGTTTGATATAATTGCTGATTTACCTATACCTGGGTCTGTCGAACAAATCCACTCCTTCTTGGGACACGTCGATTTCTATAGGAGATTCATCAAAGACTTCTCCAAGATTTCTAGACCTTTAACTCATCTCCTATCAACCGACGTACCCTTTGATATGGGCCTCGACTGCATACGAGCATTCACGCAGCTGCGTGATGCTGTCACCAAGGCCCCTGTTCTCCAGCCACCTGATTGGTCCCGTGACTTTGAACTCATGTGTGACGCTTCCGACCATGCAATCGGAGCCATCCTGGGACAGAGATGCAATAGACACCCCTTCATGGTGTACTACGCTAGTAAGACGTTGGATGAGGCCCAGCGTAATTATACTACCACTGAGAAAGAACTACTGGCGGTCGTCTTTGGGCTGGAGAAATTCCGCTCTTGCCTTCTGTGCTCGCATGTTATTATATTCATTGACCACGTGGCCATTCGCCATCTCATGCACAAGAAGGATGCCAAGACTAGATTAATTCGTTGGATCCTTCTACTCCAAGAATTTGACATTGAGATCCGCGATAAGGTCGGAGCCCAGAATGTTGTGGCTAATCATCTCTTAAGACTGGACCCTGACCACATTGGACTTACCCTGCCGATCAATGAGGTTTTTCCCAATGAGCACCTATTGGCAATTAATGTGGCAAGTGGACCTTGGTATGCCGACATTGCCAATTACCTTGCTTTTGGTTCCCTTCCATGTGGCTGGCCTAAAAACCAGTGCGAGCATCTCATTGCAGAAGCAAAGTATTATTTCTGGGATAATCCACTACTTTTTCAAATAGGTGCTGACCAGATCATCCATCGCTGTATTCCTGATAGCGAATTCCCCAGTGTGCTATCCTTCTGCCACGATCAGGCCTGCGGAGGCCATTTCTCTGGGAGGAAAACTGCAGCCAAGTTGTTGCAGTGCGATTTCTTTTGGCCCTCCCTTCACCAGGATGCACACAATTATGCCAAACAATGCACTAGGTGCCAGTCGTTAGGGTCAATGTCACATCGTGACATGATGCCCTTGCAACCCATTCTATCTACTGAAATCTTCGACATTTGGGGAATCGATTTCATGGGTCCCTTTCCTCCTTCCAACGGCTTCGAATACATCCTCGTTGCTGTTGATTATGTTTCGAAATGGATCGAGGATATTCCCACGTGCCATGCTAACCATGTCATAACCACTTGATTTGTCAAAGACCACATTTTTGCACGCTTTGGGATCCCTCGAGCCACTATCTCGGATGGAGGAAGCCATTTTACCCATGCTTCTTTTCGAGCACTTCTAAGGAAATATGGAGTCCACCATCGTATCGCATCTCCGTATCATTCTCAGACGAACGGCCAGGCTGAGGTATCAGACCGGCAAATCAAGCAAATTCTCCAGAAAACAGTTCGGCCTGACCGTAAGGATTGGTCCGACAAGCTAATTGACGTACTTTGGGCATACCGGATCGCCTTCAAGGCTCCCCTAGGTATGTCTCCTTATAGAATCGTTTACGGGAAGCCTTGTCATTTGCCTGTGGAGCAGGAGCACCGCGCTTATTGGGCGATTCGCCAATGTAACCTCGACCCAGACCTGTGTGGTCGAGAAAGGAAACTCCAACTCCAAGAGCTGGAAGAGCTTCCTCGTGAAGCCTATGATTCTGCCTTAACTTTCAAGCAATGCACTAAGGCTTTTCACAACAGCCGTATTCAGCGGAAGGAATTTGAGCCATCTTAGCAAGTTTGACTTTACAACGCCCGGCTCAAATTCTTTCCAGGAAAATTGAAGTCTAAATGGACTGGTCCCTTCTTGGTCTCGAGACCATTTCCCAACGGGGCCGTTGAAATTGAAGATCCCAAATCTGGGCATAAATTTACGGTCAATGGGCAGCGTTTAAAACCTTATCTTACTCATGAACCTGCCCCCGTTGGTGAAACTGTTACCCTGCTGGAGGGTAACTAATTTCATGCCTCATTCTAAGTCCAGCTGGGGACGTTAAATTCAGCGCTCGTTGGGAGGCACCCCAGCGACACTCCTCCACTGTCACGTACACTTCACTTCACCACCTACCATCCACCCACCCTACCACCCTGCTATATACCCTGCACCTCAGCTCTCGTTCCCCGATCTTTGGACCTTCCTCTACCCTACCCTACATGCATATGAGGACATAGCATAGTTTGGCATGGGGGGGTGGATAGGCATCTATTGGATCTGGGTATTATATAGTATCATGCAGGTTCCATCCATCTATAAATATGTACATAGCAAAAAATGAAAAAAGGTGTTTAGTAATGATCTAAAGGCTGAAACAAAAATACAATAAGTGTTTATGGATATTCAACCACTATTTTGAAAGACTTTCCAGGCCACAGAAGCTTGATTCGCTCAGGCTCGGCTTAATTCACTTGAGCATTGACAAGATAGATTGGAATCTCTCCTAACTAAGGACGTATTCTCGTACCTGAGACATCAGTACAGGATCCGTTGGTTTACTTCTACACGAGAGCCTAAGTAATCTTGGTTCACACTACACATATCAAGAAAGACCAGGTGAACATAAGATCCAACCCTAGTGTTCATTAGGGAAGGTGGAGTCCTTACCTATGCACGTAGGTAGACTTTTTATCCCAGGCTTTAATCTTGTGTCTAGGAGAAACTCTTTCCACCAAAAAGGAACTCTCCCACCAAAAAAAAAAAGTGTGCTCCTCCAAATAAAGTTGTAAGAGATATATTGACACTTGTTTCAAAAAAAAAAAAATCTGTGCAATAAGTCAGTATATCTCGCAAATGTCTGTAAATTGTTCTCCCTAAAAAGTTTTTTAGGGCAAGTTACAAATACCCTGTTTCTACCATATATTCTTTGAGCCACAAAAGCAAAAAAAAAAATGAGGGTTGAGTTTTCCGTCATCTTTTTAAGGGACAATCTGAAGACATGAGCTGAAACTGGGACCAACCTGCACTTAAAAATTCGTGAAACCCTGGGCTTGAGCCTTAATGTTCATCTGGTCAGTCTTGATCCTTCACTATGCACAAACCATAATCTCCTGAGCTCTCAAGTATGGCAAAAATCTTCTGAGTCCTGAAAATCGTACTTAAGGTTTAAATATCAAGAGTCTAAGTTAGTCGAGAGATGGTCTATGTCACGTAAGACTTAAAGTACTGGTAATCTTCTTTGAAAGTGGTTCTCATAATATCCAACAAATAAACACACCCATGTCACTTCAAGCTTCAGCTTAAGATCATCTCTAAATACAAAACAAAAAAATGTTTTGCTAGGGACTAGCAAAAGATAGGCATGGGGGTATGATTTTACAGCAAAAATACACCAATAAATATGCCATCTTGTGTTATTTCCTAGTAGTACTATTGCATCTTATGTAGCAATAGTGGCATTTGTACATAGACACATGCAAGCTTTTCTTTTAAAAGAAGGGAGGAGAGTGAATAATTGGCCATCAAATTAACATCTTCATCAAGGGCTGCATTGCAAATTCACCATTTTCATTTTTATTTTTTGACTTTGAATTCTTCTCCCTCGTGCGGCTGCAGGGCATGGGGCTTGCAGCTCTTCGCGCCACTCCTCTGCCAGCAGCATGGCTGGACATGCAATGCCAGAGCATGGCATGCCTTCTTCTTCTTTAAAAGGCCTTACCCTCTCCCTTGCACAGGGGGGCCTGAACACACACCAACTTCAGACATTGTCCTCCACCGTCAGGCCAACCTCCTCCCCTCTCCCTCTCCATACGTAGTATCTCTTCTCACTGAAGAGACACACTGCGGGCAGGAGCAAGCTTACAGTGGTCCCACAACCACCACTGTGAGTTCCACCACGGCCTAGCTCCCTTGAGAGTAGGTAGGCGTGGTGGTTTCACCTTCTGTTTTCATCGCTGGAAGCCCTCACCCCCATTGCCAGAGCTTCAAGGTCGGAAGCTCCAGTAGCAGCAACGGCTGCCCGAAGCAGCACAGGCCACTGCACGCATGCCAGCAGACCTCCACAAGCTCTCCTCGCGCGCACAGGCGCTTCCCAGCATGCCCGTGCATGCAGAACTGGCGCTACCAGTCTCCCGCTCCCGCTCGGCATTGTAGCCTCTGTTCACGCCTCTCAGCGCGACACTGTAGCCACCGGCTTGTTTCTCACTTAGCCAGTGGCATAGCGCTCTCTCTCCTTGCCCGCAACCCGCTCCAGTCGGTCGCCTGCGTTTGCTCCTACACCCGCTCCCTCCCGTACCGCTATGTTCTGCACTGCACTCCCGCACTCGCCTGCGCACGAAGACAGCGTGCGCGTTCCCTCCATCGCCCGCGTGAAGCCCTTGCGCGCCCGCGCTCCTGCGAGATCAGACGGCGGACGCTCCTGCCAGACGGCTTAACTCTGTCCTCTCTCTCACACTCACCCGCTAGCGACACACCCATACTCATACACACACACTCACTTGTACACACCCACACATACATACATATATACATATATATATATATGTATGTATATGTATATGTATATATGTATGTATATATATATATATATGTATATTTAGGTATATAAGTGAGTTGATATATATATATATATATATATATATATATATATACACACACACATACCAATTCATACCTATAAAACTATATATAAGTATATATACATACATACATATATATATATTTATACATATATACATATATACATACATATATACATTTATATCTATATATATATACATATATACATACACACACACACATATATATATCTATATATATATACACAACTACATATTTACCTATATAGTTATAACCCTATCTATATATATACATATATATATATATTTACATATACATCACCTACCTGTATCCATACACCCGTACACTAGTCACCCCACTTCACATCATATCGCGGGAATATCTACACTAGTTGCTGATATTCCCCGATACCCGCGTAAAGCAAGCGCCTCTGCACACACTCCCACACATCTGTCCTACACTCTACGCGGCACTTCGTCTTGTTGGTTGTCTTACTAGACGTGGACCAACTCGACACTGTGCTACACTCCATTTCCACTTCCACCTTCACCCCTATATATATAATAGATACATATCTATATATATAAAGACTGTATTTATTATATTAAGCTAAGTATTCCTTTCTCTACAAGCAACCTACCTTATTTTTATTTCTCTTTTGTTTCCTGCTATTAAAAAGATAAAAAAAAGAGTAAAAGAGAAAAGATAATCCTTGTCTTGCTGGTACTCGGTCTTGCAAATAGCAGGACCGATTTTTTTTGAACCCTAAGTTGGCTCAAAGCCAAGAACAATTTGGCTCAAAGCCAAGAACTTGATTTTGAGGGTGTGCCTCAAGGACAACATTATCAATAAAAAAAAAATCTTAAATAGAAAAAAAACAAAAACATAATAAATGCACGAAAGAGATACATTTTAGGAAAGGCATAGAAACTTCTTCACCTTTAATTCCTGCCTCCCTGAGATCGACCCTAGGCCTAAAAGTGACCAAGATAAAATTAAGTAGGCTAGGTTAAAAAAAATTTTTGTGAAAGATGGTTAGACTCGATTTAGGTTAACCACTATACTCACTTCAACGATAATTTCACCATATTAACACAACCTATTCGAGTTCTACCAGGTTACCGAGTCCTGGAAAATCAGAGGTCAGTTAACGAGGCCGAATAATCCCTAAGCCTTAGACCTAATACTTAAGCTTCGAATTTTCCCCAACCTCTTGAGAACTATCCAAATCTTAACGAATACTTGAATTTTTAAGCTTAAGATCACAGCCCAAGAGGCCTAAGATTAGCGTTCATACTAATCTCTTTTGTCCCTTAGCACTATTGTCTTTTTATTTCTTTCTTTTGATTTGGTCTAGAACTAAGTCGATTCATTAATCTTTTACTAATGACTCTCTTTTTGTTTGAATTTGTGCTCCTTTTTGACATTTATATCACCTCCCTTTCTCCTCCAAAATGATATGCAATTAATTCACTCAAAATTTCCTCCCTTCTCCATTTTTTTGTTATTTTTCAATTTTTTATTTTTTTGGTTTTTTTGGAATATGTATTATTTTGTGAGAACCCTTCCAAACTGTGAATTTTTGTTTGTTTGCACTTTACCACCCCCCATGCCTAAGTTTTACAATCTCCTCATTGTAAATAGAGGGTGTGAAATGGTTATGGTTCAGGGATTAGAACAAGATTATTGGGTGGGCGAATGGGTCGGGATGACTATTGCGAATGATTTCAAGCTCTGATGAGTACCAAAGGTTGTATCGACTGCTATACAACTGAACTCAGAGTGCAGTAGACATGAGGCACAAAAGGATAATCAGAAAGATCTTTGATTTTTGGAATGACGGGTTGCCTCATGTTAAGTGCTAAATTAAATGCCTTCAGCTGAGTGGAAAATGGTATGGAGAAGGAGTGGTTAAATCAAATGAGTTTTGTAGAACAAGCACCTTGATCAATGCCTGGTTGGTCCAACCAGGTGCTTGTTCAGATCAACAGCCTGATGATGCAGCCCAAACCCAATCAATCTAGTGGGTTGATAGATGTGAATCAATAGATGCGGAACCCACCATATGCTCTGAAGCTCGAAATGATGTGGAAGTGTATAGCTAGGGGTTTGGCTGAGTCAGATTGGCTTGATTAGAGTAGGGATCCTCATATGAACAAGAATTAGTGGAGGATGTAGGAACCCTACGAAAATGATCAGAGAAGGATGGGTCGTGATTTGTAGTCAGATCGATGTCCGAAACCCGATAAAGATGTGGAGGAGAATCATGTGTGATAGCTCATTGAGAGGAGAATCAGAGTAGAAATTAAGTTCGGTAGTAGGTCGGGGTTGAAAATGAGTTTGGGAAGGTTTTGCATGTGTTGTGGAAGAAGTGGTTTCAAGAATAATTGTGTGTGAGGGCTCCTCTAAGAAGGTTTCAAAGGTGGGTGTATTCAGAGAGTCCTCATAGTAGCTGTCGAAATCAAAGGTAAATGCCTGAAGAATGTTTATAGGATCAAGGAAATCTGAATCAAGAAAAGATTCGAACTCTGGGTTGTAGACACCATTGGCAATTTCTGCTTCTGATTCCTGAGTATCAAAAAGAAATAATTCCACCTCAATGGAACCTGATTTTGAATCAGTGATCTTGGGATTAGGGACCTCAGAGTCAGAGTCGAAGAATGGATCATGTATGCTGAGGTCATAGATTGGCTCGTAGTTGTCAGGAAACAAAGGTTCTCTGAAATCAGAGTAAGATTCGAAATCGTCGGAGAACTTGCGAGAATCAAGTTCTGAATCTGATCTGGGATCAGAGTTCCACCATAGAATAAATCAACAGATGTAGACTCAGTAGCATGACTTGTGTCTAGCCTATTCTCAGATTCCGAGATAAAAAAGGTGTCCCTATTAGGTCTAGGATCGAGTTCTTGGTTTGTAGGGAAGACCCAATCAAAACCCAACTCTTTAAACTCCACGATTTCTGTATCATAGATAGGCATGACTTCTGAAAAATTAATCTGTGTTTCTAAGGATGTTGGAGAGTTGCATTCATCAAATAAAGGCCCAGAATCATGATCTAAATTTAAAGTCTGATTTTCATCACACAGGGTCTTGCAATCGTCCCAAGAAGGCCCAGATCCAGATTCTAGGTTAAGGGTGTGGGTTATATCACTAGAATCTAGGTTGGGTTCTACAGGGATGTCAGAATTGTCCTTGAGGACCACCTTATCAAAATAAGGAGCAGAATTTACACCCTCAAGAGGTTCTGATTCAATCTCATTATCACAAGTATCTAGGAAATCTAAGCCTGGTGAACCAGTCTTTTGATTTTCTAGGGCTAGTTCAAAATCGTGATCACCTATAATCGGATCCTCCCAACCTATCTCAAGATTAGGCGTATCAATCTGTATATAAGTTGGATCATATTCCGTTTGGGTTGGGGGTCCAAAACAACCTTGATTCTTGAACCCAGGATTTGGAAAATCAGATTGTTCCTTAGTATTGTTCGAAGATGTTTCGCTTGATGCTTGGGGAATGTACGGGTATTTTTGATCGATAATCTATTTTAATAAATTTATCATCTCTTCCCATTTTTCAAGATCATCTTGGTGTCTTTCCTAAAGTACAGGATTTGTCATGCATTGGAGATATTCAAAGTTATGTAATTTCTTTAACTCAATGTATCCTGTCATGAGAACATCCTGGGTTGATCCATTTGTTAGTTGTGTTATAATTAATTGGGCATAGTTTATGATGAAGGTTGTTGTTACCAACAGATGAACCTGAATGTCTTCAATTGGATTTGAGGTTTTGTCATCAATCTCATAAAATCTAGGGGCATCCTCAATCATTCTATCTTTCATGGATATTTGAGATTCCAGTTTCTTCAATGGTTTTCCTAAATTGCTAGGCTGCATCTTCAACTCAAGTGGTGAAATCAAGAGGTAGAATCAAGAACTCAGGTTGGATTGAAATTGATCAGATCTGAAAAGAAGTTCCCTAGAAAATCTGTGTGTGTGTTCTAATAGAAGGGATGAGGGATTGGATGTGAGATTTGACCCAATCAAGGCACCCAAAAGATTCTTTGGATGATTAAGGTAATTTAGAGGCGGATGATACCACTGAATCAAAAATTTGCACACCCGAGAAATACCTGGGTAGCCAGGAAGGGAAAGCCTCGCAAAGACCTCTACACAGTAGAGCATCTCCACGAGTTACAGGGTTTCCCCCACCTGACCTTCCTTGTCACTGAGGGTCCAGGTAGACCGGAATGTACGAACTTAAGTCCTTAAGTCTACCACTTTTATGTCCTAATTTATACCTTGATTTTCACTTGATTTAGAAGTTAATTTCAACTTGTGACCTAATTTGGAGGTTGGTTAGCCTATAAAGTAGACCAACTTCACCTGACCTTCCCTAAAGATGGTAGAATGAGATCTAGGTCATGACCTAGAAATCACCCTGATTTGACTCCCAGGTTATTAGGTCCAAGGATTTTAGGATTCAAGTGAATTTTGGGCCTGATTTTAGGATTTTTCTTGATTGGATCTTTTCAACCAAGGGCTTAGGTAGCACACAAATGCGGGTGAGTTTGTTTCCTTTTATGCAGGCATGTGTGAACTAGCACTCCAAAACCTTAAAAATTGAAACCTTAATTGGCTCTATTTCCAAGTTCAATTGATCTTGATATGTTCACCCTGGGCTTCAAGCAAGAAGTGTGTTAGCCCAAAGTGATTTAGAATTTAAGCGTTGTCCCTAATAGGCACAGGAATTTTGGGGTAGGGAATTTTAAATAGAATCGCTTCAATCTTAAGTTTGAAAAATTTTCGCCAATCAGGAAACTTGCCTTTTAAATGTTGATTGCTATGAAAAATAAGGCAGGTGATTCCTAATTAATTGGTTCCTTTTTTGTCTTCCCAAGATTAGGAGGTTGATTAGGGAAGAATAAAGATGTTACCTGCCCTGGTGTGGTTATTTTGCATGGATGATTTCCTTGTGAAGTACCTCGCAAAATCACAATAAAGCAAATAGGGCAAGTTAGTGCTTAAATATAATCAAATAATGTAGAGAATAGCGGTGAATTGCATGTTGCTCCCCGACAACGGCGCCAAAATGTTGACTGAGCGAGATCGATGTTTATAAAAGATGCATTGTAGTATAGGTCGAAATCGCTTGAAAATAAATAATATTTATTACGTGAATATCATAAATGAGGTCTGAGGTCGAACATAGGGAGCAAATAGGAATTCACATACTAATCTCAATAATGTAAATGAGCACAAGGATTTAAACCACAAAATGATATTCAATAAATACTAATCTGTCCCATTAGATATTTAATGAATTTTCATATATTTTGAGGCAATAAAAAGGTAGAGAATATAAAATAATGGTGATTTAAATTACCAATTATTCTCTAAGCATATATATCAAGCATTTAATATCTCAACAGCATCAAGTATCAAGCTTCAAATCAGTCGTCGGGTTATTAAATCAGACAACTTATCCAACAAGTGCTATAGTGCTTCCCTAGCACTATTCTTCTTCTTCTCTTCACTTCTTATGGCTTTCTTCCTTTCCTCCTCTTCTTTTCTTTCTTTCCTTGGCTTTCCCTCTTTAGCTGCTCTCCTTTTTACGCACGAGCCTTCTTCCTTCTCCTCCTCTTCTTTCTCTTCTTCACGCACAAAGGGCGGCCATCTTAGAATTGGCTAAGTGCCGCATAGGGCAAAACCCTCCCCTACCCCGCTCTCTCTTCCTCTCTATGGGATCTGCCCTCCCAGGGCCACAAGTCAGGGTAGTTGGGTAAATAGGCAGACACACACCGAGGACCTGGATCACTGACGTGGGTGGTGAGCGAGGAGTGCTTAGGTTAGGCGGGTTATCAGGTCGGCCAAACCCGCATGTAAGGTGTCACAGGCAAGGCACATGTAGGTGCATGTGGGGACCTCATCCCTTGTGCTTGCTGAGGCGATAAGCCTATAGGACAAAATCAATATATGCATTGCGGTCTGGGTTTCAACTTTCGAGGTGGGACTAAAGTCCCACCCTTCACATGCGTTGCACTGTCGTTCTTCGACAATTGGAGCACTGCTACAGCTTGGGGTCTTTAATCCAAGACTTGGAGTAGATCCTGGGATGTAGCCGCGTCGAGTGAGAGTGGCACCAGGTCGTCTCGACGTCAGTGGAGCTCAGTCATGGTCGGGGATGGAGGTGGCAGTGGTGACAAACCGATGAAGACCTGAAACATGAAAATGGGCTCGAAGGCCCCAGTTAAATGGCTCCTTAGCTTCACCATAGTACGACGAAGGTGATGGTGATGGTCTTGTGGAGGATGGCAGCGTGTAGTGGCCAGTTGGAGTCGGGGAAGGAAGTTGGTGATGGGTTTGTTCGGTGGCGTGATTGGGTGGATGGGAAAGCGAATGGAGTAAGGGGTTTTGAAGAGTGGAGCACGACGGAGTTGATGGAGGTGATAGCGGCGCAATTCATGCTGTGGAGCGGCGGTTGGGTGTCGCCGAAGCTTTGCTGGGGCGGAAGAAGATGGAGGGGGAGACATGTGGTCGGCGGTCATTTTGAGAGATAGAAATAGGAAGAAAGATGGAGGGAAGTAGAGGAAGCTAAAGAACCTAATCTAACGGTTGAAGGAGATAGAAAACCCACGCCGGTGTGATGGCCGGACGTGGGGAAGATGAATCCTCTGGGTGGGGGACGGCGGCGAAGAAAGGGGTCAGGGCACCTCTAATGTGGTCGTTGAGAGGTGGAGGAACTCAGGGAGGAAGAAGACACTCCCAATTTGGTTGTTGGATGGCTGTGGGATGATGGGGGAGAATGCTCACCAGAGCTAGGTCAGAGGAGGCCAGAGGTAGGGTTAGGAAGAGGTTCTTGGCCCTAAAACTAGCTGAAGAGCATGGCCGTCCCCTGGGGATCCTTTTATAGGGCTCAGGATGAGGTTCCAAGCTTGGAAACAAGCTTGGGAACTTTGGAGCTTATGCAAAAATAGGATACCCATTCATTCAAGGTGTTCGCACGAGCTTTTGGGAAGGAGTTGGGATCCAAGGTTGGTCCCAATGGAAAGAGGATTTCCTAAAGAATCTCCGGTTTGATTTCGGGAAGGTTTCATCAATCAATCAAGGAGATCTCTCCAAATGAAACTCGCTGGAGTAGGATTCATGAGCAATAATGGCAGAGGGACCTTTTTGTGAAGATGACAAAGAAGTTGGGAGGCTATTTATAAGGAATTCAAAAGTTAAGGGTCTGAATGAGATAGAAAGAGTCTGACTGGACCAAAATGCAAACTTGGTCAAGATAATCTCAGATTGGGCCCAAATTTTGGTAAAAAGCTAATTTGGACCCAAGGAATCCAATGGTGGAATTAGATTTAGGTTTTGTCCTCATTTGATTGGGTAATTTATGTAAAAACCCAAATTAGGGCAAATGTCAGTTTGAGACTCTATTTTGAGTCAAGATGTGTTCTAATGGTCAAATTGAAGGTACTTAACCATAGAGAATATTTTTATATGAATTTTAGAGGCTTTAGGTGAATTTTATCTTGATCAGAACCTCAATTAATTAAACAGATCTATTTTTAGGGTTTTAGATGTCATTTAATTCTTAAAACGTGAGAAAGCCCTTTTCTGTCTGTCCTAACCCATTTGTTGGACATTTAAGGCCATTCGACCCTTAATTACCCATTAGAAAAACCCATGATTGTATTGCATTCTTGATATGATGATAAAATTACAGTTTTAACCCTATTTTCTTATCTTTCTCTCAGAATGATTCTGTAATGAATTACTGTTCTTTGACGGTTATGTAGGATCATTTATTCCTTGATAATGACTAAATTGAGATAGTTATGGCTAATGATGGTGTTCCCATCAAGAACTCTTTCTGTCTTTTGTTTCACTTCTTTAATAATTACATTGATAAAAACTAGATGGACATGAGATTATACCTAAGCATGCTTGATATGATAAAAAAAAGTATCTAAGGAATGTTTAGGGGATTGGATGTCATGATTGGGCTGAACTATGTTGTACATGATAGGTTATCGAATTCGTGTTGAGGTAATAATCCAATCAACGCCTACAAATTCGAATGGCATTAGGTACCCAAAGGGGGAGAATTAATGTGGAGCAAGAATGTTAGGATATTTTGGTTTTCTTGGTGAATACCTTTGACTATATTTCTCCAGGAAAGAGTTTGGCATTCCATGCTTCCATCATCACTTATCACCAAAGATCATCAAAGATTGTGACTAATACAAGAATGATCTTGAGTGGAATAGCTTTCTAAGGATCTTGAATATTAGGTAGGGGATAGTTCCCACAATCCCTATCCATTTTGACAAAAAGTTGGCAATGCTCCCTCTAGGAGAGAAGGATCTAGCTAGATCACCTCAAACTTGAGGAAAGATTCCACATGTTGTGATTTTAGAGGTAAATGAACATGATAAAAAAGGACTTTGTAATGAATGGCTAAAATAGTAACTAAAGAATTGGGAAAGTATAAATGAAGTAAATAAAAGGCAAGTTGAACCATGAAACTATGTTGTCTATGGATAATACAGTAGAATTATGTCCCTACTGAGCTGTTTGCCTCATCCCTGCCTTGTAACCCAATTTTAGGAAATGACACTAGGATTACCGATCTCCAAAAGGACATAAAAATTGTAAGAGGTTCTATGGTAGTGACATGGTCGACTTCTTGGGGCTCAAGATAGACTAGCACAAAAGGTGGAACAATTTGTACTTTCAGATTGTAATTAGTGTTGTAAGTAGAATATTTCTTAATTTGCTTATCTTTTTTTGGTTTTCTCCTACTCATTATTATGCATTTTATACCACAATTAGAAATGAGTCAAATAAGTTGACTACTTAAGGAACTATGAAACCCCTAGTTAATGGAAGATTCAATCCATAGCCTTGAACCTAGAGCTTACTGTTGATGAGAGGTAATGGGGCTTAGAGAGCATAGAATGCAAGTTGATATTAATGGAAAGGTGAGTGATTCCATAGCAATCATTGCTCTTAAAATGTTTGAATTAGGCTAGAAACCTAGGTTGCATTGTAAATAGAAGCATATATTGCATGCATTTCATGCATTTGCATTTTTGTACAGACATTGCATAATTTCTCTATTTTACGGGCCCAATATTGACGACATTATTTCATGTGTGCAGGACCACACTGGAGGAGCTAGAGTCAAGCTAAAATGTGTGCTTCTCGCAATAGACAGAGATGGAGACAAAATTCATGTACATACAACCATTTGACCATGCATTGAACCCACATGATTACCTGCCTAATTGACCTACATCATGACTCCTTTCCCTATCCCTCATCTCCACTGCCCAATGTAACAAAGGACTCACCGAAGTACCCTTGCTATCACTATCATTCCCATTACTTTCCTTGGTGCTTAATTCAATTTGTGTTTCTTTTACTTCATTGTATAAGTTGGCTTGCACCACCATTAGTTGTAATTGCAATTTTATGTTCCAAATGTTTTTGCTTATGTTTCAAGTAGTGTAATGTTGTACATACAAGTAATAAAAGTTAGCGAATTTTAGCTTAGTTGTGTTTCTTGTTGTTTTCATCTTAATCAAAAGAAAAGACCAAAAAAGTTCAAATGAGAAAAAACACAAAAGTAGAAAAAAAGTGTTAAGCAAGAATCTAAGAGAGAATGAGCGTTAAATCTGCCTCCTTGAGGGTCAACCTAGGCTTATCAAACTCAAAGATTAAAATTGATATGTAGTTTTGTTAAATATTAAATTTGTGATTAAGTGCAAATCAAGCTACAACGACATGTTTTTACTACTACCATCGCGCTCTTAATCAGTGAGTCAGGGAGATATTGGAGAAACAAATTGAAAGTAGAAGCAAAATTGGATTCTAGAAAATATTTACACAGTTTGTAAAGAGTGAAAGGGTGGATGTCTTGAGGAAGGCTTTCATTAGCAATATTACTAAGTTTACCCTCTGAGTCATAGAATTCTTTCTCATTGAAGATAAGATGCTAATTCTAGAACTTATGAGAATAAGCACTTGAAGGATCTAGATAAAATGTGTACAAGCACACTAGAAGGTGGATTTTTAGTAGTATAAGATAAATTAAAAATTGTACAAAAATCGAACCACAAGAGAATATTGCACAAAATATATAGTGGCTCCCCTATGTCGAGTACTCCACTACCTAAGCCTCATAGCTTAGGATTTTTAACTTCAATTCCCTCAACCCTGAGGGAATCAATTCCACTAAACTAAGGTAATTATTAGGTTACTAGAACCCAATTACAAGATGTGGGTTATCACAACCCATAAACATGCTAGAAGCTTAATACAAAATAGCACTGATGTAAGATAAGATATAAAAGTTTCTTACAAAAATAAACTAGGCCTCCCAATAATAATTGAATAGATTTTACCGAAGTGAGAGTTTAAGAATCTAGGCATGCAGTGAATTAGGCATGATTTCAACTACGATCACTAGCTTGTCTCAATGGAAAATGAGTGGCATTGGAGGTGCAAAAACAACGAGCACAAATGGTGTAGAAACTCTCTTTTGAGCACAAATGATCTTTCTTCTTTTTGTTGTATGTAAATTAAGGTTCCAAAGGTCTATTTATAGAGTTAGAACTGAGGGAACTTGAATACTAGTTGTTTGGGTTTAGTCCAAAATGTTTATAACCTTAAATCTAATTATTTAGGCATTCAAATCTGGCACAATGGACAGTTGGTATTGGTACTAGTGACTCATAGCTTTGTATATATTTAAACAACAAAGTTACAAATGGTACCTTTGAGGTACTTGTTGCTTCTAGGTTTGGGTTTAGACTAATTAGCCTAAATTTGTAACCCTTGGGTATTGGTACTAAGTTTTAGTATTGGTAATTGTTGGGTACCGATTTAGTTCTTTCTCAACAATTCAAAACACCCAAATTTATAACTCACCTATACTAGTCCTAAGCTTTAGTTTCGATAACTGTGAGTTATAACAAATACCTTGATTAAACATTAATCCAATTAAATTTTTAATCTTCTTTTGAAAATGACTTGAACATTTGAAAAATGATATTTTGATTAGAAATGGAATCATTAAATCAAGCTAATCCTAAATTATGTCTAGATTAATTTTAGGCTAGCTAATGTAATTTTATTCGTTGGTAGGGTTACACTCTACTAATAAACAGATAGAAATATATTCAAACTTCTTCTTCTTACAAGCCAGTTTGTTTGATTTTGTCTTCAAACTCTTCCATCCTTGTGCAAGCATTTGATTTTTGTTTTCTTATTTACATCCTCCATCATCCTTTAGTTGAGCTTAGTATCTATTCTCTACAACAATACTCAATTGCAACTATTATAGAAGGAATTATTTTGTTAATAACAAAACTTAGGATAATGTGGAACATGGTTCCAACAATCTTTTAAGTCATTTGATGTTTCCTTAAAATGTTTATATTGATTCTTAAGATCTAAAATTTTTTCATGCAATTGACTATTAATATCTTTTGGCATGGATAACTCAGTCTCTAAGCATATTTTTTCAACTTTAAGAATAGAACAAATATTTTTTAGATATTTATTCTCTTTCCTAATTTTGTTAGTTTTCATGTACAACTCCTCATAGGCTTCTAATAACACATCAAGAGAAAAATTAGAGTTTACTTCATTTTCATTATCTTCCTTAGTTGCTACTAAGCATAAGTGAGCAACTTCACTTCCTTCTAACCTGTGTTGGAGTCATTATCATCCCACATTGTTTTGTATGCTTTTGCTGAGATCTTCTTTTTCTTGTTATCGATTTCTTTTGTGTTCTTCTTGTCTTCCTTATTTTTCTTGTGCATCAAGCAATCCTTCAGTAAGTGGCCCTTTTTCTTGCATTCATAACCAATAACATTAGTTGAAAATTGATTGACTTTCTCACCTTGCTTCCGGATGAATTTCTGAAATTTCCTTGTAAAAATCTCCACTTTTCAACATCTTCAGATTTAGAATCATTTGAATCTAAGTCAACTCTAGAAGCATTGAAGGAAAGATTTTTTCTCTTGCTTGCACTCTTTTCCTCTTCATTTTTCTTCATATTCTCGAGTTGTACCTCATATGCCATGACGCTTCCAATTAGATCAATGAGTGGAAGCATCGAGAGATCCTTTACTTCTTGGATCATGGCTGTCTTTAGTGTCCAATCACTTATAAGGGATCATAAGATCTTCCTTACAAGTTGCCCCTCTATTAGCTTGACTACAAGAATTTTCATTGGGTTCCCTATATCCCTGAATCATGTGTACATCTCCTTTATTGACTCCCTTTGTCATCCTAAAACACTCATAATTTTCAGTTAATATACTAACTCGAGTTTCATGTACCTTGCTTGTTCCTTCATAGGTGATTTATAGTGCATGCCATATTTCATAGGTAACTCACAAGCTGAAATTCAGTTAAATTCTTCCTTTGATTACATGCAATAAAGCACGTTTATTACTTTGGCATTACTTATAATGTTCTTCTATTCAGCTATCAACACATCTCCTTGTACTTCCAAATCTACATATTTCGTCTAGATAAGGATCCATGATTCCTCATCCATCGACTTGAGAAATACTTGCATCTATTTCTTCCAATACCCATAATCCATCCCATCAAAGTAGGGAAGATGGGTCTAAAAGCACTAGTGGGGTGAATAGTGCTTAAGGCTTAATTAAAAACTAATTCGAACTTCAACAAAAATTTAAACTGAAATAATTAAACTACAATGCATGCACAACCCACAACATAAGATATATAGTGGAAAACTCTCAACAGGGAAAAACCACTACCTAGGTCTCCAAACCTAGGATTTTGCCCCAGCCAACACTCAGAATACTAAACAGTACTTATGGGATACCAAACCCTTTGTAGAAACCTTCTTGATCACCCAATCAAGAGTAAACCTCTCTCCTTTGAGAGGATAAAAACCCACAACCTGAGATCTCAGAATTATAATTAGATAGAGTAGAAAGAAATTGAAATAAACAACTCAATTTACTCCTACGGGTAGCCCCAAATAGTTATGCAAGTTTAATGCAAGAGCTATCTAATAAAGCTAGAATTACTCCCTTATGATGAGTGAGTGAGAAGCACAGCAAGGAGAACAATTTGTGTTACGAACAAGCATCAGGCGTCGTTTAAGACGTCTGGGAAGTGGCCTAGACGTCTGGAAGCCTTCCCAGACGATTGGTATCAAATTTTTTCGGCGTACGGGTTCGCATCTGCGTGCGTGCGCGTGCAGACTGAACCCGCCACATTCGTTCTTATCTTTTCTCTCCCTCCCTGCAGATGACGTAGCCTTCCTCTCTCTCTCTCCCCGTGCTGCCTTCAAATAGCACCTCCCTCTCCCTCACCCTCACTCCACCGCCTTCTTCTTCTCCTTCTCCCTGCCAGGGAGAGTGGCAACAGCGGCTACTGTGAGCGTGCAGGAAGGAGGGGTTGTTGCGAGAGGAAGTAGAAGCTCGACCGCGAGGGTACGAGCTTGCTGGGGCAGCTAGAGCTGGCCGGCAGGAGAGCTGCGAGCGTGGGGTGTCATGGAGGAGCTGCTGCAGCTCGGGCAGCAGGCGGACGCAGAGTGGCATGGTCGTGCGCTGCAGGTGGAGAGCGAAAAGGGTTCTGATTCTGGGAAAATTTCCCAGAATCAGATGTCTGGAGTTACGTCTAGACGACGCAGAAGACGTCTGGAGGAAGGTCCAGACGTCTGACAGGTACAATATTTTCTTATCTTCTCCTTTTTACACGTGTACGGCCATGTAGCCGTCCGCCGCATTCTTCTGCACCTCTTTGATGAGAGCGGGTGTGTGTGTGTGCAGGAGTTGTTCGGGAGGGCGTGAGGGCTCGCCATCCCACACAGATCAGACGTATGGGCACAGTACCAGACGACGGAGAGGACCTTCAGACGTCCGGGGTGACAATCGGACGTCTGGAAACTAAGTCCAGACGATCCAGCGGGCTTCTGGATGTTTGAAGGACTGCGCAGACTAAGGTATGGCATGATAGACCTTTTAAGACGTCAAGAAGAAGTTCTAGACGTCTGATTTTTGGCAGGATCGTCGTTTTTGACCCGTTTAGGGTCTGTTCGGAGTCTGTTTTCCGCATTTCAAGTTTCATTCTTCCCAGATTTATTTCCTCTACCTGTTTACAGTAACTGTATATTATTTTGAGTAACGCCTTGTGTTGATCCTTGTGTTAGGACCTCATTCCGTTGCAGCACTAGGGGTTGTGGAGGCGCACGGGATTGCCGACCACGCCCCCAGTACTCCCGGTTTGGCGGGTAGAGTGGCCCTTTAATTTATTTATCAAAAATTGTAACTTATGAAATAATTAATAGAGTCTATGGCATTGCATGAACCCTAGGGCTGAAACATTAGATTGAATGATAGGTCCTAGGGTATTGCATGAATCCTAGGACTGGAAAACTAGATTGATTGATAGATCCTAGGGTATGGCATGAATCCTAGGACTGGAAAACTAGATAATATATATATACATTGCAGTCTGGGAAAAGTAGAAAGGAAACGATAACTGCCTGCAAATTGGTTAACAACTGCCTGTTTAAGAATGAATAATCACTGTTGAGAACATAGGTTATATGGGTATAAAGCTGGAACGGTGAAACCTAAATTGGCTAAGTTAAAAGAGCATGAACCCTACGGGGAATTAGGAGTAGAACTCCTAGAAAGTGAATGGAAAGGAATTGGGGAAGTGAGCTAGCCCTTGAGTACGGAGTACCAAGGAGAGCAACGATTCCTCTGTTTAGTGCAGAGCGGAGCCAGCCGCCCCAGGGACCCGAGGTTAGGTCTGGCCACTTTATACCGACTTTTGGCCCTCGTGTACACAGTACCGAGGAGAGCTACTGGTGTTGGGAGAGCACTAGCTACCGCACGGGCCTCGGGGTTCTGCTAGCTCTCCTACACTGACTTGTTACCCCCACTGGGCAAGCCAGGGTAGTCAGGCAAGGGTGAGCGGACTGTGGAGGGGCAAGACCCCTGTTTGGTTACTGCGGAGGGGCTGGACCCCTGTTACTGAGAGGGCTCTGCCCTATACTGGTTCCGTGCTGTGCTTTGGGTGCACCCGTTAACGAAAACGACTGACCGCGTGCCAGTGCGAGGTAGCTACCCGTGCGTTTATCGCACGTACTGTGGTCACCGTTACGTCTGTCAGCGACCTTGGGGTGGTTGACTGAGGGTAGGATCACCACGGGGGACTCTCCCGGCCAGGAGAGCACCATGTGTTACTTCTACTTTTCTGAAAAGACTGCAATCAAGATCGTTCCCACGAGAAACATTCAAGATCAAGAGAAGGATCTGAGAAATAAATCAATAGTGAATAAATGGAAAAATATAAGGAAAGAAAGTAAAAATATAACAGCTGCTGTCCACTCTACTGCTTCTTCTAGCTTTTAGTTGTCACTCTACTCACGTTTCGCTGACGTGTCACCGTTGTTACTTTTCAGGACTAGGTGTTGAGCAGCCAGAGTCGGCGGCTGCAGAGGGCGCTGGGCCTAGTAGAGCCCAGTAGTGTTACTAGTAGTACCCACTGTACTTTTCTTTCCATTGTAGTGAGTAGTTTCTGTTACCCCCTGTACTCTCTTTATTGTAAGCTTCATGTTTATGTATATGTTTATTTCTCTACTGTTGTGGTGGTGTATACTGTAGTATTTCTTTTCTCTACTGCTGTATTTTGTTACTGCTAGTTATATACATATTGAATGTGGTTTATTTTATTGCTCTTTTGGTTGCTTTCTCGTTGGACCACTGGGTCTTGGGACCAGTCGAGTCAGCCCGATTCTCATGTCTCGTAGGGATTCGGGAATCAGGTCATTACAAGATGGTATCAGAGCAAGGTCATCCCAAGAAGTGAACCAACTGACTGGAAAATAACCAATTCACGTGTCTGTAACTAGAGTAGCCACCACAACGTTTCTTTTGACATGAGCTCTTAGACTTCCTTGTCAGATATCGTTCCATATTGGCGTGTTTCCGTTCTGTTTCGCGTCTCCATGCTGGAGATGCCTCAATGAGGGACTATCGAGGTAGGCCGCGGGCGCGGCCGAGGACGAGGTCGGTGAGGTGGGCGTGTTGCGGTCGACGTCTCAGTGGACCAGCCACTGCTCCCGGGCATTCAGGCCTAGGACCTCGCCCAGCTGATACGGGACATAGTGCGAGAGGAGCTCCACCCACCGCCCCGAGCGCCTCTCCCTGGGGATGCGGAGGGGGAGTCCTCTGTGGGACCACGCGACGGACGCGGTGTCGGACGTGGGGGAGGGGATGGGCCACCACCGCCCCCACCTTCCTCCGACACTTCTGTGCATGAGGCTTTCTTACCTGGAGGTGCACCAGCATCCCCACTGCAGTGCCACTTTGAGCTTTTCGGGCAGTTCCGGAAGCTGAAGCCCCCCTCCTTCAAGGGGGATGAGGACCTGACCGAGGCGGAGGATTGGCTCGAGCAGATCGAGAAGGTTTTTGACACCCTTCGCCCCTCGGTGGAGTGCCACGTGGCCTTTGCCATGTACTAGCTTGAGAGTGCAGCACACAGGTGGTGGAGGGCGGTTAGGGGACAGGAGAGGGATGAGCCGACCTGGGACCGATTCGTCACCCTCTTCTATGAGTAGTACTTTCCCTAGACATGGAAGGACCAGAGGAGGTGGGAGTTCCACACTCTCCGTCTGGGGACGATGACCGTGAGCACGTACCACACGCGTTTTCTGGAGCTGTCCTGCTTCGCAGCAACAGCAGTAGCCACTGAGGAGGAGCGCCTTTGGAGGTTCACCGAGGGGCTCCGGCTTGCGATTCGGGGGTATGTCAAACCCCTGAAGTTGCCTACATTCTCGAGGGTGGTGGAGGCAGCTATGACCTACGAGGAGACCAACCCGTCCGCGCGAGATACTGACAGCGGGCGAAAGAGGCCCTACCAGCCTGACTTTTCACAGGGCCGACGAGAGAGGAGACACGTGGCGTCCGCAGGAGAGCCATCACGTTTCGCAGGGCCATCAGTGGCCTTTGGGGGCCCTCGACAGGGGCCAGTTGCTAGCACCGGACCCCCACTCAGCCGACAGCAGGGACCCACTAAGGGCAGGAGTCGGGTTCCCCTCTGCTACCAGTGTGGCTAGCCGAGCCACATCAGGAGGGACTGCCCGTCTAGGCCAGGAGGTCAGCAGATGCTTCCCACGTCGAGCACTGGAGGGCGAGCAGGAGGCCGCAGTTTCCAGGCGCAAGGAGGAGGACAGCAGTCACGAGGAGGGTACCGGCCAGCAGCTACCCATCCGACGCAGAGTGTGGCTGCTTCGTTCACACCTAGGGCTGAGGGGCGTATCAACGCCCTGACACACAGGGATGCCAGAGCTTCGGGATCAGTGGTGGCAGGTATGGTTTCAGTTTCCTGCAGACTCGTTTACACACTTTTCGATTCCGACGCTACATACTCGTTTGTCGCAGCCAGTTTCGTAGTTAGTTTAGGGTAGGATTATATGCTGTTATAGGATTCGTTCATGATCAGAGGTCCGAGTGGTCAGCTGTTTGTAGCTGAGGAGGTATACACGGGTTGCGAGGTCAGTATTGGGGGACATAGCCTTCCCGCTGACCTGATTATGATACAGATGGAGGACTTTTGCGTAATTCTGGGGATGGACTGGCTGCCTGCTTACCACGCTTTGGTGGACTATTTTGAGAGGAAGATCGTCTTCTCCATACCAGAGTTGCCTTCTTTTGAGTTCCATGGTCAGCTAGTGGATGGAGGTTTCAGGTGCATTTCTGCACTTCGAGCGGTGAGACTTTTGAGCCAGAGGTGTGAGGGCTTCCTAGCTTGTGTGGTGGCAGAGCCCAGCCCTATGGCAGACTTTCAGAGTATCCCGGTGGTCAGAGAGTACCCCGACATGTTCCCAGATGAGTTGCCAGGACTACCGTCCGAGTGTGAGATCGAGTTTGAGATCTCACTAGTACCAGGGACCAGCCCCATCTCCACCACACCATACAGGATGGCACCACTTGAGCTGCGAGAGCTCAAGTCTCAGTTGTAGGATCTTTTGGAGAAGGGCTTTGTGAGCCCCAGTGCATCTCCCTGGGGAGCCCCAGTACTGTTTGTAAAGAAGAAGGATGGTATCCTACGCCTTTGTGTGGACTACCGACAGCTGAATAGGGTCACCATCAAGAACAGATATCTGCTATCGAGGATCGACGACTTGTTTGGCCAGCTACGAGGTGCCACGGTATTCTCCAAGATTGACTTGAGGTCTGGATACCACCAGTTGAGAATCAAGGAGGCGAACATCTCCAAGACAGCTTTCCGCACCCGGTATGGACACTACGAGTTTCTGGTCATGCCGTTTGGGTTGACCAATGCCCCCGCTGCCTTCATGGACTTGATGAAACGGGTGTTTAGACCATACTTCGACCAGTTCATGGTGGTATTCATTGATGATGTGCTCATGTATTCTCGAGATCAGACGCAGCACGGACAGCACTTGCGGATGGTTCTGGACACACTGAGATGACGTAGGCTGTGCGCCAAATACAGCAAGTGCGAGTTATGGTTGAGGGAGGTGACCTTCTTAGGTCATGTGATCTCTGGAGATGGCTTGGCGGTGGATCCAGCCAAGGTCGAGGCAGTGCTCAGGTAGGAGAGACCGCGTACGGTTACTGAGATTCGCAGTTTCCTGGGACTGGCAGGCTACTACAGACGGTTTATTAGGGGCTTTTCACAGATTGCACGTCTTATGACACAGTTGACCCGGAAGGACGTGCCCTTCACTTGGACAGACGCTTGTGAGGCGTGTTTTCAGGACCTGAAGGAGAGGCTGACTTCAGCTCCTATGCTCACCATCCCTGACAGTAGTGGCAGGTTCGTTGTGTACACGGATGCCTCCTTGCAGGGGTTAGGGGGTGTGCTCATGCAGAGGGGTCATGTTGTCACTTACGCTTCACGGCAACTGAAGCCCCATGAGCATAGCTACCCTACCCACGACCTGGAGCTGGCAGCTGTTGTCTTCGCGCTGAAGACCTGGAGGTACTACTTGTACGGTGAGACCTTCGAGATTTTCACAGATCATAAGAGCCTCAGATACCTATTTGATCAGAAGGAGCTCAACATGAGACAGAGACGTTGGTTGGAGCTCCTGAAGGTCTATGACTGCAGCATTTCCTACCACCTGGGAAAGGCCAACGTGGTGGCTGACGCCTTGAGTCGGAAGGCGCTCGCACACTTGGCCAGTTTACAGGTGCAGAGTTGGAGCCTGTTGGAGGAGATGGGCAGTTGGCGACCCCTAGAGTTATGAGGGCACTATGGGGCAGTGACTGTGACACGACAGATGAGGCTAGAGCTGATAGATCGCATCATCACAGGACAGATGGCTGACCCGTACTTGCAGTCCTTGCGCGACAGAGTACTGTCAGGAGACTCGGGGGACTTTTCTTTCATAGACCAAGTGCTGCGCCTGAGGGGACGTTTGTGCATTCCCAGAGATGAGGAGCTGTTGGGAGAGCTCCTGACTGAGGCACACGGTTCTAGATTCACCATACATCCTAGAAACACAAAGATGTACCATGACTTGAGACGCGAGTTTTGGTGGAGGGGAATGAAGCGGGATGTGGGTGAATTCGTGCAGCAGTGTTTAGTGTGCCAGCAGGTGAAAGCTGAGTATCAGAGGCCTGCAGGGCCGCTACAGCCACTTCCAGTGCCAGAGTGGAAGTGGGAGAGCATCACCATGGACTTGGTGGTGGGCTTACCTGTTACCCAGCGAGGACACGACACAGTCTGGGTAATCGTTGATAGATTGACGAAGACGGCACGTTTCTTGCCGATCCGAGTCACCTTGGGACCAGCACAGTTGGCAGATAGGTATATCCGCGACGTGGTACATCTACATGAAGTTCCGCGAGAGATCGTATCCGACCGGGATACTCGCTTTACGTCCTAGTTTTGGGCTGAGTTTCAGCAGACCCAGGGGACGCGGTTGAGGTTCAGTACAGCTTACCACCCCCAGACGGACGGACAGTCTGAGCGCACAATACAGACACTTGAGGACCTTTTGCATTCCTGTGTACTGGACTGGAGGGGCTCTTGGGAGGAGCACTTGCCCCTGGCAGAGTTTGCATACAACAACAGTTATCACTCGAGCATCGGCACGGCACCCTTGAGTTGGGTCGAGGTGGGGACCAAGTGGGAGGTTGGCCCCAGGCTAATCCAGCAGAGTTAGGAGGTAGTCGAGCAGATTCACAGGCGACTCCACACTGTCAGGAGTAGGCAGAAGAGCTACGTGGATCGGAAATGCAGAGAGGTGCAGTTCGAGGTTGGGGACCACGTCTTCCTTTGTGTTTCGCCTATGAAGGGCCTGCAGCGGTTTGGGGTGAGAGGGAAGCTCGCACCGAGGTTTGTGGGGCCCTTTGAGGTCCTAGAGTGAGTTGGACCCGTTGCTTACAGGCTTGCCCTTCCTCCTTAGCTTTCTGGTGTGCACGGCGTGTTCCACGTGTCCAACCATAGGAAGTATGTCGCCGATCCCAGTCACGTCCTGAGCCACGAGAGCGTCGAGGTGGGCGACGACTTGACCTATCCTGAGCGGCCAGTGCAGATTCTTGACAGAGCCATCCGCAGTCTGAGACGAAAGCAAGTACCCCTGGTGAAGGTCTTATGGAGGAGCCAGCGGTACGAGGAGGCTACCTGGGAACCTGAGGCGGCGATGCAGGAGCTGTACCTGGAGCTTTTTGCGGGTATGTCTTTTTGGACCGGCTTCGGTCCTCTTTGAGTTTGTTATGCATATATTGTTCTTTCTCGCACCAAAGTTAGCGCAAGTTTCGGGGATGAAACTTCCTTTGAGTTTGTTATATTGTTATGAACAGGAATCAGGCGTCGTTTAAGACGTCTGTGAAGTGGCCCAGACGTCTGGAAGCCTTCCTAGACGTCTGGTATTAAATTTTTTCTGCATACGGGTTCGCGTCTGCGCGCGCAGACTGCACCCGCCGCCTTCGTTCTTCTCTTTTCTCTCCCACCCTGCAGACGATGCAGCCTTCCTCTCTCTTTCTCCCTATGTTGCCTTCAAATAGCACCTCCCTCTCCCTCACCCTCACTCCATCGCCTTCTTCTCCTTCTCCCTGCCAGCGAGAGAGGCAGCAGCGGCTGCTGCGAGCGTGCGGGAAGGAGGGTTGTTGCGAGAGGAACTAGAAGCTCGACCGCGAGGGTACGAGCTTACCGGGGCAGCTAGAGCTGGCCGGCGAGAGAGCAGTGAGCGTAGGGTGTCGCGGAGGAGCTGCTGCAGTTCGGGCAGCAGGCGGACGCGGCGCGGCACGGCCGTGCACTGCAGGCGGAGAGCGAGAAGGGTTCTGATTCTGGGAAAATGTCCTAGAATCAGACGTCTGGACTTACGTCCAGACGACGTAGAAGATGTCTGGAGGAAGGTCCAGACGTCTGGTGGAAGGTGCAGATGTCTGATAGGTACAATATTTTCTTATCTTCTCCTTTTTACACGTGTACGGCCATGCAGCCGTCCGCCGCGTTCTTCTGCACCTCTTTGATGAGAGCGGGTGTGTGTGTGTGCAGGAGTTGTTCGGGAGGGTGCGAGGGCTCGCCATCCCACACAGATCAGACATCTGGGCATAGTACCAGACGACGGAGAGGACCTCCAGACGTCCGGGGTGACAATCGGACATCTGGAAACTAAGTCCAGATGACCAAGCAAGCTTCTAGACCTCTGAAGGACTGTGCAGACCAAGGTATGGCATGATCGCCTTTTAAGACGTTTGGAAGAAGTTCCAGACGTCTGATTTTAGGCAAACTCGTCGTTTTTGACCCCTTTATGGTCCGTTCGGAGTCCGTTTTCCACATTTCAAGTTTCATTCTTTCCAGATTTATTTCCTATACCTATTTACAGTAATTGTATACTGTTTTGAGTAACTCCTTGTGTTGATCCTTGTGTTAGGACCCCGTTCCGTTGCAGCTCTGGGGGTTGCAGAGGCATGCGGGATTATCGACCACGCCCCCAGTACTCCCGATTTTGCGGGTAGAGTGGCCCTTTAATTTATTTATCAAAAATTGTACACTTATGAAATAATTAATAGAGTCTAGGGCATTGCATGAACCCTAGGGCTGAAACATTAGATTGAATGATAGGTCCTAGGGTATTGCATGAATCCTAGGACTGGAAAACTAGATTGAATGATAGATCCTAGGGTATGGCATGAATCCTAGGACTGGAAAACTAGCTGAATATATATATACATTACAATCTGGGAGAAGTAGAAAGGAAACAATAGCTGCCTGCAAATTGGTTAACAGCTGCCTGTTTAAGAATGAATAATCATTGTTGAGAACATGGGTTATATGGGTATAAAGCTGGAAAGGTGAAACCTAAATTGGCTGAGTTAAAAGAGCATGAACCCTATGGGGAATTAGGAGTAGAACTCCTGGAAAGTGAATGGAATAGAATTGGGGAAGTGAGTTAGCCCTTGAGTACAGAGTACCAAGGAGAGCAACTATTCATCTGTTTAGTGCAGAGCGGAGCCAGCCACCCCAGGGACCCGAGGTTAGGTCTGGCCACTTTGTACCGACTTTTGGCCCTCGTGTACACAGTATCGAGGAGAGCTACTAGTGTAGGGAGAGCACTAGCTACCCCACAGGCCCCGGGGTTCTGCTAACTCTCCTACGCTGACTTGTTAGGCCCACTGGGCAAGCCAGGGTAGTCAAGCGAGGGTGCGCGGACTGTGGAGGGGCAAGACCCCTATTTGGTTACTGTGGAGGGGCCGGACCCCTATTACTGAGAGGGCTCTACCCTATACTGGTTCCGTGCTGTGCTTTGGGTGCACCTGTTAACGAAAATGACTGACCGCGTGCCAGTGCGAGGTAGCTACCCATGCGTTTATCACACGTGCTGTAGTCACCGTTACGTTTGTCAGTGACCTTGGGGTGGTTGACTGAGGGAAGGATCACCACGGGGGACTCTCCCAGCCAGGAGAGCACCACGTGTTACTTCTACTTTTCGGAAAAGACTGCAATCAAGATCGTTCCCACGAGGAACATTCAAGATCAAGAGAAGGATCTGAGAAATAAATCAATAGTGAATAAATGGAAAAATATAAAGAAAGAAAGTAAAAATATAACAGCTACTATCCACTCTACTGCTTCTTCTAGCTTTTAGTTGCCACTCTACTCAGCATTTCGCTGACGTGTCACCCTTGTTACTTTTCAGGACCAGGTGTTGAGTAGCCAGAATCGGCGACTGTAGAGGGCGCTGGGCCTAGTAGAGCCCAGTAGTGTTACTAGCAGTACCCACTGTACTTTTCTTTCCATTGTAGTGAGTAGTTTCTGTTACCCCCTGTACTCTCTTTATTGTAAGCTTCAAGTTTATGTATATGTTTATTTCTTTACTGTTGTGGTGGTGTATACTGTAGTATTTCTTTTCTCTACTGTTGTATTTTGTTACTGCTAGTTATATACATGTTGAATGTGGTTTATTTTACTGCTCTTTTGGTTACTTTCTCGTTGGACAACTGGGTTTTGAGATCAGTCGAGTTAGTCTGATTCTCGTGTCTCGTAGGGATTCGAAAATCGGGTCATTACACTTTGTAAGATCTCTTTGAATGTGGAGAGAGTGCAAAAGAGCTCCAAAGCCCCAAGTTTGTTAATAAATGGTGTTTTGGGTATTTGGTGGATGTGAATAAATAATTCTTGAATATACTCTAGTTATTTCAAACTGATGGGAGGTCATATATATATATATATATAAGAGTGTTTTATCCAATAACACACACTGTAACGTTCATATTCCTCCTCTCATGTTGATGGTAACACCATCCTAGGCCCTAAATAGCCATAATTAGTTATATCCAATTGGTAATGCTCTGACTTGATCATCTGAGGGTCACAATTCTACAGTAGTATGATTTGAGAAGAAAATAAGAAAACATGGTTAATTCTATTATTTTAACAACACATTATAAATGTAGATTGACCACGGGGTTACTCAGGAGTTAATTAAAGGTTAATAAGCATAAAAGTCTAAAAAGTGAGTTTACACTGATTGAATTAGGATTTCACGCATTTCAAGGGCGAAAGCAATATTAAAAACCCTAATTATCAACCCCACTTAAATTGAAAAGGTTCTAGTTTGGATAAAATTATTCTAAACCTCCTAAAAATAAATAAAAAATATTTTAAGAGGTTTGTTACCTTTGGTTTGATTATCTGAATCCAGTTTGACCTAGAATAGAGTTTCAAACGGGAATTTACCTTAATTGGGATTTTGTGTAATTTACCCAATCAAATGTGGTCAAAATTCAAATCCAAGTTCACTATTAGATTCCTTGGGTAAAAATTAGGTTAACACCAAAATTTGGGCCTAATCAAAGTTCATCTTGACCTACTTTGCATTTTAGGCCCTAAGAACTCTATTTCTCACATTTGTACCCCTAATTTTCAACTTTATTACAAACAGCCTCCCAACTTTCTCATCATTCTTGAATTTAGGTCCCTACTACCATTGAAGGTGTGAATAGAACCTACCCATGGCCGGTGAGATTCGTGAGCCAATTTGACCCATCAAACCTTCACTAATCTACACCAAAATTGGTGTGAACACTAATCAGAGCACGACCAATCTTTTGGGCCATGTCTTAGGATCATTCATTGCTAAAATCTCATCGGCAAAGCTTGAAAATTGACCTTGAAGCAACTTAAACTTGCTTGAATTGGCTCTTTGAGGGGCGGAAAAGGCTCTATGTAAACCCGTCGAAGTCCTATGGTTCAAGCCAGCCAAGAATCAACTGGAATCACCCTCTCTCCTCCTTGTCTGGCCACTGCATCTTTGGCTATGGCAAGCCCTCTCTGATCTCCTCTCCAGTCATCCAATCATCAAATTGGATAGCCTTCCAGCTTCCCCTCTTAGTCGCAAGTCTTGCTGACGAAAACAAGATCGCTTTCAACCTCTCCTTCCTTGCTGTCGCCTCGCCATCGCCTTCATCTTCTTCACGTCCAGCCAGCCAACGTTGGACGTATCCCTCTCTCTCACTCCCCCTAAGTCCTCCTAAACTCTCTCTTTTCCTTTCTAGATCACCCTTAGGACCTTATCTCCCCAATTTGACCGCACAACCACATCCTCTCCCTCCGTCTTCCCCAATGCCGGCCATGCCTCTGGTGAGGTCATGTGACCACCTCTGATCACTAAAGCACTCACCACCACATCTAAAAGCTCCACCATGCTCCCCAGAGTAAAATCCCTCTATCTATTTGGAGCTCCATCCATTCCACATCTCCACTAAACACACACACAACTGGCCGCCATCTCCTACACCAGCCAGTCGCCACACACAAGCACACCACCTCTCACTACCACCAGCACACTCATCGTGGTCCAACGAAATGTCTGAGCTATTTTAATTAGGCCACGACACCATGTTCGTGATTTCAGGTATCGCTGGAGCACTGCTTCCACCAGCGTCCTCTCTAACTACGTCTACCTGTCTCCAGCCATCATCCAACCTGCAACCACCCTCACTCGATGTGGCTTCACTACCTGAAGGCATCTGCACTAGCAATCAAGCGAGAGGGTAACATCAGCAGCTTCAATTCGAGGCTCAAATCCACAGCCACACATGTGAAGGAAGCTGCTCCATTAATCCCACATTAGGGAATTTTAAAACAAAATCATGCATATATTATTTTTACACTGTTACCCAGTTGCCTTAGTACGCACAGGGGTGAGGTCCTCTCTTCCGCACTTGCCCACGCATGCCCTCACCCGCGATACCATGCACGCAGGTTTGGGCTCTGACCTGATTACCTGGTTACTATTTACCCATATACCTATAACCGGGTCTGGAAAAGGAAAGAAGGAAATCTGAGGGGGGAGGGGGAGGATTTGCACTGTAAAACCTCAGGATACGTGCCAACACTTAGGCACTTCTGAGGTGGTCTAAGCGTGAAGGTTAAGGTGTTTGTCGTGCCTTGGAGATGTTTGATTTGAGGCACTGTGGATTTATTTGAGCTTGGTCTAATGTGGATAAGTGATTGAGGGCTACTATTAAGTTATTTGGCTCTTGAGTATTGTTGGGATTAGTGCTTAATTGTAAGGCTTAATTGGTGGTTTCAACCACCACTTTTAGTTTCTTATTTTTATATTTTTGTCCTTAACTTTTGAGATACATTCTTGCTCTTTATTGAATATCATTTTTTATCTGATTCACTTGCATTATTATTATTGATTATTATGATTGGTGATTGATTTGTTACACTTCTTTCTTGCGAACGACCTCAGAACTTATGATTTTTCAAGAATTATAAATTTAAATGTTGTATCGATTTTCGTCGCTATACTATGGCGCGATATTTTCCTAACTACAATGATTTTCGAGCGTAATACATGTGCCTTGCTAACAGGTAATTAAGTTGATCAAAAAGTGCTTTACCTAATGTTAAATAAAAGTTACCTAATGTTAGGTCTACTATTTAATGTTAGGTGTTCAGTTAGGTGTAAAGTTTGTTATCTTTTAGATGTCTCTACTTTAGCTCTAACAACCTGACCTAACGTTAGATGATTTTCATCTAACATTAGATAGGCTACTTTCAGTCTACCTAAGTGAATGAATGTTCAATTTAAGTTCTAAAAAGATCTAGGTGATTATGACCACTTAATTAGCACCTAATGGCCTAATTTAAGGTTTATTAAACTTATTTGGATCATGTGTGGTGCTCTAGTGAAATTTGCACATGAGGCCCCTATCATTTTCCAATGTTACAAAGAGACCTAAGACTTGAAAACCTGCGAATCTATTTAGGTGATTGGACTCTATCTTCTTGATTTTGAATCTCATCAACTTGCCTAACCTAAAAGTCAATCTCACACGTGCAATATATGTAATCCAATTTTAATCCCAATTATTTGAGATGTTTGTTATCATCAAAACCATTAATTAATGATAAATGTGATGCCTAATTGCTTATCATTTATTTTATCACACTATTCACCTCTCCTCTAGTGCCAATCCACAAATATTACATGAGATATTTAGTAGTTCCTCACCTCGGGTACTCCACTACCAAAGCCTCCTAGGTTAGTATTCTGAACTTCTATTCCCTTAACACCAAAGGTATCAATTCCACTAAACTAAGGTAATTATTAGGTTACCTCAACCCAATCGCAAGATGTAAGTTATCACACCCTACAAACATGCAACAAGCTTAATACAAAATAGCATTGGTGTAAGACAAGATATAAAATCTTCTTACAACAATAACTTAGGTTTCCCAACAATAATTAAATAGATGTTACCAAATTGGGAGCCTAAGAATCTAGGCATGTAGAGAATTGGACATGATTCCAAGTACAATCACTAGTTTGTCTCAACGAAAAATGAGTGGTGTTGAAGGCACAAAAACAATGAGCACAAATGGTGTAGAAAAACTCTTTGGAGATTAAATGATCTTTCTTCTTTTCTTTGTTTGTAAATTAAGGTTCCAAAGATCTATTTATAGAGTTAGAACGAACGAAATTCGAATACTAGATGTTTGGGTTTAAATCCCAACATTTATAACCTTAAATCCAACTATTTAAGCATTCAAATCTATCCCAATGAATAGTTGGTATCGGTACTAATGACTCACAACTTTTTATTCAAACAACAAAGTCATAAACAGTACCTTTGAGGTACCGGTACTTGTTGTTTCTAGATTTGGGTTTAAACTAATTAACTTAAATCTGTAACCCATGGGTACCAATACCAAGCCTTTGTACTACCAGTATCAGTTGGGTATAGGTTTGGTTCTTTGTCAACATTTGAAAACACCCAAACCTGTAACCCACTTGTACCGGTACTTGTGGGTTATAACAAGTACCTCAATTAAACATTAATATAATTGAATTTTTAATCTTCTTTCGAAAATGACTTGAACTTTTGAAAAGAGATCTTTTGAGTAGAAATCAAATCATCAAATTAATCTAATCCTAAATTATCTTTAGATTATTTCTAGGCTAGCTAATTTGATTTTATTTGTCAGGAGTCTTACATTCTACTAATAAACAAATAGAAATATATTCAAACATCTTCTTGCAAGTTAGTTCTCTTAATTTTGTCTTCAAGCTCTTCCATCCTTGTTTAAGCATTTGCTTTTTCTTTTCTTCTTTACTTCCTCCATCATCCTCTAATTGAGATTAGTATCTATACTCCGCAACAATACTCAATTCCAACTATTATAAAAGGAATTGTTTTATTAAAGTCAAAACTTAGGAAATGTGGAACATGGTTCCAACAACACGTGCTGATCAAATGACATTTTTATTGAGTGACTAACAAATAACTCATCATGTTATGCTCCTATTGAGTCAAATAATGAGTAGGAAGAATTAGGAGAAGGGGAAGAAGAAGTATGAAATGAGACCAACACCATGGTCAAAATCAAGTTGGTGGAAAAGAAGTAAAAAAATAGAATTCGGAGAAAATGTTACTAGAGTGTTCAATCTTAACATGTTTCCCCATGTACACTTGGAATTTGGATTTTGTGCCCTTGGTTTGTCTTCTAAATAAAGTAATGACTTACATTAGATATGTTCATGTCATCTGAAAAAGGTATCAATTCATTTAGTGCATAATTAGGTCACTTAGTACGAATAAGATAACATACTTGGCCAGATCAGATATACTCGATGTGTGTTGATTTGGAGAAATAACCAATTTAGATAATCCAAATAGCACATCAAGAAATAATTATAATGTTAAGCTCTCATGTTTCTTGTCTAAGTTGGATGTCAACCATTAAGATACTATCACTCAACTTATTTTCTTAAATAGGGTTCAAAATTGTCATAAAGGTCAGGTCAAAGAGTTGAGTTGATGAAATAAGATATAAGCGAACATCATCTCCAATGTTGTCATGGAGAAAGCATATCTTTTACTTAGTGAGGCCTATCAGTTGGTTCTTTTCAAGTAGCTTACCTAGTGGATTGAGGTTCTTCATATGAAAAAGAATTTAAATTTTGACTAAAACCATTACATGAAAAAGTATACTTTGTTTCAACATGATTTGGAAAAATAAAGGTCTTTAAGTTAAATTTGAATTGTTATTTTGTATCCAACACTCAAACTAAGAGGCATGTTGACCCTCCTACCTCAAGTGTAATCGGGCTCTTCTCTCCATTGAGAATGTTCAGCTACGAATGCCTACATACACAGTTTCAATGAGAGGAGTGAGACCACTTTCTGCTTTGTAAGTCTAACTTGCATGTCCGAATGATTCGGTCCTTTAAACTTTTGCCGTCGGAACCTATTTTAAATGACGCCACTAAGTGATGCCGTAAGTAGCGTCGTTGTTTCTTTTTCCCGTCGGCAATAAAGAACATCTGATATCGAGTTATAGTTCGACCAATGGATGGATTGGATATTTTACTGTCATTTGATAATTGATGGGAATTTTATTTCTTGTCACTTTTAAAATAAGTGACGGTATATGTACGTCACTTTCTCCTGTGTTAACACACACTTTTTTAGGTTTCGTCGTTGTTTAAATTAATATGCCATCGCTTATATAAGAGATGGCAAAAATATTTTTGCCGTCATAATGCGGATTTTACACGATTTTATAAGTGGGTGTTTTTGTCATTAAGACACGTAAAATCGATTAGCTTTTAAATTTATATTCTTAGATAGTGGTGGTATATAGGGTTGTCCAAGGAGGCCAATTTGTTAGTTAAATAAGTGATTCTTTCTCTCGCCTCTCAAATCAACACTTCTTTTTGTATTTTGATTTTTGCAAATTTTTTGTTTGCAAATAAGTAGGATACGAATGCGAAGATAGAACTACGCTAAAGAAACTACGCCTAATAACTAGAACCTAAGTGACAAGAGGAGTCTTCTCTTCTAAGCTCACCCTAGGCAAGTGTGCCTAGGGTAATTAGAAGAGAGGTGTGTGATGCACTAAAATAAGTAAAGTTGCTACTTGAAATTAAAAATTCAAGAATGAAGAAAGGCACTTTGCTAATAAGAAGAAATGTTTACAAAGTACCCAGGGAGATCAACTAAGCGAAGGTTCCACTTAGTTAATCCTTAGGTAGATGAATGCTTAATAGGAATTAAAATGCAACAAAATAAAAGAAAAAATTCTCTCGAGTAGTTGAGGCAGCTTTTGCTCCAAGAATGGTATCTCCCAGACTTGAAGAAGACTTCCTTCTAGCTCCTTGAGTTGCTCCTCTCAAATGTGGACATCCTCCACCCTTCTTTCCTCTTGCCTGGCCGTCCTCCCTAGATGGAAGCTTGCTCCTTGGCGTAGCACAAGGATGGAGAGAGAAGAGGAAGAAGGCATCAAGGGAGTGGGTAGGTTACTCCCTTAATCTTCTTCTCTTTTCCTTTCTTGAGCGTGGGATGTATGGTGACTATAGGTGTTTGATGGGAAGAATTGTTGCTTGCCAAGGATCGTTTGAATGGTAGGCTGGGGGGTCTTTTTATAGGCTAGTATGGATGCTGGTTAGGAAGCTTCCTTGGTGTCATGTGAAAGGGTGCCAAGGAGGGTGGCTTGGATGGTGGTTAGGAAGCTTCCTTGGCACCACATGAAAGGGTGCCAAGGAGGGTGGTTAGGAAGCTTCCTTGGCGCCATGTGATAGGGTGCCAAGGAGGGTGGTTAGGAAGCTTCCTTGGTGCCATGTCAAAGGATGCCAAGGAGTGCATTTTAGGTGCCAATGGTTAGTGGTTTTAATGTATGTGGACAACCATTAAGGTGGAGAGGGAGTAGGGTAGGAGCTAAAGTAGTGGAGGAGCTAGCTAAGCTAGCTAGTAGCTTAGATAAGTAGAGGAGCTAGAAGGAGCTTTCCCGAGCTATCTTCACACTTGTTCCTTATGCAGTAGCATTTATGATTTCCAAAGCATTCATCCTTGTCAATCAAATGGTAGCTACATAAGATAATGTAAAATAAATGCTACTGCATGCTCTAAACCCTAAATGCAAATGCATGCTAAATGCAATGAGATAATGCAATGCAATTGACAAAACCTTAGGAACTAGATGTGAATGGATATTAAGGATGATGATAAACTGATGTTTATCACATCACTTTCCCAAATAAGTGATGGCACATACCTTTCAGGGAAGGGTGAAGTTACATTTTTTGTTGTCGCTTGCGCAAATAAGCCACGGCAAATACCTGCTAAACCTACTCAAAAGACCTCCCTTTAATGGCGTTGTTTTGTCATAAAATCGACGGCAAATGTAGGGTTTTTTTAAAATGTGAAAATCATGGGAAATACCTACTAAACCTACTTAAAAGACCTACTTTTATACAAAAATAGCCAATGAAAATGAAGAGAAGTTTATATTTTAGAAATATAGAGTCTAATGTAGAAAAAGCTTGAAAATGAAATATTTACATAAAAAAGGTAACATGGAAACATAACAAAAGAAAATGGATAAAAATCAAAATACTGCTACCCCGATGCCACCAGCTTCACCTACACTGCCCATGTCATCGTCGTCTCATTTGTGGATGCTGGGATCTGATGAAGACGGATGCCCTGATTGTCTCTTCTTCAGATGAAGGGCTAGAAACCTTTGGATCTTATCATCCATCCTACTCATCTGTGACTACATGGCATCCATCCTTTTGAGTTTAGGAAAGTTACATGTCTCTTGGTATGTCTTATGAATCAACTTACGAGCACCCTCAACTGTAGCCTTATTGTGGGTGACTTCATAGATATCCATCCTACTCATTTCCCTCTCATCATGTGTAGTGGACTAAAAATATGAAATGATACAATTATATTAAGATAACTTATAAATTAATAGTATTCAAGTGTGAAGTAGTTATAATACCTATGTAACGGCTCTTGACCGTCTCAATTTTCCTTCGACCCAAACAATGGGTCCATGGTGGAGCTTTGGCCCTATTGGCCTTATTTTTCCTTGCTTGCTCCTGTAATAAAAGCATATATATGTATAAGTTAATATACACACTAATATTTTTTATGAATTTAAGATATATGAAATTAATAGAATCATTTTTAATCGATTACTAACTTCCGCTTTGGGATCCAACCAATGCTCACATGCCTTCCAATGTTTAACCATGACATCAGAAGGATAATTCTCCATTACCTTATCGAGTGAATTGCAATTCAAGAAAAACTAAATACCAAATATAAAATGTTAGAAATAATATATGAAATTATGTATATAATAAAAATGTAAATGTTTAAAAATGGTTACCTTTCTCTTACTTTCCATCCTCCAATCTCTATGGAGTTTGGCGGCATGCTTAAGGATATATCGGGAGACATTGGAGTCGTCACCCTAATCGTAACTCGCCTACATTTATTTTAAAGAAATATATAAATCTTGATAATAATTTGAAGATAAAGTTATAAAAGAATTATTTAAGATACATGGAATTACCTCCAACTGTCGGAGGGGCTGCCTCTTTAGCTTTGCAGGCACCTTCCTCCAATCGAAGCAGCAAATGGGCACGATGGACTTAACCATTTGCCCACTCGAATGACGAAGCCCAAGTAATTCTTCACCTTCCCTATGGTTCTAAGTCTGATCGTTATTCTTAGGCCCTTGGGGACACGTTAGAGGTCTAGATTCTTTGCCTTCCTCTGTCCTCTTCTTACTCTACCTACGTAAACATTAATCATATTCATTATATATTTTTGAAGTTATAATAAACTTTAAAATATAGAAGTAATTTACTTCTTAAAAGTACAGGAGTTCTTACCAGTACTTGTTCTGGTTCTAAGGGGTCCACATGAACTGGGGACGCACTCTCCACCATCTCATCCTTCGCCTCCTCTCCCTCCTCCTTTCCCTCCATGTCATCATTCTCATCTTCATCCTCATTTGATGCTCCATAATCTGGATCATCCTCTACTCGCTCTGGCAAAGTAGGAGCAATCTTCTTCCCTTTCCCTTCCCGCCACATATAGTAAACATGCCATGTCCCAGGGTCATACAAAACATGACTGGGGTGGGAGCCAAGTGCCGGGGGGTGGCTGAGCCTGAGAAGACGACTTGGGCTAGGTGGATGGCTATGTCTCATGGGGACCCTTTTTTTTGGGTTTTTTCCTAAACCTCTTCATCTGTAACAAGAACTAAATGCAATAACTAATACAGTAGAAAATCATTAATATATAAATCATTAATGGAAAAAGTTTGGCGAACATTAAAAAAATATTTAAAAATTTCGGTAGAGTTTCCTCTTAAATTTGGAGATTTTTATATAAACCTGCATATTAAAATAAAAGTGGGCACACCCCACATTAAAAAAAATTGCAAGGAAACACTCTATAGACTACCATGTACAATCAAACCCAGTGTCATCTACTTTTCGGATGTTGGCTAGCATGGCATTTTCTGTCTATGATTCTCTTTCAACCCAATTGTAACAACTCCCTTGATGTTTTGCAGGGTGTAGGAACATGTTAATCCTAATGATGAATTCCTGGTATTAATAACATAGATCGTTCTTATTTCATATACATCAAGGTTGTGGCCTTTTATCATTAGTTATATGATCCCGCATATTGTTTCCCATCTGATAGGCATCAAATAATCTGGGTGTTGTAGGGTTAATCTGGATGGAGTCTAAGCAAAGAGATGTCCTTTAAACAGGGATGTTTTTATGAGTCCTTACTAATGATCTTGATCTTAGAGATAGGCTTTTATCTGGTTTTCCCTTGCTAGCCATTTTTTAGGTGATTTTGTATTTGATTGTCTTCCCAAACCTTTTGAGTTTGTTTTATATCAAGTATAAAACAAATCTTGGATTCAACCATACATTTGTGATACTTTGATTAACTTGGTTTTGATAAGACAGGAGGATGATGTGTCATAATTGGTGTATATGAGCTAACCTTTCAGTATGTGCTAACATTTCAAGGAGGACGTCAAATATGAAAAAGAAACACAAAACTTGAATTTTATTTCTTGTGCATATTATTTTGTTTCAAAAAGTTTGTTAATGAGCTAAAATATGGATTCTTGGTAAATTTATGAAGTTACAAATCATTGTTAAATTGAGATGTCACTCTTAGTTGTCACATTAAAATGGGTTTAGTGCCCAAGTTATTAGTTGATTTGGCATTTGCTATATTTTAAGGTTGTCTAATTTGCAAAACTCAACGTATGTTTCTTTTACCAGATGCCCTATGCTTAGTCAACCTTTTTCATTTTTTTATTATTTCTTATTCCTAATCTACAACTTGGTTGCAACAGTTATCTTAATTTTTGAGCATTCTACTTAGATCTTAATTGCCTCATTATTCACCTTTCTAATTATATAAATAAGACCTCTTATAAATCTACAAGACATCATGATGTGCACACATCTAATTGGCTAAAAATGTCTATTTATGCATGTTCCTAGGGTTGTAGAAGAATCATGCATTATAAATATTGTATAACATGCATCATCATGCATTAAGATTAATTTGTACAAATTGTATAGTAATTCACCTCTTATTGTAGCCAGGGGATAGGGCAACAACATTTTTGGGCCTCAGATTGAAGATCCAATCATACGGATCTGATCAGGGAGACGATCGAAGTCCAACACCTCTAAAATCGCCTCGATCGAACTTCCGTAGCATTAGATGTAGTCTAAGGAAGATTAGAAGTCAAGGGGCAAGGTGGAGAAAATCAAAACCTCATATGAAGAATCCAACCACATAGATGGGTTCAAATCGACGATTGTAGCCCAATCCCACGAGAATCGATCCAATTCGACATCTGTGGCACCATTTACAAGCATTTGAAGATGGATGGCCAGGATGGTGCCATGTGGCACATCCCATCCACCCAAAGCATTCCCACATGTCACCGCTACTCTCGTTCTTCATCAGCATCATTAATTCTTAGCCGTTGGATCTTCATCCAATGGCTGAGAGGAGCTTCCACCTGCACTTCAGATTTTGAGAAGGCATGGTCTTGTGATCCACCACCATTGGATTCTCATCCAATGGTCGAGAGACGACCACGTTGCCCCTCTTCAGCACATCCTCATCTCTAAAGGCAAGGCACGATTAAACCTCGGTCGTTGGATCTTCATTTAACTGTTGAGGTGCAATCATGCGATGTGGTCTTTGTGACAATCCAACATCTTGGCATAATGGTCCATAAAGGAGTTAGCAATGCGGAGCCGCACATTCAATCCACTGAGCACCTCTCCAATTCGTTGAAGAGAAGGCACAGTGAAATTCGACCGCACGATCGCGATCCAGTGGCTGCGGAGCGGCAACATGGCACTCCAGATGGGTGAGTGCGCTAAACACACACGATGATCTGCCATCATACGCAGGTGCCGTGCGCATGGTGGAGAGGAAGCGTTCTCGTGACTTTTAAGCTGTTCAATGGTGCAATTGGACAACTGATATCGATCGAAGCCCTTCAACGAATGAAGCTGAAGCGACGTGCGTGTGATTTCAATCGTTCGATCTTGATCAGACAGTTGGGATTGAACTAAGCCCTCAACGCTTGAAGATTAGAGGGTGGTGACATGGCTGCTTCTGGGCGCTTGGATCGACGATGAGTGGCTCACGTTGAGGCGCACCATTAGAGTCGTGTAGCTACAATGACACTCATAAACGTCACTAATGACCCTGATATTAATTTCTAAGCTTTGAAATGACCTTTCTATGCCTATCTCCTCAACTATAAAAAGGACCCTATGCCCCTCATTCTCATCATCCATTCCTCTCTTCTCTCACCATCTTTAAAGCTCTAAGAAGCTTGTCCCAAACTCGGGATGCTCCTTTAGAGTAAAAATCAAAATTTTATCCACTTCCCATTCCATTCATGGAGCGCAAGTGGTTGTCTTCTCACCACCATTCGGGAATCAGATCTCACAACATTGATGCCCTGCCTCATCCCTGGTTCTTCCAGATTCATCCTCTTACTTTTGTCTCTCTCCTTCCTTGAGGTGTCATTCGTCCAGCTCGTCCTCCAAGCATTCATCGAGGAGGAGAATCTCTAATCCTCTATCTTTTTATCTCTTTCTAGTATAGATTTTCAACTTTATAGTGGTAGCAATTAGTTTCAATTGACATTATCATAGTTATAAGGTTGTTATTCTCTCCCTCTCTTCTCTCTCTTGCTTATATTTCAAGTAGATTAGATATTGTGAATGATTTCTTTATAAAAAAATTACAAAAAAATGTAATTACGGATTTAATTGACGTAGCCTCCCTGTGTTCGACTTAGGACTCATCAGAGTTTCGATTATAAATATTATTTGGTAGCAGATTTTCTTCCGAAGTTGTAACGACTCTGGTTTTCCAAACATAAACTTTTTGCAACGATTTTCTCGCTTATCATTTTGGTGCCGTTGCTGGGGAGGCAATGGATCCAAATTATTTTTTGCATTCCACACACTTACTCGATCTTTAATCTCTCTCTTCTTTCTTCTAGTAAAAGCTAGGCATGGGGGTATGATGGTAACACCATTATGGGTCCTAATTAGCCAAAATTAATCAGATTTAAATGATGAATGCTTCTAAATGATCATCTGAGGGTCACAATTCCACATTAAACTGATCTGAGGACAAGGTAGAAAAATGCGGTTAATTCTACCATTTTAACAGCACATTGCAAATGCAGATTAACTAAGGGGTTGATGATGAACGAGATTTCATATGCGAAAAGATTGAGTTAAAAACCCATCATTGTAGTTGCATAAAAATCCACTATTAGGTAGAACTTTTAATCGAAACTCTAGTGAGTCCCAAGTCTAACACATGGAGGTGAACGTTTGATTAAAAACCACATTTGGAGTTATTTTCAGAAAATAGATTACCTGGTTGAAATTAATCTACGCTAGCTATTCTACGTAAAGAATAGAAAGAGAGAGAATAACACAGAGAAAAGAGAGAGAAAGAGAACCAATATTTTATAACCATCTATTCATTGCAACTAACTTCTACAACTAGAAAGCTGAAAAGCTATTCTAGAAAGTGATAAAAAGATAATGATGAGAAAATCCTCCTTGATGGCTGCTTGGAGGATGAGCCGCGTTAACGGAGCGCCTGGAAGAGGGTGGTGAGATGCTGGATGAGGGGGAACGAAGTTGGAGGACGAAGGACAAAACAGGGTGGCGTCACAAAGGATTTGCTTTCCAAATGGTGGCGAGAAGATAACCATGGGATGCACCACGAAGGGGGTAAGAAGATGAGAAAATTATTTTACTCTAGCTCTAGCGGAGCATCTCGGGTATGGGACCAGCTCGTAGAGCTTCGGAGGAGGTGAGAGAAGAGAGAGAGGGATGAAAAAATATGTGGGAGGGGTAGGCTTTTTATAGTTGTGGGAATGGGGGCATAAAAGTCTTTTTCAAAGCATAGAATTTAATATAGTACCTTTAGTGATGTTTATGAGCATCATTGTAAAGCGCACGTTGCTAAAGCTCGCATGGAAGGGGAGCCACTCATCATCGATCGCAAGGCCCTTACACTGCCACATCGAAGCCCACTGACCTTTGCTCGTTCGTTGCTTCATCATACCCAACTGATCTCAGCCGTCCTATTGTTCGATTGGATGGCTTAGATTGTGCGAGCACGATTCATATTCTGCGTTATGAGCACCCGCATGTGATGGCATGTACGATATTGCGTCATCGCATGCATGGGCATGCTCCTTCATCCGATGCACTTAAGCACGCCACGTAGCCACCTTCGCTGTCGTTCATCCTGCATTCGACAGTCCAATTTCATCCACGCCTTCTCTCACAGATGTATCTGCTCACCGCAAGTTGATCGCGCATTGCGCTCTTGCAAATGCAGTGCGCAACCGCTGCATGATGACGTGCGTTGTGACTAGCTTTTGTTGTAGAAATTACGTTGTAGTACAGCTAGTTATTGCCATCACTACAGATATATTTTTTACTCGGAAAATAAAAGAGTTCCCGAGGTCGAACTCAGGGAGCAAGTCGTATTCTAGAAGTACAGTATTTCTTATTACAAAAATAGAGAGAGAGAGATGAAAATTTGGCTTCTTCTTCTTCTCTTCTTTCTTCCTCTTTGTCTTCTCTTCTCTTTGGCTCTTGATTTCATCTTCTTTGTCTATCTCCTCGTGGTCTTCTCTTCTGCCTTCTGTTCTTCCTTGTTTTCTCTTCTTCTTCTTCTGTTCTTCAGATCTTCCTCTCGTGCTCTTCTTCTTCTTTTCTTTTGCTTTCAGGACGTCATCTCTCCTTCTTTCTTCTTTTCTTCTTCTTCTTCTTCAGTCCTTCTGTCCTTCTTCTTCTTTTGCCTTCAGGACGTCGTCTGATTTTCCAATCAGACGACTTAAATGCTAAAGCTACAGTGTCTTCCTCAGCTTCCTTCTTCTTCTGCTTTGTGTTCTCTTCTTCTTTTTCTTCCGCAGTCCTTCTTCACCTGTGCCTGCACACTTCACGGTTTACACGTCAGAGGGCAAAACCTACTCTACCCTCCCCCCCCGCGTCTCTCTCTCTCAGAATTCACTCTTAGGAAAGCTCTCCCAGAGCAACCGGTTAATCGGGTACGCGGGTCGCGCCCGGGTCCAGGCCCACCGGCGTGCGGTGGTGGGCAAGGAGTGCAGGTCGGGCTAATCGGGTCAGGCCAGGTCCGCGGGGCGTGAGCGCGAACGAGGCTGGGTAGTCGGGCAGGTGAGAGGGACCTCACCCCGTGATTAGGAGGCGAACAGCTTAAGGCACTTTTTGCCTTTAAGCGCCCGCGTGCCTCTCAAAGTTTCCGAGGTGGGACTAAATGTCCCACCCCAATTGAGCGCCTGCAGCGAAGGAGGCAGCTGGCAATTGCAGCTTCACGTGAGGCCTTCGCCCCAGCTGCGAGCCTGGGAGTCGGACCTGGGCGAAGCGCACTTGGAGCTGCAGGTTGAAGGTGCTTCTTCAACGCAGCAATGGCGACGGCGGTCGAGATACCTGTCCACAGAGGAATGGCCTCTCGGCCTAATCAGATACGCGGAGAACCTTCGCCGTGGCACGGCGAAGGTGGTGGGGGGTCTAGCAGGCGGCGGGGTGGAGCATGAGGGTCGCCCTAGGTCAAACTGCAGTGTGGGAAATGGGTTTGTTCGGGGGGTCTGCAGAGGGCGTTTGGTGGGAAGTGGAAGGGCGGAAGAGGATCAGGGCGAGGAGGCGGAGGTTATGCACGGGTCGGAAAGCCGTGTGGGGTGCTGGAGCGATGGGAGCAGGTCGCCGGAGTGTGGCCAGAGGTGGAGAAGGTGAGGGTGATTAGGTCGGTCGAGGGTGTAATTGACTGTAAAATAGGGAGGAAAAGAAAGAGGGGATAGAGAAGACTAATTCTAACCTAGCTAAAGTGACGAAGGGGACGAAGAGGCTGCCAGCTCGTACCTACCGGAGCTGGAGAAGAAATGCCCAGTGGGGGAGGACGGCGGCGACGACGGGGCAGAGGCAGCGCGCGTCGGTATTGCGCGACGTGGAGGAGAATCAGGAAGAAGTCTCTGCTACTGGTATTGCGGCAGAGCGAAGAGGAGGAGGAGGAGAAGCCACCGGAGCAAGGGGGCGTCTGTCGGAGTGGGAAGAGAGGAAGTGAGGGGGTATCTCCGTCAAATCCGAGCTCGGAAGAACGGCGGAGCGACGGGGGTATTTATAGGGGCAGAATCAGAGAGGAGGGCGGAGGGAGACGATGTGTCTCCCTCGCCGGAGGACGCCGGAGGAAGGAGACCCATACCGTCTGTGCATTCGCACGGGCGGTATGGGTGGTTGCAGCGCTCATGGGGGTGCTCCTGCGACGGCTGACGACGCAGGGCACCCCCATTTGACTTGGCAGGCTCCCTCCCTTACCCTGCGCGGCGCCATGCTCCGCGCAAGGTCGCCGGAGCATGGTGCTGCTCAGGTTTTGCAGGAGGGACCTAAATGCAAAGAACGAAGGAGAGTTAGGGGCCAAAATGTGAGGGTTCAAAAGTTGAGGGCCAGAAAGTAAATGTATGAGGACCAAAGTGTAAAGTTGGTCAAGAAGGTTTCTTATTAGGCTCAAGTTTTTATACATGACTAATTAGGACCTAAGGATTCTGATGGTGAATTTTATTTCTAGATTAAACCTTGTTTGACCGGTCAATTTACGCAAAAACCCAAATTAAGTTGTTAATTGGGCATGGTTCTCAATGTAGGTCAAAATAGGTTCCTAAGGCCAAATTGAAGGTTCTAAACCCTAGAGATTATTTTTCTATGAATTTTAGAGGGTTTATTCTATTTTTACTTTGCCTCAAACCTAGTGTATTTAAGTGGGTTTGTTTTTAGGGTTACAGGATGTCATTTAATTCTTAAATTGCACATGAACCCATTTCTGATTGATTCAACCCACTTTTATCTTATTTAGATCATTTGACCTATGTTCGGTTTATGAGAAATTTCGTTTATGTACTGCAATGGTGAAATTGCAGTTTTAAACCTTTATTTCATGTTTTCTTCTCAGAACACTTATTCCTCAATTTAAGCCCTTTGCTAAGTTATGTAGGAGCTTTTATCCTTTGTATTAGGTCAAAATGAGCTAGTTATGGCTTATGATGAGGTTCTCATCACTGCACCAAGTCTTCCAAATGGTCGTGCTTTTGTTTTAAGGTTGCGGTGCTCTTAACCATTATAGTCTCGATCCAACGGTCGAGATTGCATGACCTTTGATGAGGAGAAGGCCAGTGGCTGTGGGAGGCCTAGATGGCACCACATGGTGCCATCTGGGTCATCCATTTTCTAATGCTTGTAGATGGTGCCACGATTGTTGGATTGAGTTGATTTTCATGCCGTTAGGCTACGATCGTCGATCCGAACCCATTCATGTGGTTAGATTTATCATCTGAAGTATGAATTTTCACCACATTGACCCTTGGTCTCTGATCTTTCTTGAACTGCATTTGATGCTACAAAGGTCCAATTGGGGTGATCTCAGTGGCGTTGGACTTCGATCGTCACCCTACTCAGATTCGTACGGTTGGATCTTCAATCCGAGGCCCCGAAATGTTATTGTCCTATTCTCTGACCATAAAAAGGGTAAATTAATTTATAATTTATACAAACAAATTTAAATGCATGATGATGCATATTATGCATTATTTATAATGCATGATGCTTCTATAGATCAGGAACATTGATAAATAGGCATTTTAGGCCAATTAGATGTGTGCACATCAATTTATTAGGGGTTAATTAAAGGTCAAATGAACTTAAAAGACCAAAAAGTGGGCTCACATTGAATGAACTAGGATTTTACGCATTTTGAGGGTAAAAATAATACTAAAAACCCTAATAACCCCACTTAAATTTAAAGGGTTATGATCAAGATAAAATCACTTAAACCTCCTAAAATTCATTGAAAAATATTCTAAGAGGTTTGGTGCCTTTACTTTGACCATCTGAACCCATTTTAACCAATAATAGAGTTTTAGACGGGAATTTGCCTTAATTTGGGCTCCTACGCAATTTACCTAGTCAAACTTGGTAAAAATTAAAATCCAAGTTCACCATTCAATTCCTTGGTTCTAAATTAGGTTAACACCAAAATTTGGGTCTAATCAGAGTCCATCTTGACATAGTTTACTATTTGGACCTTAAAAATTCTATTTTTCACACTTAGACCCCTAACTTTTAATTTTCCTTACACCCATGCCCCTATCTTCTCATCACTTTTGCAGATAGGTCCTTTATGCCATTACTGTGTGAACAGAACATTCACACCCAATGCCACCGATTTCATCTGAGGATATCTCCTCCAATTCATGACCAAATCCCTCCAAACATGGATGGATTGATCACTAGAGGATTCCCTGTCGTATGAACACAATCACAGATCCTAAGGAGAAGCCAAGAATCTAGGTGAGCTCGAGAATTCTTAATCTGAGGGTTTCCAAAATCACAACCCAAACTTGTGAATTCCTTAAAATTGAGGTAAATTCCGAGCTCTATATAAGCTCAATCTCCCTGCACATTCCCCAGTCATGAATTGGCCTAAAATCACCTTCTCCCTCATCTCCAGCCAACCCAACATGCACTCCGACGACCTCTCTTCAACCTCTTCATTCGCACGTGTTCTTCACCAATGAACACCGCCACTACCCTCCTCTCTTCCTTGTGCACCTTGCCGGCCAAAGCAAGGGCGTAGTCGACCTCGTGTTCATTGTCGTTATCCTGGTCATCAAATTCATCTTCCCTACGTCCGGCTGGTCAACGCCGGATGTGGTCTCGCTTCCTCTCCCTCCAATAAGTTCCTCATCTTCTCCCTCTCCTTTCTTAGCTTCTTTTAAGCTCCATAAAATTAGGTTAGACTCTCTCCTATCACCATTCCGCCCTCATCTTCTCTAACTCAAGCATGAGCTCATGCAAGCTCGCACCGACACCACATGACACAAAGCCACAAACCACCACCTCCATGACCATCCACAAGTTCTAGCGACCAAAAGCCTCAAGTTTATTGGGGAGTTTAGCTATTGAAACTCTCCGTCGGATGACCCATCACACAACCACCTTCTCCGACGTCCTTCGGGCACCACACCACACCAACCATCAAATCTCCACCGCCAACACACTCCTCACATCACAGTGAGTCTTCTGAACCCTTTAATTAGGGCTTTTAGCCCGTATTCATCTATTTCAGGTCTCGCCGGAGCTACTGCCATCTTCGCCTTTCGCCGCCACCATTCGTCGCTGTGCGTCGACTTCAACCTTCGATTGCACATCCAGTAGCCGCAGAGCAACCTCATGAAGCTGTCCAGACCCTTAATTGACGTAGAGGCACACGTACAATGCCAATTATGCGAAGAGAATCATCAGCAGTTGCATGCGCAACAGACCTCCAGATAGTCCCAAATCGGCGCTTTTTAATTTTGCAACGCACATATAAGGAATTATGCATATTATCTTATTACCTCAAATGCACGGGATGATGCCCCACACACTATCTCACGCACGCCTTTGCCTACACTCACTTGCATGTGAGTTTGGGCTGATTTAAGGTTGGTTTGAACTGGTCCGACTTGGGTTTAAATAGTGCTCTAGGTCTGGTTTGGAGAGAGAGGGAGAAGGGTATCCTGAGGGAAGGAAGGGGGCTTTTACATTATGGAGAAATTTAGACGTCTGATGTTGGATCTGATTTGAATATTTAACCCATCTAAGATTGGGTCGAGATGTTTATTATTAGTCTGATCTGAGAGGGAATTGGCTCTAACTTGGCTTGATACTGTTGATTTGATTTGGGAAGTGGGCTTAATTGTAAGGGATATTTGGTGGTTTCAACCACCAATTTTCTCTTTTATTTTTACCCTTTGATACAATTTTTGAAGCATTAATTGATTATTTTATTTGTGATTGAATCTTGTGCTTATTGATATATTATTTGATTAGTGGATTGTATTGCTACAATTTCTCCCTACAAATGACCTCAGTACTCATGGATTTTTCAAGCTTTATAAATTTAAATGTCATGCAATTTTCGTCACTATACTACAACGCAATGTTTTCCTAAACTATGACAAATTTTGATGCAACAGCTGTACAGGAGAATGCTAGGTCCAACCCATATTCTAACTCCTATAACTCGGGTTGGAGGAACTACCCTAACTTCTCCTGGAAATACCCAGGGCTGCAAACCTAAATCCAACCTAGCAATTATGCACCGTAAAGACCAATTGGTCACGGTCATGTATTGATGGAAACACCATCATAGGCCCTAACTGGCCACTTTTAGTCATGTTTAAAAGATAAATTCTCCTACATAACCATCTGAGGGTTATAACTCCACTTTAGGCTATTTTGAGAAGAGAATAGGAAACTGAGGTTAATTCTGTAATTTTAACAACATATTATGAACACAAAATAACCAAGGGGTTTTCTAATGGTGAAATAAAGGTTAAATGAGCATTAGAGTCTAATAAGAGGGTCCAGACAAACAGAAATAGGGTTTTACGCATTTCGAGAATAATACAGCACGCAAAACCCTAATTTCAGACTTGCTTAAATTATAGAGGTTTTGGTCAGGATAAAATTTATATAAATCTCCCAAAATTCATAGAAAAATATTCCTTGAGGTTTGGTAACCTTGATGTGACCTGTGGAACCTATCTTGACCCTAAATAGAGTCGTAGATAGAGTTCTGCCTTAATTTGGGTTTATAAGCAAATTTTTCAGTGAAACTTGGTCAAAACTGAAATCCAACTTTACCATCACATTCCTTAGGTCTAAATCAGGTTTGTACCAAAATTTGGGTCCAATCAGAGTCCATCTTGACCTAGTTTGCATTTTAATCCATTCAAACTCTATTTTCCACACTTAGGCCCCTAGTTTTCAAAATATTTGCATTTAGCCCCCTAACTTCTCATCATTTTCTTGAAAAAGGTTCCTACTACCATTAATAGTGTTAACCCATTAGCACCAACCTTCAACCTGGGATTTCTCCCTGATTTCTCGATCAATTCCTTTCAAAATTAGAAGGAATGATCATGAGAGAATCCCCAATTGCTTAAACCTTGTCTTGGGCTCCAATTCTTGTCAAGGAGATCATGCAAACTCCTCAAGTTTAGGGATCTCTTTCCCTGGAAATCTGAGCTCCTCAAGCTTGTTTCCAAGCTTAGAAGCCTACCTGAACCCTTTAAAAGGACCTCCATCGCATTGCCTAGCTCCTTAGTGAGTTTTAGGCCTAGAAATCCTCCATCTTCTCTACCTCTGGCCTGCTCCAAAGATCGCTCCGGTGACCTTTTCCCTCCGATCTCCTTCCCTGGAGCCACATAACATAGGTAGCAGGTCTGCCTTCCTTAGCTTCGTCTGCGTCTCGCCGTACCCGTGAGAAGCCTCATCCCCTTCAGTCGTCGCTGCTGCTCTTCCTCCCGGAGTACTCCGTCTTCGGCTCCATCCCACTACAGTCGGACACCCTCAACTTATCTTTGATGGGAACACCATCATATGCCCTAACTAGCCCATTTTAGTCTGGAATAAAAGATAAATGCTCCTATGTATCCATCAGAGGGTCCTATATGCATAATGTTCTGTTTTGAGAAGATAAGAAACCAGGGTTATTTCTGCAATTTTAATAGCATTTCATGAACAAAAAATAACCAAGGGGTTGGCTAGGGGTTAATTGAAGGTTAAATGAGCATTAAAGTCAAATGGGTTCATGCAGACAGAAATGGGTTTTCTCGTATTTCGAGAATAAACAGTAACACAAAACCATCATTTCAGACCCGCTTAAATAACAAAGGTTCTGGTCAAGATAAATTCCATCTAAATCTTCTAAAAATCAAAGAAAAATATTCTATAAGGTTTTGCATCCTTGATTTGACCATCTAAACCTATTTTGACTTAAAATAGTCTTAGACAAGAAGTTGCCCTAATTCGGATTTCTATGTAAATTATCCATTCAAAATTCGTCAAAGCCAAAATTTAACTTCACAGTCAGATTCCTTGGGTCCAAATTAGGTTTGTACCAAAATTTGGGCTCAATTAGAGATCATTTCGACCTAGTTTGCATTTTAGTCCATTCAGACTCTTTCTTTCTCACATACACCCTTAACTTTGAAAAATCCTTTCATGGACCCCCTAACTTCATTGTCTTCTTTGCATTTGGGTCCCTACCACCATTGCAGGTGTGAACCCATGCAGCCGAGCTCTCAATTAGAGATTCTCCCTGATTACTTGGCCAATCCCTTCCAAACTTGGAAGGGACAACCCTGAGGAGATCCGTGATCGATTAAACCTAATCACAAACTCCAAATCCATCTAGATTGCTCATGCGAATCCAAGGATTTCAAGAATCCTTCTTCTTGAAAAACTGAGCCTTTCAAGCTTGTTTCCAAGCTTGGGAGCTTGCTTGAATGCCTATAAACGACCCTCATGGACAACCTCACCTCCTTAGTGAGTTTTTGGGCCACAAATCTCTTCTCTTCTCCCTCTCCAGCTTGCTCCAAGCTCCGCTCCGGCGATCCTCTACCTCCAACTCCCTCGCTGGCTGCCACATACAATAGGAGATTAGATCTTCTTCCCCTCTTCATTTCGCATCACGCAATACTGGTGCGGCGCTCTTCGGTCCCCTCCTCATCGCCATCCCCCTTCCCGGAGCATTCTCCTTCTCCGATGCCAGCTCATCACGGCTGACGCCTTCTCTACATCCTCTTCATCTGCTAGCTACCCTCTTCGATTCCTCTGCATCTACCGATCATCATAGCATCTCTAGACTTCGGTTCTACCCATGAGTCCGCCCACTCCACCATCATCTTCCAACTCGTTGGCATACCTCTGGCGATCTCGATAGCATGCCACACTCCACCAACTTGCCCGCTACCACTTCCTACACCTTCGTCGTGTCCATGCGAGCAAAACCCCTTAAGAAATTGAGGGGATTGCTGCGCCAATCTCTCCATCGAACACCCTCACAACCTTCAACTTTTTCCGCCTTCGCCACGCTCGCATACGCATCTCCACAGCATGCCACCGCCACCACCACCCTCACCGCACTCGCATGACACTCCTAAGTGCTTCTGATGTGGCCGCAAGGCCATTTTCATCTTTGCAGGTGTTTGTGGTCCACCGCCATTGACGAGCTTCTTCACGCGACCTTAGGTGCCTAGCTTTAGAGCGTCCTTCCTCGCATCCACCTTCAGGTCACACGGAATCCTTCTAGGAACACACTCAGCTCATCAATTGGAGGAGTTGCCCTCTCCTTCGACTGCAATCAAGAACTTTAGAAGTTGCTGCAACATGTGAAGGACAACAGGGACTTTAGTCCCACATTGGTGCCTGATGAGCTCTTTACGCAGCATAAGAGGGATTTCTGCTTACGACCCCTCACCTAGTACACAAGGGGTCAGGTCCCACCTCACACCTTCACTCCTCGGCTACCACTCACACCCAATAGCTCTGATACCTTGCTCAGATTCGTATACCCGCTAGATACCCAACTATAAACCTGATTACACGAGTTCAAGAGAGAAGAAAAGAAGAGAAAGAGATGGGGGGGTTTGCTTCTCTCTCTAACTCTCAACACTTAGAAGAATTTCAGAGGCTATGCGCCTCTATTGTGCGTGGCTACTGAGTTTCTATCTTGAGGCTCAAGGAGAAGAAGAGAAGGCTCTATCTGAGGAGCCTTGTGCTATGCTGTGCCTCTCTCTCTAGGCTTGAAGAAGGAAGAAGAGGCCTTTGCTTCTCTGTTGAAGCTGCTCCTCCTGAACACTTAAGTCGTCTACAGTTTATTTCTGTCGTATGATTTCTGAGCCATTTGATTCTATGGTTGAGCTTACTATTCATATATTTGAGTATTTGTGAGGTTTAAACTTAAAGGGTAATTTGGTGATTCAAATCACCATTTTACCTTAATCTTTTTGCACATTGACATTTGGATCTATTGATATATTATTCTGAATTATTCTTCTGATCTTAATTGCTTATATTTTTCTTAGAATTGTGATCAGTGAGATTGAATTGCCATTATTGCTCCCAGTGAATGACCTCATACTTGCAAGTTATAAATTTTAAGTGTTTTCGAGTGATTTTGACTTGCTATGATGATTACATCCTTTAAAACATCAATTTCGATCCGATAAACAATCTTCCTCTCCCTAAGTCCTCTAAACTCCTCTCCTACTCCACTTCATTTCTACTCACTTAAATCACACTTTCGACTACCATTCTGCCTGCACCCATTGTCGTCTTCCATGTCTTCGGCGTACCTCTGGTGACCTTGCGCAACCGCCACATCGCACCAAACCGCTCACCACCGATCCCAAAACCTTCGCCGTGTCCTCACGACCAAAATGCCTCAAGTAATTGAGAGAATTGGCCACACACACACTCCACCCAACACCACCCTTACTGCACCACCTTCTTGAGGTCGCTGGACCTCCACATGCACTCTCACTCCACAAAACACCCACCATCGCACTCGTCGACATCCAATGATCCTCTTGAGCTGCTCTGACGTGGCCATCAAACCGTATTTCTTATTTCAGGTCATCACCGTCTCTTCGATACCACCCTTGACTTCTTCGACCTCGACTGTAGTTCTCCGGCCTCAATCATCCGTGAATCCATCTTTAGGCGCTGCGGACAACTCCTAGGTTCTCTTCTAGGACCTCAATTGGAGCCTTCGGCCTCGCCTTCACCTTTAATTTGGAGCAGCATCTTACCTGCTATTGCGCGAAGAATAGGGCGACATTTAGTCCCACATCGGTTGCTTACAACCAATCAACACCACTTAAGTGGATTTTCTGCTACCACCTTATCACCTCAGCACACGAGGTGAGGTCCCACTTACTGCACGTACGCTCACTCCTCACCCGCTACACCTTACAGGCAGGTCTGGTCCCCTACTCTGATCTGATAACCCGAATTTGAGCCCAATTACACCTGGGTCTGAGAGAAGTTAAAAGGAGGAAATTGTGAGAGAGGGGTGGGTTTTGCTTTGCTGAGATCTTGGAGCTTGCCTTCTCTCGTGACACTTAGAGAAATCTGAAGAGGCCCTTGAGCCTTGCTTACTACTGCTGTTGTGTTCGCGAAGAAGAAAGGACCTTATGCCTCTTTTGTTAAGGCATCTGCTAGTTATTAGATACTTAACTGACGTGGAAATTTGATTGTGGTTACTGTGCATTTTTTTGAATATTTGTGAGCTTTAAACTTAAGGGTTAATTTAGCGATTTAAATCACCATTTTAACCCGATCCTTTTGCTCTATTATTTTGATCTTATTGAACTATCATTTTGAATATCATTGCTTTCAATTGCTTATATTTCTTATGATTAGTGAATTAAATTACATCTTTGCTCCTTGAGAACGATCTCGGACTCTATTTTTTGAGTCTGAGTTTATAACTTTAAATAATTTGAGCAATTTTGTCCTATACTACAACGTATTTCTTAAACAACGACGATTTTTCCTGAACATGTATACACTCAGTTGCCCCCTAATCAGGTCAATCAACCAGCATGAAATGCCTAACAACCTACAGGGCAGACTGATATGAACTGCTAAATGGTAAAAATGCAAGGTTCTATGCTCCAGCTCATGCAACAAATGAAAACCTCGCTGCATAACTTGCAATCTAGGCTCATTGCTAATACCCGACAGCACGGATCTCTACCATCTCAATCTGTACCCAACCCCCACAAAGTACAAAATCGGGTAATCAAGCCCAAGGGTACGAGAATCAGAGGGACCCACATGCACATTCTCAGGTGGTTGAGTAGGGTCCTTCCTCTTCTTTTGCCTCCGGATATCTGGATAATCAAGCCCCTTCGATCTTTCCTAACCCTCCCCAAGATCCGAACCTATACACTTCTGCAAACTCCATCACCTTGAGGAGTGGCAAGCAAAACCAGGATCCTGAACTACCATCTTCTAGTCAATCAAACCATGGTGAGCATAAGAAAGGAAAGGAGAAAATTGAAGAAGAAACCAAGGCTCAGGACCTCGAATCTAATGATTTTACTCATGTCTTGTTCCCTGAAGCCTTGTCAAAACCCAGGAAGAAGAAGCCTATTAATAGCAATGAGGAGCTCTTGAATCTATTCAAGAATGATGAAATCAATATCCCACTCCTCGATGCTATTAAGCATATTCCGGCTTATGCTAAGTTCTTAAAGGATTTATGCACTCAGAGGTGTAAGTCAAAGGAATCAACCCTAAGGAAGTGATACTCTCCGAGCAGACTAATTCTGTCATCCTGCATCATCTCCCTCAGAAAAAGAGAGATCCAGGTGCCCCTTTGATTTCATGTGTTATCAAGGATTACACCTTTGACCGGGCACTCTTAGATCTAGGTGCATCCATAAACCTAATTCCGACTTCCCGGTATGAAAACTTCGGATTAGGTGAAATCAAGCCGATCTTAGTAACACTGCAATTAGCGGACCATTCAGTCACAAACCCGAAAGGTGTTATTGAGGATGCTATCGTCAAGGTCAAGGATTTCTATTTTCCTGTAGATTTCCTTATCCTTGACATGGATGTACTTGAAAACTTAAGGAACATGCCGATCATTCTAGGGCGTCCGTTCCTGGCTACCACTGAGGCCAATATCAACTATGAAAGTGATAGTATGGTGATCGCCTTTAGGGATAGAAAACTTAAACTCGATATCTTTAAGGTGATTAACAAATTTGAGGGTTGTGGATATGTTGAGGAATTAGAGGATAATGATATGAATATTGAAACGTGTATGGCTGTTACTATTCTCGAGGATTCCTCCTGCACCAATGAACCTGAACCACAACCCTCTATGGTAGACCCACCACATTTTGAAGAGGTTATTTTGATTTTGTTCATTCACAACCTCTTCCACTGAATCATCCTGATGAATCTTCATTAGCATCCTTCCTACCTTCTGTTATCAGCTTGCCCCAACTAGAACTTAAACCATTGCCAGAAAGTCTAAAATAGGAGTTCTTAGGACCAAAAAGACATTCCCTGTGATTATCAGTGCAAACTTGACTAAGGAGCAAGAATTGAAACTGCTTAAGGTCCTAAAGGCACATAAAGAGGCAATTGGTTGGACCATTCACGACCATAGGGGGATCGAGCCATCTTTTTGTAATCATCGGATTTATATGGAAGATGGATCCTACCCTTCTCGCCAGATGCAGAGGAGATTGAACCCCTATATGCGAGAAGTGGTCAAGAAGGAAATAATTAAGTGGCTTGATGCAAGAATCATATACCCGATCTCGGATAGTCCCTGGGTTAATCCCATGCAAATTGTTCCCAAGAAAGTAGGGATTACCGTAGTGACTAATGAGAAAGGTGAATCTATCATGACTCGTTCAGCTTCCTCTTGGAGAATCTGTATTTATTACAAGAAGCTGAACACAACCACGAAAAGGGATCATTTCCCTTTGCCCTTCATCGACCAAATTCTTGAAAGGTTAGTTGGGAAAAAGTATTTCTATTTCCTAGATGGTTATTTGGGATATAACCAAGTTCCTATCCATCCCGAAGACCAGGAAAGACAACTTTCACCTATCCCTACAAAACCTTTGCATTTCGTAGAATGTCGTTTGGACTTTGCAATACACCTAGAACTTTTCAAAGGTGCACGCTAGCCAACTTTTCTGACATGGTGGGAGATTGTCTTGAGGTATTCATAGATGATTTCTCCATTTTTAGAGATTCTTTTGAGTCTTGCCTAGCTAACTTGGAATTGATCCATAAGAGATGCATCAAAGCATGGTTGGTCCTTAGCAGGGAAAAGAGCCACTTTATGACACATGAAAGCATTGTCTTGGGTCATGTGGTCTCTAATCGGGGAATTGAAGTTGATTGAGCTAAGGTGGATGCTATCTCCAAACTTCCTCCACCCACATTTGTTAAGCACATTTGATCATTTCTAGGTCATGTGGGATTTTATAGGAGGTTCATCAAGGAGTTTTCCAAGGTTGCTCGACCTTTGAGCAACCTTCTGGCCAAAGATATGCCGTTTGAATTTGATGAAGCATGCCACAAGGCATTTGATCTACTTAAAACGGCAGTCACTTGTGCTCTGGTGTTGCAACCACCAGCTGGATAGCCTGATTCGAGATTATGACCAACGCTTCTGATTACGTGGTTGGGGCATTCTTGGGTCAAAAGATAGATAGAAAGCCCTTTGTCATCTACTATGCTAGCAAAACTCTGGTTGAGGCCTATGGGAACCATACAAAAAAAGAATTGCTAGCTGTAAACTTTGCTTTGGAAAAATTCAAGGCTTATCTTTTAGGATCTCATGTCATCATCTATACCAACTACTCGACCCTGAGACATCTCTTGGCCAAAAAGGATGCCAAACCCCGACTCATTCAATGGATTCTTTTACTTCAAGAATTCAATCTTGAAATTAAAGATAAATCCGGGGCACAAAATGTAGTGGCGGATCATCTTTCAAGAATCCTAATTGATTCTCCTTGTCCGAATATTTTGATTACCGACACTTTCCCAAATGAGACTATCCTTACAGTTTCAAGTGTCCAAATCCCTTGCTTTGCTGACATGGTTAATTATTTGGCTATTAGTCAAATCCCCCAAGATTGGACAAAACAACAATAGGATAGACTTCTATCCAAGGACAAATATTACTTTTGGGATGACCCTGAACTGTATTGCATCAACTTTGATCAAATTATTCACCGATGTGTCCTAGAAAATGAGTTTCAAGCATACTTGAGTTTTGCCATGCATCTGCGTGTGGTTGACATGTCTCTAGGAAAAAGATGGCTGCGAAGATTCTGCAATTTGGATTTTATTGGCCATCTTTATTCAGGGGTGACCAGCAGTTCTCGAGGTCATGTTCCCGATGCCAGGCACTCAGGAGCATAGCCAAGAGAGACATGATGCCTTTAAATTTGATTCTTCCCGTCGAAATCTTCGACATTTGGGGCATTGATTTCATGCGATCCTTCCTCCCTTCATTTGGACACCAGTACATTCTCACAGCTGTTGATTACGTGTCTAAATGGATTGAGGCTATTCCCGCCCAAACCAATGACCACAAGGTGGTCATCGATTTTATCAAGAACAATATCTTCAGTTGGTTTGGGATTCTGAGGGCCATCATCAGTGATGGTGGTACTCATTTCACCAATGCCTAGTTTAGGAACTTACTGGAAAAATACGGGGTAAATCACAGAATTTTCACACCTTACCACCCCCAAATGGACGGACAGGCCGAGGTCTCCAATCGGGAGATCAAGAACATCCTATAGAAAATGGTTATACCTGATAGGAAAGATTGGACTCAAAAGCTCGATGATGCACTTTGGACCTACCATACGGCGTACAAGATGCCCATCAACATGTCACCATTTCGTCTGGTGTATGGTAAGGCGTGCCATTTACCTGTAGAAATTGAACACCGGGCATTCTATGTAGTTAAGAAATGCAATTTCGATCTAGGCTTAGCTGGAAAGACCTGGAAACTCTAACTATCTAAGTTGGAGGAGCTTAGAAATGATGCAAATGAGAATGTCAAGATCTATAAGGCTAGGACCAAAGCTCTTCATGACCAGTTGATATCATGCAAGAGCTTTGAGTCGAACTAGAAGGTCTGGCTCTTTGATTCTCGACTTAAGTTCTTTCCCAGCAAGCTTTGGTCTAAATGAAATGACCCGTTCATTATTAATCTAATATTCCCAAATGAAGCCGTCGAAATTTTCGACCCAAAGACGGGTAACTCTTTCAAGGTCAATGGACAACGTCTAAAATGTTATGTTAACTGCGTTATCCTAGAACCCATCTTAGACAATATTACTTTAACCTTGATTTGATTTCTTTGGCTAGACCTTGCCTAACTATTGGCACTAAACTTAGCATTTGTATAGTCTGACTCAAAGTTGACTAGAACATTACATAATACAAGTGATATTTTCTTCATTTTTCCATTTTCTCATGCCTTTTATTTTCAATGAGGACATTACATAAGCTAGGCATGGGGGGTTGATGTAGACACATCTATTTAGGTTAAAATGCCTATTCATGCATGTTCCTAGGCTTAGATTTACATTTCATGTTATAAATATTGCATAGCATTCATCATTCTACATTTAGAGTAGTTGTATATATTTTAGGTTAATTAGGTCCTTTTTATGGTCAGGAGAGAAGAAGACTTATTTTAGGGCCTCGGATGGATGATCGGACCATACGGATCTGATCAGGACGATTATCGGAGTCTAATGCCTCCGAAATTGTCTAGATTAGAGTCCCGTAGCATCACACAAAGTTCGAGGAAGATCAACGACCAAGGGGTAATGCAACATCCATACGAGCTTTGGATAAAAATCCGACCATACGGATGGATTCGGAGCAAGATCGCAGTCCGGCAACGCAAAAATCAACTCGAATCAAGCACCGTGTCACCCTCTGCAACAGAAAGAAGAATGGATGGCCCAGATGGTGCCATGTGGTGCCATCCAGGCCGCCCAACATCCGCCAGCAACGCCCACTCCCACCTCCCCATCATCCGTGACCTTCATTCCTAGCCGTTGGATCTTGATCCAATGGCCGAGAAGCTCTCCCCCACCGCAAGCGTTAAGTTGTCCACTCGACACATCAGATGTCTTGGCGCGTTGGTTGGGGCGCTGCACTCCCAAAGGAGGGGTGCGGGTTCGAATCTCCACAGCCCCCCCCCAATTCCTCAATTAAGCTGGCACCCAACGCAGCATGCGCACAAACGTGCACGCACAGCCGCTCGCACTGCATGCTGACAAGCATGGAAATCGTGAGTTTTCGGAAAATAACATCATAGTATATTCACGAAATCACCTTGACAAAAACATTTATAATATCGAAATTCGATGGATTTTATTCTTTTGAAAACTTGGGTCCCGGTCATTCGTCTCTGGGAGGCGTGAAAACAAGTTGACATTTGGATCGGCTTAATCTAACCTAAATCTAATCTAACCTAATATTTTCATCTTTTTGTGTTCTTTATCTTTATTTTGAAACACGAAATGAAACCTAGATCTAAATGTGCTGGTGAAAACCTAAGTGACTACGTGCATCTAAGTGGGGCCATGGTGGCCGTGCATGGTGTGACAAACCTAAAGGGGACGTTCCTAAGTAAACTAATAGTCAGGCATCAAAGTGTAAGCCGTGAAGATAATAACATGCACACAAACCATTAGACAAGAGTATCATGCATAAAAAATTAAGTCACTATAAAATCCGGATACATGGAAATAAAGCTAAACTAAAGAAAGGGATCAACCAAGATGGGCTAAGGAGAAGCCTTCTTGGCCATCCACTAAAGAGAGGAGGATTGGTGTGTGCACCCTAGTGGAGAGAGGAGGGTGTTGCACCCTTTCTCTACCAATGGCTGTCCTTTAGAAGACCTTGAGGAGGGTCTTCTCTATGGTCGTTTAAGAGGAAAACAAATGGGGCGTGGACCCTCTATGGTGGAGGAAGAAGGCATGACCACATGGTGTTGCATCCTCATGCTCTTCTTCTTGCCACCTTGAAGAAGCTTGGCGGAGAGCTTCTTCTTAGCCATCCGTGGAGGGAGCCTTGGAGGAGGAGGACGGCCTTGAGAGGGAGAGGAGGAGGTGTGGTCGAAAGTTTAGAGAGGAAGAGAATGCAAGAGAGAATGGATGTGGAATTTCGTGGCCCTCTCTTTGTCCTTATGGGAAGTCTCCATTTGGTTGCCACTTTTGATAGCTCCAAAAATAGCCAATTCCACATTTTTAGGACCTAGGTTTGACACAAGTTTTAGGGTTTTCAAGAGAGTGTGCATGGGTTTGGTAGGGGTAAAATAGGAAGGTGTGTGTGTGTGTGGGTGTGTGTGGGTGTGTGGGTGTGTGTTTTTGTAGGGCTAGGTTGTGGGTTTTTGTAGGATTAGGTGCTAAATAGGTTGGGTCAATCTAGATTAGGTGGGGATGGACCTAATTAGGCTTAGGAAAGTCTAATTGGATAGGAGTGAACCTAATTAGATCTAGGTCAAGTCTAATTGGATGTGTGCATGTGATTAGGCTAGGGTAACCCTAATAGGTATGAGTCAATTAGATCTTGGGTGGATCTAATTGGGCTCAGGTGCACCCAATCAACTGTAGATGCACCTAATTAGGTATGGGATGGTTCAATTGGGTTAGGGATAAGATAAGTAGGGCTATGGATAGTGGACTAGGCTTAGGAGGTCTCTAATTAGGTTTCCTAGGGTGTCTGATGGGGTTCCTAGGTCAAAATAGGTAAGCTAGGGCTTCCAACACCAAAATTAGGAACCAGAGAGCAGTATCAGACATCCAGAGTAGTGGTCAGACGTCTAATATTACAAAATTGGATGTCTAGACATTAAATTAGACATCCAATTCTATGTCAATATGAGTTCTGCCTTCCTGGATTATTATTCTACAGAAATCAAACATCCAACAAGTTGTCTAGACGTCTTAAAAGTTGTTGGAGAGTGGGTCTTAGGTTTTCTAAGGTGGGTTTTGGTTCCTAAGTGTTTGGGAGGGGAATAGGGTGGATAAGAACATGGATAGTGCTATCCATGTTTGGGTTTTGAGGCTAAGGTGTCCTAATGGAGGTCGTTTTGGGCTTGGGAAGTCTGTCCTAGGTTTTCTAAGGGTAGGGATACGGCTATCCTCCTTGCTCCTCTTATCTGGATCAGTCTTCTTCCTTTATTACTTTATTCCACTATATCCTTCATCCTGGATCACTTTATTACCTGCAAATAGTAATAAAAACCATTAAATAGCAGGATATCTCATTTTATTCTAAATAGACTGATGAAATGCATGATATGCAAGATATGAGTGCAATACCCACAAATTAAGCTAAGTTCAGACATTATTTAGGTTTATTAGGACCCATGATTGCTTTGCAATCATACCCCCATTCCTAAACTTTGCTAGTCCCTATCAAATGCAAGACTAAATGCATGGCTAAGTTATTTACAAGTTCAATCCCTAAAAGACTGCTTATTCTTTTTATCAAAGAGTTTGACTAAAGATTTTTCTCCTTTTGTTTCATCTAGAAATCTTGAAATCCAGATATGTGAAAGTGCAGCTATGTAGCTTTTGCAACAGAATCGAGTGAAAAGCCTGATTCACCTCTAAAGTCTGTGCTTGACCCCTAGTAAAAATTCTAGTGGGATAGACCGACTTCTTCCCTTGGGGTATTCAAGATATTCTATGAATTCCACCCCAGCTTTAAGCTCAAGTAGAGAATGTCAGAAGGAAATGGATGTGCTTATTTGGTGGCTCACTCTCACTTGGTGCTACATAGAAATTAGTACTATAGAATCTAGATTCCCAAATTATTAACTCAACTCTGAGAAAGACAAGAAAAACTATTCTCTCTTTTGGTTCCTTTGTATTCAATCTCTCTTTTTCTTTTTCTTTTTCTTTGAGCTCACAATCTCACCAGATTCACACATATGACTTGTATTTGGTGGTCTCACTTGGCATTAACACTTTAGTTGAGTTCCCATAACCCTAACACTAAGTCGGAATTCCTTAGCCAGTATTCAGGTGGTCAGAAACATAGAAAGATAAGTTAAGGCCATATTTGGTGGGTCTCAAATTTATTTGGTGGCATTGCATAAATGCAATTGAAAACACTACATATTCACACACTCTTTTTCTTTGCTTTTTCTTCTTTTTCTATTTTTTTTCTTTCAATTTTTCTTTTTTTTCATTCATTTTTTTTCTATGTATAATATTTTTTTTTAATACAACACAAGCTAGCACACATTCATGAACTTTATTGAGGAGGCATTATTAGGGATTGGTGGTACTCAGGAGACATTGGGTGACTTATTTGGTGGAAGTGCCTACTCACGGCACTGGGAGAGATGGATAGGATAGTGTATTTCTAACCTTGACATCAATACCCTCCTTTAGCCGAGGATTCCGTAAAGAATGGTCATAACCATTTACCTTAGCCTTAGTTTTATGAAAACTCGCTCTTCGTGTAATTACCTTATTTGGTAGCTCTCAAAATTTCGCACAAAAATGTATACGCAGGAATCGAGAGTGAAAACTATGCCTAATCTCTGAGTATCATCACCTAATTATCTAGGATTCCGGATTCCTTGCACTAATATTAGAGCACCAGTACAGTCTACTCTCATCTCACACTATTTGGTGGATTTTTGGAAGAAAATCTGGCCGACTCCCAAAACAATGTCCAAGGGTTCAAGAAAAGAAGCACTACTTCTCGACAAACTGAAGATGTTCATCAGTCTTCACCATGAATCCATTGCAAAATCTACATGTGAGTGAAAATTGTATTGGAATCCAGATTACAGGAATCAACTAGAGAATAAAATCCCTAATACATTCTTTTGATAAAAATCTTATTCATGAATGCAATATATATAAATGCTATTTGTAACCTTTCAAAGTTGCACTTCAAAAATTTCCCTAATTCGGGTTATATATAGCTTGACCCTAAATTTAGAGCAAAAAGGTGAATGGATGAGTCGAAAGTGGCTGTTGCGAATGATTTTTAGTTCCAATGTGAGCATTGGAGGTGGAGTCGGTTGTTCTTAATTTAAGGACCCTAAAGTGCAATTAGCATGATGTACGAAAGGTTTTTCCTAGGTGTTGCCAGAAAAAAAAAATCAGTTTACAATTACTACCCCCCCATGCCTACTTTATTGCATGTCCTCATGCATGAATATAATGAAAAGAAAATTAAGGCAGGGAGTGAATGGGTAGAATTCACCTGGAATGGCTCCTGAATTTTGACGTTCTGCTTATTCCAACAACTAAAATTGAATATGCAGGAAAATATGCTAAATAAAATATGCTATATATAAGGGCTGAGATTAACGCATCCAGCTGGGCGTACACTAAAAAAGGATATATCAATGTAGTATTGAGAATGGCAAGTAAAATGATAAGAATTTTAGTCTCATTCGCCAACAGCGGACCGCAAATGCGGACCAGTTGTCCATGAATTCCAAGCCCAAATAATAAGAAAAATATGTAGATGGGGCTTGGGATTATCTGTAGCTAGATGCTACAGAAGAAAGATAAATATGGGTGCCTGGAAGAAATGAAGGTGAAGGCATCCTGAAGAGGTGATGGAGAATGTGGGTGGTAGGGGTATGGGTGGAGTCATGTGGGGGTAAAGTCATAAGGGTCTTGATAATGGTGATGAATGGAAGGCTTGATCCAAGTAGTGTGGTCAGATCTGGAAATCAAGGTCCAGTGATCAGTCTCTGTCTCTACCAAAGATGTTTGGGTATCATCTTCTTCTTTTATCTCTTCAAAAATTTTTAATTCTAATTCCCAATTATCACATGATTCCCAAAATTTTTAGCTTCCTCTGATAACTCATCATATGAAATCCACAATAACCTTTCAATCTCTTGAATATCTTTTTCATAAGGGGATATTTTCTTCTTCTCACTTAGATAAAATTGGTCATTAGGTTCGGTAGTGAGTCCCTCCATGAAAGTGGAATGGGCTGAATCATTGATTGAGGAGTTGTTACCGTCTTTTCGATTTTGCTGCCTGTGATGAGATCAATTGAATTAATTCATCAATGTCTCCATGGGTATTCTTAAATACAACAAAATCATATTTAGGTCCCTTAATACTTGGTTCCTCAAAATGAAATGATTGGTACTTAGGCCCTAAATCAAGATCAAGATTCTCGAATAAATCTCCATTCTCGACTTCAATAAGATTATCAATATCATCCACCTCGGGTGTTTGATCAACAGAATCCTGCATGACCATTGATAAACATGTATAAATTCATCGTAAAATGCTTATTTGTGATAGTTCTTAGGCTTAGCACTGCATATCATGATATAAATATTGCATTGCATGCATCATTTTGCATTTATAGTAGTTATTTATATTTTTGGTTAATTAGGTCCTTTTTATGGTCAGGAGAAGAGAGGATTTATCTCAGGGCCTCGGATGGATGATCAGACCATACAGATCTGATCGGGACGACGATCGGAGATTAACGCCTCTGAAATCGTGCAGATCGGAGTCCGGTAGCATCACATTAAGCCCGAGGAAGATCAACGGCCAGAGGGCAATGCGACATCCATACGGGTTTCGGATGGAAAATCCGACCATACGGATGGATCCGGAGCGACGATCGCAGTTCGGCATCGCAAAAATCATCCCGATCTGAGCACCGTGGCACCCTCTGCAAGACGAAGAAGACGAATGGCCCAGATGAACCACGTGGCGCCATCCAGGCCGCCCAAACCCGGCCAGTAGCCACAGCCCACTCTCCCTCATCATCTACACCGTTAATCCTAGCCGTTGGATCAAGATCCACCGGCTGGGAAGCGTCTGCACCAATTTCTTCCTCGCGACACAAAGGGCGACGTGGCGCACTGGTTGACGCAGCGGTTTGCAAAGGAGGGGCGCGGGTTCGATTCCCCGCAGCCCCTCTAATTTGCAATTGGGTGGGCACTTGGAGCTCAGCGCAGCGGCAGCGGTAGTGGCACCGCGCGCACACGCACGGGCCAGCACATTGTAAGCACGCATGCCAGCGCACAGCACTCGCACACACAGTTGGGTGCGCGGTCAGCACGCGTGAAGAGCGAGGCAGGCGGCATGGGCGCAAGGGGTAGTTGACGCCAGCTTTCAGCGATAGCTAGACTGACCTACAGCGACGCTTACAGCTGTCACCGTTTCATTGCAAGCGAGCAGAGCCAGCTATGGGCGTGGATGGAGGTGAGCTGTCTAAAGCAACGTTTCCAGCGACGGTCTGGAGATCGCTAGAGGTCCTTTATCCATTTTTAGCCTCTTCTCCACCACTATAAAAGGGCCTTCACCCCTTCCCTTCCAAGCCATCTCTACCTACTCTACTCCCACCTACTCCCAAGCTCTAGCAAGCCTACCAACTCTCCATTAGAGCTTGTTCTCAAGCTCCCAAGATGCCTATTAGTGTAGCGAAACACTACCCCACCAAATACTCCTCCAACTTCCCATCTCCCTTCGTAGGTCACCTTGGAGCCGTCCTCTCACCTCCATTCCGGTAGCAGATCAACTCCGTCTTCTCACCTCCATTCTGGAGCTACGCCGAAGCTTTCCTCAACTCGACGTCCTCCAACATCTCACCTCCGTCGTCCCGCTCCTCACCTCCTTCATCCGAGCTTTCGCCAGGCACCGTCGTCTCACCGAACAGCCGATTCAGGAAATTTCCTCTGACCTCCCTCTTTTTATATGATTTCATAGTTTCTTGTAATTGACATTAGAAGTAATATATATCAGATTTGTTCCAGATCTCTATCTTGTGATACATTTGCTTGATTTCTTTTATTACAAAAATACAAAAAAATATCAAAACCTTAAAATACCAAAAGAAATGAAATGAAGCACGATTTTCAATAAAGTAAACGTCGCTTCCCTGTGTTCGACCCGGGACTCCCTTGGAGTTTAAGTATAAATTTTATTTGATCGACTGTTTTGCAACTACGATGATAGGTTACTTGTAACCCCTGTTTCTAACACGCGAAGCACGCATGACCAACCACCACTTAATCACGAATTGGTTGTGGCACACGTAACCCAAATTCAAATGTTTCTGATTTTTGTTGCTCGTCCCAGATTCTATGAAGCTCTTTTCTTTCATCATCATATTCTTTAACACTAGCTTCTTTTATTTCATGAACCATTTTGATCAATTGAGTAATCTGGGATTCATTACAAGGGGCAGGGGTTTGAATTGGGCTAGGCCGGTGAAGATAGTCAAACATGCTATCAAATATTTAATCCTATATTGATGGTGACTTTTGTGATCTAGTGGATTGTTGATTCGGGTCATGTGGTTTTACCTAGGTGTCAATTACCATAGTTTCTTCCGAATTGCCCTCCGAATCACTTTCCGTGTCATCCAGAAAATACCCTGACTTTGTTTTCTTAGTGGCTGCATAAATATCAAAGTGAATCTTCTCATTGCCACTACTCATTTCCATACATCTTGAGTAACAGTCAATTCGTGCATTGGCCGTAGCCAAGAAAGGTCAACCCAGAATGATGGGTGAATTGCTTAGCTTCTCCGATATATCCATGTCCAAAATAATAAAATCAACTGGAAAGCTAAGACCTTGCACTTTAATGATCACATCCTGAACTAACCCCTTAGGTGTTTTGATGGAGCTATCTGCCATTCTAATGGTGACAGGTGTGTGGTGCAGATCTCCAAGTCTAGTGTGGTCAAAAAGGGCAGTAGGAATCAAGCTAATGGAAGACCTTAGATCTACAAGGGCTCTATTGAAGGTGAATCCCTTGATGGCACAGGATATGAATGGTTTTCTAAGGTCTGTCTTTTTAGGTGGTAGAGTGCCAGAAACAAATGCACTTATGTTAGCTGATAAAATGACCTCTTTAGGTGTGCAAGTCTTTTTCTTCTTTTGTGACTCTTTCTTTAAGGCCTCAAGAAAGGGTAAATAGGTCAGATCAACTTCAGAAGCCTTTTTCTTCTTTTTGTCCCTAGAGTCTGAGTCAGACATGGATGAGGGTTTCGTCTTAAGATTTTTGGTTGAGCCCGAATTAGATCGTTTGGGTGGGCTCTTAGCTTTCCTCTTCCTTTTAGAGGCCACAGATTTGGCCCCTGCACAATGGCATGTATGATAGATTGGAGGAGGGGTCGGAAGAATAGGTGGAGAATAGGAGTGAAGAGTGTGCATACAGGGATAAAGTGATTCTTGAAGTCTCTTGATTTGATCCTTTTAAGATTTCACTTGATTTTCCAGCTTAGTCAACCTTTCTTCATTTTTCTTGTCAAAGTCTGACAAAATGTTCTTGATATCTTCAAGGGTGGTTGCGGGTTGGGCTGGACTAGATGGTTTCCCTAAAGTGGTTTGAGTGGAATACTGGGCTGGCCTAGATTGATGTTCAGTCTGAGTTGGTCTTTGTGGTGACCATGAAAGATCCGGATTGTCTCTCCACTTAAGGTTATACTAATCCGGATATGAATCAATAGGTGTATCACCCTAAGTGGGGCTAACTATAGAGGGATTTGATTGTGAACCTGATGTGTGGTCCTGTACTTGTGATCCATTATTCCAATTCCTTAGTGATATCTCATCAAGTACAGGTGTATCAGAAATAGTGCATTCCTCAAATGATCTGCCCAAATCACATATTAGGTCCAAAGGTGCCTTTTGGGTTGGTTGAGTCTAGGATGCCTCCCCATGGTAGCAAGAATCAGTAGAGTAGCTAGTGGATCCAAAATATGGGTCACTAAATCCACTAGGCTGGTTATTCCAGGCCTCTTATTCCTGTGATGGGTGATAAGATTGAGATTGTGCCTGGGATTATCTAATTTGCTCTAGGAGCTTGGCACATTGATTTGTATAGTCCTTGTTATATTCCTGGAATTCAACAACTATGGCTTTCAATTGGTTTTGATCAAGATAAGGGTCGAATCCATGAGGTTCAAGTTCTAAATAAGTTGGGGGATAAGGATAATCATGTCCCAGCTGGTTAGGATGAGTCTCCCAACCAGGAGGAGTCGAAATCATGGTTGGATTGGCAAGTGGAGGACCCTGAGGGTCAAAAGAATGATATGGGTTCATGGATATTTAAGAAAAGACGTAGATAGAGATAAGAGATAGTCTTCCTTAAGAAGACTCAACCAGATCCAAGGGGTTGGTGGACTTAAGGCAAAGGCCTAGGAAGAAAGATGAGAGTGCCCTAAATCAAGCAAACAAACTAGCCTTAAATTGTATACCCTAATTGGATCTAAAACTGGTATCTTGAAATTGAACTGGGTTAAACCAACCCTTGAATTACTTGGCTGGCCAGAAAGGTGGGACCCCCTAGGACACCCCACATGGCGGGACACCACTAGAAGTTAACGCGATTACCGCACTGACCTTTCTTGTCACCAGTTGGTCCAAATAGACAAGGCCTTGATTTTTACCCAATTAAAATTTTGGTTACCAAGTAAATTTGTCCTGCCTAGGGCACGTCTACTTAGTTTTAGGCTTGGGCTTAGAGTGCTCTTAGAATGTGATTGGGTGTTTTAGGGGTGTTTCCCTCAAAATTAGGTTTGTGAGTGTGAAGTGCATAAACAAAGGATTTTCAATGCAAGCTTTAATTGGTGTAGTGGATTTTATGGTTCAAGTGCTTGTATTAATTTTTTTTTCTTTTAGGGTTTCCATGTTTAAGTCAATTCAAACAAGGTTGTAGTAGAGCACACGATAAGTTTTGCAAGTCCCAATTTGTTATATGAATTTCCTTTAAGTATGGAATGCAAATGTGCTCTACCCTAGTGTGGAAACCCTAATATCAAATAGGTCTATATGATGCTTTTAAGTCCAATAAGGTAGAAGTGGTGCGACCCAATCAGAGAAAACAATGGTCCTAATGCACCACTACTAAATGAAATAGACTTAATTGGTTGCCTAGGTTGAAATGCAAATTAATTTCAGTTCAAGGGGGTGAGGGGGAGGACAAACAATCATAGCAAATCCCCCCTCATGCAATCACACACAAATCAGGCTCAGATCAGTTTGTTTTGGGTCTCTAAATTTAAACCCTAATGTGAAACACCTAGGGTTTATGCTTCTTCTAACAATCTGTAGTTAGACTTTAGTCTGACTTGAAATCACACCCCAAATCAGTAAATAAATCAAAATAAAATGAAATTTGGTAGAGATCTTCCTTTTTCAATAAATTTTTGAGGGAATATTCTTTTAATATTTTTATTATTTCATACAATTTTTCATGAATTTTTATGTTCCAGAGGGTCAAATAGACCAGATGGACCCCCTTCGAGAAATGCAGTTTGAAACAGTATCAAAGGAAATCCAAAAATTCTTGAAAATTTATAGGAAAAACATGGTTTTAGCATATTTCCAACCCCACAAATTTCATATCAATCTGATTTAAGTAGAGGTCAAAATTAATGTTTGAAGTTGAATAAAATCAGAATAGAGACTATTCTGACCCCCTTCCACTATACGAATTTTTCCAAATAAAAGGTGGATCTAGAAAGCTTGTTTGAAACCCTAAGATCAGACCATCCCAAGTTTTTTGGATGCCAAATTTGATAGCAATAAATTTTTTAAAATCGCCAACAATTTCTGGCCGGATTTCCAAATCTGACTTTGGTGTGTTTAAATGGTTTCCAAATTAAAACACACACCAAAGAAAGAATTTTTTTTTTTTTGCAAATTCAAATTTGAAAATTTGAATTTGAATTTTTATATATATATATATATATTTCAACCTAAGAAAGTAACAAATAGAGGATGAAGAAAATACTTGTGGTCTTCACCACGGGTCGATGCATGTGTGAATCCTTGTCATGACACCCTACAATCAATACAATAAAAAGTTAAGCAAATCCAAATCTAAACTCACGCGTTGCCTCCCAAGCAACGGCACCATTTGACAAGCGTGGAAATCGCAAGTTTTCGGAAAATAACGTCGTAGTATAGTCGCAAAATCCCCTTAACAAAAACATTTATAATATAGAAACTCGATGGATTTTATTCTTTTGAAAACTTGAGTCCCGATTGTTCATCTCTGGGAAGCGTGAAAACAAGTCGAGATTTGGATCGGCTTAATCTAACCTAAATCTAATCTAACCTAATATTTTCATCTTTTTGTGTTTTTCATCTTTATTTTGAAACACTAAATGAAACCTAGATCTAAACATGCTAGCGAAAACCTAAGTGACTACATGCATATAAGTGGGGCCATGGTTGCCGGACATGGTGTGACAAACCTAAAGGGGATGTTCCTAAGTAAACTAATAGGCATGCATCAAAGTGTAAGCCATGAAGATAATAGCCTGCACATAAACCGTTACAAATGAGTATCATGCATCAAAAATTAAGTCACTATAAAATCCGGATACATGGAACTAAAGCTAAACTAAAGAAAGGGATCAACCAAGATGGGCTAAGGAGAAGCCTTCTTGGCCGTCCACTAAAGAGAGGAGGATGGGTGTGTGCACCCAAGTGGAGAGAGGAGGGTGTTGTTGCACCCTTTCTCTACCAATGGCTGTCCCTTAGAAGACCTTGAGGAGGGTCTTTTGTATGGCCATTTAAGAGGAAAACAAATGGGGCATGGGCCCTCTATGGTGGAGGAAGAAGGCACGTCCACATGGTGTTGCATCCTCATTCTCTTCTTCTTGCCACCCATGAAGAAGCTTGGTGGAGAGCTTCTTCCTAGCCGTCCATGGAGGGAGCCTTGGAGGAGGAGGACGACCTTGAGAGGGAGAGGAGGATGTGTGGTCGAAAGTTTAAAGAGGAAGAGAATGCAAGAGAGAATGGATGTGGAATTTCGTGGCCCTCTCTTTGTCCTTATGGGAAGTCTCCATTTGGTTGCCACTTTTGGTAGCTCCAAAAATAGCCAATTCCACATTTTTAGGATCTAGGTTTGACACAAGTTTTAGGGTTTCTAAGAGAGTGTGCGTGGGTTTGGTAGGGGTAAAATAGGAAGGGGTGTGTGTGTGTGTGTGTGTGTGTGGGTGTGTGTTTTTCGTAGGGCTGGGTTGTGGGTTTTGGTAGGATTAGGTGCTAACTAGGTTGGGTCAATCTAGGTTAGGTGGGTATGGACCTAATTAGGCTTAGGAAAGTCTAATTGGATAGGAGTGAACCTAATTAGATCTAGGTCAAGTCTAATTGGATGTGTGCATGTAATTAGGCTAGGGTAACCCTAATAGGTATGAGTCAATTAGATCCTGGGTGGATCTAATTGGGCTCAAGTGCACCCAATCAACTGTAAATGCACCCAATTAGGTATGGGATGGTTCAATTGGGTTAGGGATAGGATAAGTAGGGCTATGGATAGTGGACTAGGCTTAGGAGGTCTCTAATTAGGTTTCCTAGGGTGTCTGATGGGGTTCCTAGGTCAAAATAGGTAAGTTAGGGCTTCCAACACCAAAATTAGGAACCAGAGAGCAGTATCAGACGTCCAGAATAGTGGTCAGACGCCTTATATTACAAAATTTAACATCTAGACATTAAATTAGACATCAATTCTATGTCAGTATGGGTTCTACCTTCCTAGATTGTTATTCTGCAGAAATTAGACGTCCAACAAGTTGTCTGGACATCTTAAAAGGTGCTGGAGAGTGGGTTTTAGGTTTTCTATGGTGGGTTTTGATTCTTAAGTGTTTGGGAGGGGGATAGGGTGGATAAGAACATGGATAGTGCTATCCATGTTTGGGTTTTGAGGCTAAGGTGTCCTAATGGAGGTCGTTTTGGGTTTCGGAAGGCTATCCTAGGGTTTCTAAGGGTAGGCATAAGGCTATTCTCCTTGCTCCTCTTATCTGGATCAGTCTTCTTCCTTTATTGGTTTATTCCACTATCACCTTCATCCTGGATCACTTTATTACCTGCAAATAGTAGCAAAAATAATTAAATAGTAGGATATCTCATTTTATTCTAAATAGACTGATGCAATGCATGATATGAAAGATATGAGTGCAATATCCACAAATTAAGCTAGGTTCAGACATTATTTATGTTTATTAGGACCCATGATTGCTATGCAATCACGTGCGCATAGCAGCAGTGCAGTGCAAGTGCCAGTGCGCGCACCCGCACAACACGGCATGTGATAGGCGCATGAGCACAGTGCCAGCGGGGGAGGGCGTATCTTCAGTGACGTAGGCCTTTAGTGACACTTATAGCTATCACTAGTGGCCAGTGCTCGCCAGCAAAGGAATTGAAGGTGTGGATCTTCAGTGACAGAAAGGCCGAATCTATAGCGACGTTTACGGACGTCAGTAATGACCCAGATGCGAATTTGTTCTTCCTCCACTATAAAAGGACCTACCCACCACCATTCTAAACCATCTCTTCATTTCTTCCTCTCACCACCTCAAGGCTCTAGAGAGAGCTTGTCCCAAGCTTGGAATGCTCCTCTAGAGTAGAAAACCAAATAGTTTTTCCCTCCCCTCATCCCCATTCATGGAGCATTCCGTGGCCATCCTCTCATTGCCCTTTGGGAAGAAGGTCCTCGTCGCGATGCCGTCCTGCCCCACCCTCCATTGTCCAGCTCCATCCTCGTTCATCCTGCTCCTCACCACCTTCCTCTAGGTGACGTCAGAGCGAGTTGTCCTCCAAGCAACCGTCGAGGGGGATTTCTCTTACCTCTTTTTATCTTTCTTTCGCTTTAGTAGTGTAAAGTTTCTGCTTTCGTAGTTATAGCAAATAATTATTTATAAATAGATGATTGTTTCTCTCTCTCTCTTTCTTCCTCTCTCTCTTAAATTTTTGCAAGTAGATTAGCTAGAATTCATCAACCTGATCTCTTGCCTGCTAAAAATACCAAAAAAATTTAAAAAAGATAAAAACAACCAAAAACAAATAAAAGTGTAGTGTGGATTTTTATAAGCCAAACGTTCGCCTTCCCGTGTTTGATTCGGGACTCACATTTCGAGTTTCGGCTATAAATTTTATCTAATAGATGCGTTTTGCGAGCTACGATGATGGGTCCTCCAAATCCTGATTTTAATTCATGAAACACATCTTGACTCATTTTGGCACCGTTGCCGAGGAGGCAACGCTCTTTGATTTTTTTTTCTGTGTTTTTCCGCCTTACCTAACTTTTATGTCACTTTTTCTCTAATCTTACTGTGATTGCAGGTACTCATCCGAGGTGGGCCAGAGTGGTTAGATTGAAGAAAAGTGCGGATGAAGGTTTTGTAAATTTATCCCCACCACCCCTACCCTAGTTTTCATTTCATAACTTGATAACTCAAACCCAAATCAACTTAAGTGCTTGCATAAACCTTAGGGTAGATTTTGGTTGTTTGATTGTCACTCTACTCACCTCACCCACCCACATATATAAAAAAATAAAAAAATATTCTTCTCTTGTGGGATTTAACTGAAAGCTATACACTAAACACCCACAACTTCATATCCTAAGGTGCACAATCACATCGATTCTACCACTTAACCGAAATCTGACCTGTGGATCCGGTACACCTTAACTCAACACATACATAAGTGAGTAGAAATCTGAATAAGTTAGACATTCTTGTGTGCCTTAACTAAGTGGTGCAACATGCCAATTGATTAAACTGTTTGGGCTGTACCACTTAAGATAAAAGCGATCCATTAGTAGCTTGCCACTTAGGGTTGATCTTTAGGGCTGAACCAGGCACTCTACATTTTTTCTAATTTCTAAAGAAATATATCATCACCAGTGCTTTCAAAACTTGGAGTGTTTTATTGAACCTTGATTGAATATACCTAAAGATTAAACCCTAAAAGCTACTAAACAAGGTTGAACCCTAAAAGACACATCATCAAATAACCTTGTTTGTAAACCCTAGTTGTGCACGCACACACATTTTAACTGATCATTAAGGGCACAACCCATCTAAAGGACCCATCACATTCCAAGAGCACAATCATCCCAAGCCTAACTAAAACTGAGTAGACATTGGCTTTAAGGATTGATTCACTCTTTGGGGCTTAGACTGATATTTTTTTTTTATTAATCTACTTCTACTGGTCCATTTGATGTCTAGATAGGGGAGTAGCATCAAACGATCTCGACTGGGGGGTACACTAGGAATCGGAGGCGTAAGTCAAAGGAAGAACCTTCTCCCCAATCCCTCCTTCTAACTAGTTGGATTGACTGGATAAAAGTAGACCAAATCATTTATAATCTCAAGACAGGTCCTGGGAGTCTGTAGGTCTTTAGGCTACCCACAAAAGGACAGGTTTGGTTGATTGTACTGTAGGGCACCTTTCTCTCTTCTATTTTCCCTCCTACTCCACAATGTATCCTTCCACATCTTTCACTCATTTCCAATCCTACCCTCTTACCAACACGTACCCTCAAGATGATTACTATCCCGACTTGACTTATGATTACCCATCCACTAGCCAGGATAACTTTGATTGGGGATATGAATCCGGACCTCAGTGTCCAGGGTCTATCCCTGGACAATAAGACTATGATTACTATCCTTCCTAAACCTACAAAGATTATAGATCTCCACCTTTTGACGATCAACCTAATAAGATCTACAACCATGAAGGATATGCTGATTATAACACCTACCCTCCCCAGTATTCCACTGAATATAGGTCACCTCCATTCTCTGAACAATCCGAGATGACCTACTATCAGGGAGGGACCCAAGAACCTCGATATCTTGACTCCTTTAGATTTAACCCGAACCCACCCAAACCTAAACCGAACTAGTCGGTTTAGGTGAACCAGATCCAGGATAGGGTGTTGGCTAATTTGAGGAACACTATATAATCTTTAGAAGCTCAGCCAACACCATGCATTGAAGCATTGATCCTGTGATTAAAATGATTGATGAACTTAATAGTTCTCTATTGGATTTGCTCCAAAGTGTTAGGGACAGGGACTTGGGTGAGTTTCTTCTTGGGAAATTATTGAGGTTGAGAATGAAATTTGTGGTTGCACTAGTCAAATCTTCGGATGATTCTCAAGATGAACCCTCTTCAGGAAAGCCATTGTCTGAACTAGCTTAGGTGCCTATCGGGGGGGATACATATTCTGAGACTGGAGATGACCAGATTGGTCTAGAGCAACCATTTGAGGATGAATCGATTGATTCACCTGAGATCCCCAAGTCAGGAAATGATGAAAAATATGTCTCCTTGGATCATAAAATGATATATGATTTTGAGACATATATAAATGAGGATCATGAATTCTTTGACTCTGAGGATGAAGAATCTCTTAGTGAAGTCTCACTTGAGCATAAGGAAGATTATTTTAGTGAGACAAATGGGCTTGAGGAATTTGACGAACCATTTGATAGCCCAATTATTGGAGATTTGGATTCGGTTGGGGCTAACTTGGAGGATTTGAATCCTCATTTACTAGAAGATTCAATCAATACCCCATTCCTCAACCACACCCTAAAGGAATTGATTTTGATTTGGAAATCATTGTACCCAAGTCAATTCTGAGTCAGCCACAATTTCTGGACATGGGTTAATCATATGGGGTGAACAGTATGCTAAAGGTCCTGGAGCCCGAACAATTTATGTTGGAGGATAGGAATTTGGAAGTGAGGATCTGGGAAGTTAACTTTAGATTAGTGAGTCTTTAGGTAGAAATTATTCATTAGGGTCACTGATGTAAAAATATTTACACTACTTAAAATGTCTATTTATGCATGTTCTTAAGTATAGGATTGCATTTCATGATATAAATATTGCATTACATGCATCATCTTGCATTTAGAGTAGTTTGAATAAAATGGAGGTTAATTGTCTCCTTTTATGTGCTTGGACAGGGCAAACATTTTATTGGGGCCTCGGATCAAAGATCCAACCGTATGGATATGATCAGGGCGACGATTGGAGTTCAACGACTCCAAGATCGCCCTAATCAGGCATTCGTAGCATCAGATAGAGACCGGGGAACCCTAGAAGATCAAGGGCCAGGATGGTGTAAATCCGCACTTCAGATGACAAATCCGACTGCACGGATGAATTCGGATCGACAATCGCAGCCCAACGACACAAAAATCGAGTCAATCCGACATCCGTGGCACCATCTACAACTTCCAGAAGATGGACGACCAAGATGGCGCCACGTGGCGCCATCTCAGCCGCCCAAACGGCCGCTGGCATTTTGTGAAGGCCCCCCACCCGATCGCTCTCCACCGTCAGATGGAGATCCAATGGCTGTGGTCGCCCGGCGCTTAAAACATGCGCTCGACCATCCGCGCCCCGCAGCGCAGCGGTCGAGCGCGCTTACGCGAGCGCGGGACTCGAGTTCGAGCCGCGGCGAGTGGATTGGAGGCGCGGGTTATTGAGGCGCGTGGAGCGTCGGATGGAGATCGTGCGGTCGCGGGCGCCCGATAGCGCCGACGCGCGATTGGATGCCCCGCGTAACGCGCGATCGCACGCACAGGCGGGCGGGCGGCAGCGGTGAAGGCGCGATTTTAAGCCGTCCGATCTCGCGATCGGATGGCTGATACTTCGCAGACGTGCGTAGGCATTACGCACGCGGGCAGCCGAGCGGGCAAGCGTGGGCGCGGCGGCGACGGCCACGTCAAGGCTTTAGTGACGGATTTATCCGTCACTAAAGACCCCTTATTTATTATTTTGAAGATGTAATGTCTATTTTGCCCCCACTCCTTGCAACTATAAAAGGAGACCCCCTCCATACGAAATTTTCATCCCTTCTTTCTCTTCTCTACCCCTCCAAAGCTCAGGAGAAGCTTGTCCCACACCTGGGATGCTTTTCGCGAGATAAAGTCCAATTTTCGTTCCCCTTCGGAAGTGGATCCCGCGACGACGACGGCGTGCTGCTTCGTTCCCGTTCTTCTGCTTCGCCCTCCTTCTTCTCGCTTCGTTCTCCTTCATCCAGGCGTCGTCCCGTCCGGCTCGTCCTCCAAGCAACCGTCGAGGAGGATTTCTCTCTCCCTATTCTTTTTACCGCTTTCTAGTATAGATTTACTGCTTTCTAGATTAATCTACTCGTCCTCCAAGCAATCGTCGAGGAGGACATTTCTCTCTCCATTCTTTTAATGCTTTCTAGAGTAAATTTATCGCTTTCTAGAGTAATTGTTTTATGCTTTCTAGTTGTAATGAACAATCTCTTCAATACAAAAATTCCTTGTTTATTCTACATCTCATTTTGATTTCTCTGTGTAATATTCTCTTTCTCTCTTACTCTCTCTCTCTCTTCTATTTATTGTAAATAATTAGATGGTTCTAAATTGAATTATTCTGTAACAAATAAAAAGAAACACGTAGTTTTTAAATCAAACGTCTGCCTCCCTGTGTTCGACCCGGAATTTTAATTTCGGTATAAATTTTATTTGTTGAACACGAATTCTTCGCTTTCGAACTACAACGACAGGTTTTCCAAAATCGAACACGTTAGCGTAGGTTCGTAATCGTTCAACATTTTGGCGCCGTTGCCTGGGAGGCAACGATCTTTGATTTCTCTTCGTATTTTGTAACTTACAAATCATTTACCTCACTTTTCTCCTTTCTTATTGTAATTGCAGGTACTCTTTTGAGGCAGGCAGAAGCGGTAGATTGGAGTAAAGTGCTGCAAAAGGTTTTGTGAGTTACCCCCCACCTCCCACCCATTAGATTTCATTTCATCACATAATAACTCAAACATCAATCAACCTAGGTGTTTTTATAAACTCTAAGGTTAGATTGTTTGTTGTTTGACACCCATACTCACCCCAACCCCCACATTAAAAAGAAAAAAAAATCTCACAGAGGTACACAACCTCATCTGATTTTCAAACTCAACCGGTAATCCAATCTTAGGAGTCGGTACACACATCCAAACACATAATTGAGTAGAAATCAGATTAGGTAATCATTTGTGTGCCTAATTAAGTGGTACAACAGGCCAATTGTTTGAGTTGATTGGGCCGCACCACTTCAAATAAAATCAACTCATCAAGTAGCTGTCAATTAGGTTCAACTCTTAGGGATTTTACCAGGCACACCACATTCTTTTTAAACTTTAAAGGAAAACATCTTCACCTGTGCTTGTAAAACTTGGTGTGCCAATGAAACTTGATTGAAAACACCTAAAGTTGAATCCTAAAAGCTACTAAGCAAGATTTGAATCTTAAAATTCACCACATCAAAAACAATCTTGCTTGAAAACCACTAGTTGTGCACTCACACACAAATCAATCAATCATTAAGGGCACAACCCATTTAAAGGGCCCATCACATTCCAAAGCACATTCAAACCTAGCCCTAAATAAAACAAAGTAGACGTTGGCCTTAAGGATTGGACTCGCTCTTCAGAACCCAGAACGAGATTATTTTCGATTAGTCTGTTTCTACTGTTTAATCTGATGTCTAGCTAGGGGAGCAGAGTCAAATGATCGCGGCTGGGGGGTACACTAGGAACCGGAGGCGCAAGCCGAAGGAAGAACCTTCTCCCCAGTCCCTCCTTCTAACTGGTTGGATTGAACAGACGAAAGTAGATCAAATCATTCCTTTATCTCAAGACGGGTTTTGAGAGTTTGTAGGTCTTTAGGCTAACCTATTTAAGGACAGGTTTGATTGTTTGTATTGCAGGGCACCTTTCTTCCTCCCGTGTATCATGAATCCTTCCACATATTTCACGCATTCCCGCTCTTTCCCTCCTGTTGTAAATTATCCTCAACATGACGATTATCCCAACTCGTATTGTAATCGACCATCAGTTAGTTGGGATAATTCGGATTGGGGATACAATTCCGGACCCCCGTGTTTAGGGTCTAACCCTGAACACTTTGATTCTGATTTCTATCCTTCTCAGAGCTACATCGATTATAGATCGTCCTCCTTTCATGAATAACCTAATACGATCTACAACCAAGAAGGATACACTGATCCTTACCCATCCTCTGATTTCACTTCCTTTAGGTCATCACCATCTTTTGAACAATCTGAAATGACCTATTATCAGATGGGTATAATGAATCTCAATTCGTTAATTCCTCTACATTGATGTCAAACCCGCCCAACCCTGAACCAACTCATTTGGTTCAGGTTAATCAGGTTCAAGATAAGGTTCTGGCTAACTTGAGGAATATCATTCAATCTTTAGAAGTTCAGCCAATACCTTGCATTGAGAGATTGGAGCCCCTAATTGAAATGATTAATGATTTAAACAAGTTTTTGTTGGATTGGCTCCAGGATGTTAAGGATAAGAACCCGGGTGAGTTTCTACTTGGGAAATTAGCGAAATTGAGGATGAGATTTGTGGCTGCTTTGATTCAATCTTGGAAAAATTCCCAGGATGAACTCTCTTCAGGAAAGCCAATGACAAAACCCGCTCAGGCACCTGTTGGGGGGGACACATGTTACGAGGCTGACCAGATTGAATTAAAACAACCAATTAAGGATGATCTGATTTCTTCACCTGAGATCCCTGAGCCGGGTTACGAGGAAACGTATGACTCCTTGGAACACAAAGTGACAAATGATTTTGGGACATACATTGATATGGATCCTGATGGTGAAGATTCAAGTTGCGAAGTCTCACGCGAGTTTTCTGAACACGATTTCTGTGAGACGATTGGGCCTGAGGAATCTGATAGATCAATTGATAGCCCAATAACTGAGAACACTGATCTTATTAGGGCACACATTACGGATCCAGAATCGCATTTTCTGGAAGAATCAATTCAATGCCCTGATTATCAGTTACACCCTGTTGAGCTTATTGATGATTCTAATTCTGAGATTATTAGACCCAAGTCAATTTTGATTCTGCCACATCATTTAGACTTGGAGATTCCAGACGGGGTGATGAATATACAAGAGGTCTTGGAATTTGATACACTTAATGAGGAGGATAGGAGTGGGGAAGTTCTGATTTGGGAAGTTAATTTTGGAGGAAATGGAAGATTGAGTCGAAGGGTTCCTTTTAAGCTGAAACCATCAAATCATAACCCTTATGACATTTGTTTCGAGGATGTCAAACCCAAGCACACATTCAACGATTATCCTTTTGAGCTTCAATTCTCTGTAACCTGACTTTTTGGTCTTGGGTTGCATCCTCATAAATCGCAGGCCCGACCCCGCTTACATTCTGATTTTAGGTTTTGGGTAATTTTTATCAAGAACCTAAAATATTCTCGATTATGGGGTGTGGGTCTGCACCACAATCTGGTCCACATCTGTGGACCTCTGCTGACAGGTCAGAGGATTCTTCTGTTCATTCTAATTCTGACCTGCACATGTGAATTCTTCATTTCTTTTCTTTGTATAGTGTGCCTAGCTGAAGGCACTAAACTCAGCACTTATACAGTTCTTTTTCGTTTTCATCTTGGAGCGGACCTGATATTCACGCAATTCAGGTGCTTTCTACACTTTTCCACTCTGTTTAATACAATGAGGACATTGCATTAGATAGGCATAGGGGGGTGGATATTCATCTCTGAATTCATTCGCCAGCTCCGTAGATTTGTTTATTTTCTTTTATAAAAAAATAAAAAATAAAAATTTCGGAATTAGGAAAGAGAATTTGGGTTTAAGAAAATTTTCAATCTTAGGAAATACTACATTAGGATCTGAACACAAAGACCCCTCAGGTCTTTGGACTTAATTAGCCTGTGTATCCACTAAAATGTGGATTTGTCTTTGAGTCCTCGCCATCTTAATTCTATTATAATTGGAATAAATAAGTTTGGGTGATAAGTACACGACTTATCAACCCGCCCTCTGATTTGAGGGAATTTCGAGTCTTAAGCATCTACACACTTTCTTTGCACTGACTCGTTGTTCGACGATTTTTACGGAAATTGGATAGCTAATGAACCTTCTAGGGTGATATGGTCGGCAAGTTATCGTGGGTAACAGCCCATAGGTAGGTTGTCCAGAGCCCAGTCACTGGACCTTTCTCTTTTTGCTGCCTTTAGGTAAATCTTAGACCAGGGAAGCCACCTACTTAAAAAAAAAAAAAAAATCAAAAAGGAGAAAAGAACAAAAAGAAATAAGCCACACTTCGCCGCACGAGTATGGCTGGCAAGTTGTCGGTGGTAACAGCTCATCGACCAGTTGTCCAGAACCCAGCTCAGAAAATGCACTAAAAATTCCCAAAACACTTAGGAAGAAGCGGAGAAGTAGAATAAACCGGGGAGATATACACTGGATTCACCCTTGTGTTGACCCCGTTAAAATATAAAAGTAGGGAGAAAGCTACCGGTTGTAAAGATACACCTTTAGGCAGAATTCTTTTTGAGGTCACCTAGAGGCGTAGAAATCCGAAGTCCGTTCTAATTATCAGTCAACGAGTCTATCACAATCACAATAAGATGATTAAAACTTAGGGTTCTCATCAAATCTTGGGTGAGTTGAGTGGTCGTAGAAAGCCACTCTTGAACCCTAAAATTTGAAAATCCAAAAAAAAAAAAAATTAGAAAAGAGTAAAAAGAGAAAAAGAAATTTTTCTTTGAATAAGGCGAGGGCTTGAGGCAGTCTACATTTTGGCTGATACCCGGGCACTGTTGTGTCTTTGAAAGTTCAGTTCCTAAGTAGGCAATTTCTTAATGATTGAAAATAACTCAGGTCCAAATAATCTAACCTAATTCTTTTATAAATAGCATATAGTTTTTGCTAGGGACTAGCAAAAGATAGGCATGGGGGTATGATGTAAACACATTTACACTACTTAAAATGTCTATTTATGCATGTTCTTAAGCATAGGATTGCATTTCATGATATAAATATTGCATTACATGCATCATCTTGCATTTAGAGTAGTTTGAATAAAATGGAGGTTAATTGTCTCCTTTTATGTGCTTGGACAGGGCAAACATTTTATCGGGGACTCAGATCAAAGATCCAACCGTATGGATATGATCAGGGCGACGATTGGAGTTCAACGACTCCAAGATCGCCCTAATCAGGCATCCGTAGCATCAGATAGAGACCGGGGAACCCTAGAAGATCAAGGGCCAAGATGGTGTAAATCCACACTTCAGATGACAAATCCGACTGCACGGATGAATTCGGATCGACGATCACAGCCCAACGACATAAAAATCGAGTCAATCCGACATCCGTGGCACCATCTACAACTTCTAGAAGATGGACGGCCAAGATGGCACCACGTGGCGCCATCTCAGCCGCCCAAACGGCCGCTGGCATTTTGTGAAGGCCCCCCGCCCGATCTCTCTCCGCCGTCAGATGGAGATCCAATGGCTGTGGCCTCCCGGCGCTTAAAACATGAGCTCGACCATCCGCGCCCCGCAGCGCAGCGGTCGAGCGCGCTTACGCGAGCGCGGGGCGCGAGTTCGAGCCGCGGCGAGTGGATTGGAGGTGTGGGTTATTGAGGCGCGTGGAGCGTCGGATGGAGATCGTGCGGTCTCGGGCGCCCGATAGCGCCGACGCGCGATTGGACGCCCCGCGTAACGCGCGATCGCACGCACAGGCGGGCTGGCGGCAGCGGTGAAGGTGCGATTTTAAGCCGTCCGATCTCGCGATCGGACGGCTGAAACTTCGCAGACGTGCGTAGGTGTTACGCACGCGGGCAGCCGAGCGGGCGCGCGTGGGCGCGGCGGCGACGGCCATGTCGGGGCTTTAGTGACGGATTTATCCGTCACTAAAGACCCCTTATTTATTATTTTGAAGATGTAATGTCTATTTTGCCCCCACTCCTTGCAACTATAAAAGGAGACCCCCTCCATACGAAATTTTCATCCCTTCTTTCTCTTCTCTACCCCTCCAAAGCTCAAGAGAAGCTTGTCCCACACCCGGGATGCTTCTCGCGAGATAAAGTCCAATTTTCGTTCCCCTTCTGAAGTGGATCCCGTGACGACGACGGCGTGCTGCTTCGTTCCCGTTCTTCTGCTTCGTCCTCCTTCGTCTCGCTTCGTTCTCCTTCGTCCAGGCGTCGTCCCGTCCGGCTCGTCCTCCAAGCAACCGTCGAGGAGGATTTCTCTCTCCCTATTCTTTTTACCACTTTCTAGTATAGATTTACTGCTTTCTAGATTAATCTACTCGTCCTCCAAGCAATCATCGAGGAGGACATTTCTCTCTCCATTCTTTTAATGCTTTCTAGAGTAAATTTATTTCTTTCTAGAGTAATTGTTTTATGCTTTCTAGTTGTAAGAAACAATCTCTTCAATACAAAAATTCCTTGTTTATTCTACATCTCATTTTGATTTCTCTGTGTAATATTCTCTTTCTCTCTTACTCTCTACTCGTCCTCCAAGCAATCATCGAGGAGGACATTTCTCTCTCCATTCTTTTAATGCTTTCTAGAGTAAATTTATTGCTTTCTAGAGTAATTGTTTTATGCTTTCTAGTTGTAAGAAACAATCTCTTCAATACAAAAATTCCTTGTTTATTCTACATCTCATTTTGATTTCTCTGTGTAATATTCTCTTTCTCTCTTACTCTCTCTCTCTCTTCTATTTATTGTAAATAATTAGATGGTTCTAAATTGAATTATTCTGTAACAAATAAAAAGAAACGCGTAGTTTTTCAATCAAACGTCTGCCTCCCTGTGTTCGACCCAGAATTTTAATTTCAGTATAAATTTTATTTGTTGAATACGAATTCTTCGCTTTCGAACTACAACGACAGGTTTTCCAAAATCGAACACGTTAGCGTAGGTTCGTAATCGTTCAACAGTCACCTAGGGTTCGTAGAAACTTGAAGTCCGTTCTAATCATTGATCAGTGAGTCTATCATAGTTTCACAAAAAGATGCTTAGAACTTAGAGTTCTTTTCGAGTCTTAGGTAGGTTGGGTAGCTATAGAAAGCTACCCCAAAACTCTAAACTCAAAAATCCAAAAAAATTAGAAAAGAAGAAAAAGAGAAAATATATATTTGCTTTTGAATAAGGTAGGGGCCTGAGGTGGTCTGCATTTTGACAGACACCTATTTACTGTTGAGCCTCTATAGTTTAGGACTCTGGTAGAAATTTCTTAGTGTTGAGAAATAACTATTGCCCAAGTAATTTGATCCTAATTCTTTTATAAATAGCATATAGTTTTGCTAAGGATTAGCAAAAGATAGGCATGGGGGTGTGATGTGCACACATCTAATTGACTAAAAATGTCTATTTATGCATGTTCCTAGGGTCACAGAAACATCATTAATGAGTCGATTCTTGCTTTCAAATGATTTTTTCGTACATAAAATGTTGCGTGTCATTTGTAGTTCTAAGTGGTGGAAAATCGACTAATCAAAATATTGAATTGAAATTGGCCACTCAAGGGAGTGGGTCGTATCCACAGGGAGGCAGTGGCCTACTAAAATTGCAAAAATCAAGAAACCAATGTTCACAATTGGAATTGCGGAAAGTCGATGCCAAAATCCCTCTCAAATGAGGCATATAGGGCTCACATATGCAATAAATCAATTAAGGAAAGGAGGGAAGTTCTCTTCACAAATTGGCCATCATATAATACTAATATCCTAAATCTTAAAATCCCACAATGGCATCTAAATGTAATAAGAAATGGGAACTTTACTGTGAAAAAATAGGAGATTTTCTTTGGATGCCTTCCATGCATGGAGGAGAGGATGGTCAGAGGAGAGGAGCTCGTCGGAGGTCAACTAGAGTGAGGGCTTCATGGTGGTGGTCGCGGTGAGTCGCAGCGTGGTTGGAGGTGGCCGGTAGGAGAGGAGTGGTAGCGGTGGCTATCGCCACTGCTGTTGAAGTCGAGAAGAGGCGAGGAGGGCGCAGGGGCACACATGTGCGGCTACTTCACACTGAAGTGTAGTGTGCATGCACAGCTGGGGCTCAGGCAGAGATTGTGCGTGTAGCGAGTCGCTAGGCGCAGCGCAAGCACGGCAATGGGCGCACTGGCTGCACGCAGTGGTAGGCTGCTACAGCTTGCAGCTGCTGTTGTGCACGCTGGAGGTGCTAGCTGCACGTGCAACGTGGGAAGGCGCAGTGCGTCAGAGGGTGTGCTGCTGGAGATGCTGCAATTTGCTAGAGGTGACGCACGAGGGAGAGGGTGGAGCACGCTGTTGTTACAGTGTGGAGGGATGTGCACGCTGAGGTGGTTTGGGTTGTTTTTGGTGGAGGGAAAATAAAGGGAAAGGAAGAAGAAGAAGTGAACAAAAAGTGAAGATGGAGGTGGTGTTGTGGGGGCGTCAGACGTTTGGGAACATTCCCAGAAGTCTTAAACGTGCGTGGATGGCTGCTCGTGCGTGGCTGCGGTGGTGGTGGTGCATGTTGAGGTGTTCACAGTAAGGTGGAGCCGTGAAGGCTCACGCACGGTGTTGCAACGAGTCCACCAGCTTGGCGTGATGAGCTGTCACCTCGTCGGCCCACGGTGTGGTGGAGTTCGGCTACGGAGACCACTGTAATGGATGGAAAGCATGGTGGTGGAGTGGGGCGGTGTCTCCACAAGCTCAGTTGAGGCTCTCTCTTTCTTATAGCAGTAGGGGAAGATGAAGAAGATGGAGTGTGGAGACAGGTCAGCGAGATCCGCATCCTCCGCTCCTCTTCATTGCCGCATTCATTGCCTGATCTGGCCATAAATGGCTTATCAAGGTGGAACGGTTACTACTGCTTGAAGAAGGATATAAAAGCATATGTGGGTTATTTATATACAAAGCCCCTATATTTATAACTATTTAATGCATGTAATGTATGCATGCAACCTAAATGATGCTAAATAATTTATATATGAATGTAATGCATACAAGCAAATATGTATAAACTATATTATTTAGATCATAATACATGCTATGTATAAGTTAATATTACTCTAATGTCTAGGCATTTAAGTAACTAATTAGCCCACAATTATGTGCTCATCAAATGCCCCCATGCCTAGTTTTTGTTAGTCCCAAGCAAATTCAAGCAATAACCCAGCTCTTCAAGTAGACTAGCCAACCAAATCGGTCTTCGTTTAGAAACATGTTAAGTTCAGCCTTTAGACCTAAGGTTCCCAAGTAGTTTCTAAGTTACAAACTAGGTTAGCTATGGGCGAGTTGCAGGCACAGGTTTCCTTGATTTCTAGCTCTACTCTAGGGTTTATTGGTCCCAGAGATTAAAGCATCTGTGCATGTGCATTGGTCTAATTTATTTGAGGTTGGTATGATTGCCAACCTAGAAAGAGGATTTTTTTTTCGCTCATATATTTTTGTTTGATTCCTCTAAGTCTAACCTTGTATCAGCTATCAACACGGTCTGTGTCGGATTCATTGTCCCCATCATCAAACCTCAAAGGATGCCTGGCTTTCGATGCTTTGAGACAGCACAGCCTATAGCTACCCCAAGAACTCTTGGCAATCGACACTTCGAGATAGTATTGCCCATAGATTTCTTAAGCAAATTCAGGCCTATGGCAATCAACACTTCGAGATAGGGCCACCCATGGTACCTAAACCGCACAATGTGCTTACATGCCCCCAATAGGATAGATATCCTCAGAGACAAGCACCGAGGAGGTGGCATGTTATCATCTCATCATCAAGGTGAGTGTATACTCCACCTCTCCTACGGCGGGAACTCATCCAATCAAATTGTGTTTTCAAGCTTCTCCTAAGTCAGAACTAAAGAAGCAAATTTTCTTTAAGAAATTAAGGTGATCATTACTTATACAAGACCAAGTGTATGTGAAATGTGGATGCTTAGGTTACGAGGACCCGCAAACCAAAAGGTAGAAAAAGACACCAGGATTTACCCAGCCTTTAACTCAATCCTTAGCTTTCCTTCCTCAACCTCTTGAGGAATGGTCAGCAACTTAACTCCTACTTAAGTTTTTAAGTCCACAAAGGACCCTAAGGGTCTAAAGCTAGTAGTTCAACTTAGCTTCTAAAGTCAGACACCTAGAGTCAACTTAGTCTAACCTAAAGTTTTGGTCTTATGCCTAAGAATGCAAGGCCCAGCCAGTTAAGCTCTATTTAATTATATGCCTAAATGTAATTTTTCTAAAAAAATCAATGCAAATGTATGCAATGCAGAATGTTTTAACTAAATGCATGAATGCACTATGTATAAATGATATGGAAATTAGGTGGATTCGGCAGTGAGATGCCAGGCGGACTCGAGGCGACAACAGGTGACGCCAGGGTGGCGACCGGTAGAATCAAGGAAGGCGAAGGATGGACTACTTGGAGGTCGAGGGCGTGGAGGCAGAAGGGGAGGTGAGACTCTGATATGCATGGTAAAAGGGCGATGGAGGCGAGGTGGACTGATAGAAGGGGCGCAAAGGAGAACGGCAGGATCTTGTGTTTCCGATGCCGATGGTGGGGACATATGGCAGCTACTTGTCGATCTCCCATAGTGTGTTTAGAGTGCGAGGGATTTGGTCACAAGAGGGATTCATGCAGAGGTCTTGGGGGGTAGATGAAAGACCACCCTTTCCGGTGCTCTGGAATTTTGAATTCTAGGACTTCGCAAGTGCCTCCACCGCCCCCATCTTTGCGTAGCTCTAGGGGGCATACGATTGATGTGGAGGTACCTATGACAAAGAACATCAAAGCGGTAGAGATGGCATTGCGTGGGGCGCTGGTTGGAGAGGTTATGTCTGGAAGATCGATGATGGAGAACGTGTGCAACCTGGTAAGCTCTCTTTCCCTTTTGACCAAATCCTGGCAGTCTGCCTTTTTGTCACCTACACGATTTGTCATCTTTGGGTTGGAGATGACGGATGTTGAGAGGCTGAGATTTCAAACATCTTGCAATGATGGCCTCACAGTGATCTGGAGACTAGTTTCCCCCTTTGATGGAGCCCTGCCGGAGAGGCCACCCCAGAGAGTGGGTTCCAGATCGGGAAAACTTGAGATCAAGGGATTACCTTTGCATCTGAGGTCGAAGGAGGTCATGACATCCATGATATTAGGATTTGACTCAGTGGCAAAAGATGCAATTATTGAATTGCTGGAGGGCAATGGGCACTTGTTGAATGTGCTGGTCGATGTGTTTAAAGCTGGCTCAGTCCCTGATAGATGATTCTGAGGTGTGGTGGGAGTTCATGGTTGCTGTGGCTGAGGTTCACTGTGGGTGACACTGTAGCGAAGCAAGATAAGTCATCTGGATCTGAAGCTAATGAAGAGGCGACTGTGTAGGGCATGTGCACGGTTTCGTCAGAAGAATCCCCATCTATCAAAAAATGCAAGGATCATCATTTGGGGGAAAGGGGGGAAAGTATCGACTGAAGAGAAGGAGGAAGCGGTTTGGGTGGAAGCATCAAGACCAATGCTTGTGGTGGCAGGGGATGAGTTGCCATTTGGTGATAAGGCTGAGGGGTAGGGGGTTCAAGAGACTCAGCTTGAATCCCTGAAGGAGAAATAGGATCTGTAAGAGATGGAGGGGCTTAAATTTGATGGTGGTTCTACGCTAAAACTGGTAAAGGCAGATCACCTTATAGACTCAGACAGAGGAAGTCAAAGGCTGACATACTGATGGATGAAGACAAGATTGCAGAGGTTATGCAGGTATGCAAGTGCCAGAACCTCAGGGGGGAGGGATCTCGTGAGGATAGATGAGAATCCTCACTTGGAATGTGCGTGGGTTGCGCGAGAAAAGCTGGAGGGCTTCTCTGATGAGATACTTGAGAGAATGGGGGATTGAATGTGCGATCATTCAAGAGACACACATTGAGAATAACTCTGATAAGCTATGGTATGACCTGTTGGCTATGGGGACGAATGAATGTGTGAAGATTGATGCACAGGGGAGATGATGAGAACCTCATCATGAGCCATAACTAGCTCATTTTGACCCAATACAAAGGATAAAAGCTCCTACATATCTCAAGGAAAGGCGTAACTCAGAGAATTCTGAGTTTGAGAAGAAAACAAGTCATAAGGGGTAAAAGTGCAATTTTACCAGTATAATCTGCATACAGGGTAATTCAGGGACCAAACACAGGTCAAAACAGCTTAATAAGAATAAAAGTGGGATGAGATGATCTAGCAAGGGCTACAGCACTTCCAAGGAACCAAATGATAATCTGTAACCCTAAAACAACCCACTTCAATTCACAAGGTTCGAGGCAAAGTAAAAATAGAATAAACCCTCTAAAATTCATAGAAAAATAATCTCTAGGGTTTAGAACCTTCAATTTGGCCTTTAGAACCCATTTTGACCTACATTGAGAACCATGCCCAATTAATAACTTAATTTGGGTTTTTGCGCAAATTGACCGGTCAAACAAGGTTTAATATGAAAATAAAATTCACCATCAGATTCCTTAGGTCCTAATTAGTCATGTATAAAAACTTGAGCCTAAGAAGAAACCTCCTTGACCGACTTCACACTTTGGTCCTCATATATTTACTCTTTGGCCCTCAACTTTTGAACCCTCGCATTTTGGCCCCTAACTCTCCTTCGTTCTTTGCAATCAGGTCCCTCCTGCAAAACCCTGCCAGCACCATGCTCCGGCGACCTTGCGCGGAGCATGGCACCGCGCAGGGTGAGGTGAGGGACCTGGCAAGTAAACCGGGGGTGCCCTGCGTCGTCAGCCGTCGCAGGAGCACCCCCCTGGTCATTGTAGGCCACCATACCGGCCGTGCGAACGCACGGACGGTATGGGTTCGTCTCCGACCATTCTCCGGCGAGGGAGACACGTCGTCTCCCTCCGCCTTCCTCCCTGTTTCATCCCTATAAATACCCCCCGCTGCTCCACCGACCAGGGCAGCTTGGATCTGACGGAGAAAACCCCCAACTTTCCTCTCCTCTCCCTCCGGCAGACGCCCACCAGCTCCGACGGTTCTTCCTCCTCCTCCTCTTCGCTCTGCCGCAATACCAGCAGCAGAGACTTCTTCCCCTGCTCTTCCCGCGTCGCGCAATACCGGCGCGCGCTGCCTCTGCCCCGTCGTCACCGCCGTCCTCCCCCCACTGGGCATCGTCTTCTCCGGCGACAGTCGATACGACTGTCGCCCTGTTCCTCCCCCTTCGTCCCTGCAAGTAAGTTAGAACTACTCCCCTTCTTCTCCTCTTTCTTTCCCCGCTTTCAATTTAGTCAATTAAGCCCTCGACCGACTCTGACCACCTTCACCCCCTTCGCCTCCGACCACCCTCCGGCGAGCCGCTCCCATCACCTCAGCGAACCACACGGCTCGCCGACCACCGCAGGACCTCCGCCTCCTCACTCTGATCAACCTCCGCCCTGCCACTCCCCCCACATCACCCTCTGCAACCCCACCGAACAGACCCATCCTCCGACCCACAGTCCGACCTAGGGCAGCCCTCGCACGCCGCCCCGCGCCTCGCCACCACCCACACGAGCTTCGCCGCACCCTGGCGAAGCTCCTGGCACTCTCTGATTAGGCCGAGAGGCCATTTTCTTCTGAACAGGCCACCCGACCTCCGCCGCCATTGACGCGCAGGAGGACCTGCTTCCACCTGCAGCTACAGGCGCGCCACGCTCAGCGCCAAGCCCAGATTCACTCTCAGGCCTTGCGAGGAGTTTTGGCAAAACACCAGGTTCGCAGCCGAGGAAGAAAACTCCGCGTGACGCTGCCATCTCCTGCTAAATTCTCCGCGACGGGCGCTCAATTGGGGTGGGACATTTAGTCCCACCTCGGAACTTCTCGGAGGCGCGCGGACGCATAAAGGCAAAAAGTGCCTTATGCTGTCTGCCTCCTGACCACGGGGTGAGGTCCCTCTCACCCGACCCGGCCTCGTCCGTGACCACGCTCCGCGGACCTGGCCCGACCCGATTAGACCGACCTGCACTCCTCGCCCACCACCGCACGCCGGTGGGCCTGGACCCGGGCCTGACCCGAACCCGATTACCCGGTAGCTCTGGGAGAGCTGTCCCAAGAGTGGTTTCAGAGAGAAAGAGAGACGCGGGGGGGGGGGAGGGTAGAGTAGGTTTTGCCTCTTGACGAAAAACTCTGAAGTGTGCAGGCCAAAGAAGAAGAAGAAGACCCGCGGAAGAAGAAGTGCAGGCGAAGAAGAAGGAGCTGCACTGTAGCAAATGCTCAGTTAAGTCGTCGAAGCACCGGGCCAGACGACGGAAAGTCAGCAGCCAGAGCAACACAGAAGGCAGGCTGAAGAAGAAGGAAGGGAGACTTAGTAGCCGAAGGCAGAAGCACCACGATTGCAGAAGAAGAAGAAGAGAGGTCAAGGCAGAAAACCAAAGAAGAAGAACAAGGAGCTCTGAAGAAAGAAAAACATCACCAACGCAGGAACAGCAGGAAGAAGAAGAGCATCACCATTGCAGAAGAAGAAGAGAGGTCAAGGCAGAAAACCAAAGAAGAAGAAGAACAAGGAGCTCTGAAGAAAGAAGAACATCACCAACGGAAGAACAGCAGGAAGAAGAAGAAGAGCACCACCATTGCAAGAGAAGAATATCACCTGAACAGAGAGAAAGAAGGAGATCTAAAGAAAGAGAGAAAGAAGAGCACCCCCCTCTGCAGAACAAAGAGAACAACAAATTCTCTCTCTCTCTTTATTTTTGTAAAAGAAACATGTATATCTCTAGAATACAACTTGCTCCCTGAGTTCGACCTCGGGAACTCTTTTATTTTTCCGAGTAAAAAAATTTATATTTGAAATGTTGGTAATAACCAGCTTTACTACAACGTTATAACAGAACCGACGTTTCATTTTTGGCGCCGCTGCCGGGGAGCAACGGCTATTCTAGAGGTAAACATTCCTGTATTTTTTTTAATTTCTGATAATCTCCTCTCTTTTGTGCAGCTACAGGAACTCAAGAAGACAAGCAACCACACCAAAGACAGGTAAATTTTTCCTCTCACTATTAACCCCTAAGCTCTAAAGAGAAAGAAAAGAAAAGAACAAGCAATATAGGGCTAACCTGTCTTCCATATTTAGTAACCATAAAAGTTGCATGTTTTCAACTCATTATTTCTGCACACTATTAAGGGTATTTAAGGGCTAACACATTCTTGCTTGAGCCCTAATTACCCAACAAAGAATTAACTGGACCAAGTAGAGCCAACCTAGGATCCAACACTAGGGATTTAGAGACACACTCCTTAAGCAAGAATTGAGAAAACCAAATGAAGTGTGCCCAAGCCCTTGTCTGAAAATACCTATTCAAAGAAAATCTAAAACAATTGGCTCTCTAAACACTTGAACCCTAAAAGACAGGACCTAAAAGCTCTCAAAGAAAACAAGAGGTAAAGTTGACCCCTTGGGTCAACCAACCTTAAATTAGGTCACTCTTTGCACTTAAAAGACTAAAGTTCAAGTGAAAACCTTAAGCACCCTGATCTTAAAATTGGTAGACTTAAGAGGTCAAGATCCCCATTCTGGTCTACCTGGAACCGCAGTGACAAGAGAGGTCGGGTGGGGGAAACCCTGTAACCCGTGGGGACGCTCTACCGTGTAGGGGTCTTCGCGGGACTCTCCCTCTCTGGCTGCCCAGGTAATTCTCAGGTGGACGATCTTTCTGATCAAGGGGTCCATCTGCCCCGAACCTCTATAGTCACCCAACAATTTTTGGGTGTCTTGATTGGGTCCAGCACCTGCTTATCTCATCCAGCCCTTCAGTATTTTTCAGGAGGTCCTTGAAACCTCCTATAGAAATTCACTCTTCCCGAGGCTAAGCCTCGGCTCCTTTGTTTTTGCAGAAATCATTCACATAGCCCCTCTTTCCTCTGATTCTGAACAAAATCCTCTTCTTCCATCTTGATTCAAACTTTGATTCTATTCCACCACCTGATCCAATTATGCAGCCTAATTACCTAGCAAGACTACCATTCAAGAAACCTGAATATCGGAGATCTATGAAAGATAAAATGATCGAGGATGCCATAAAATTCTATGAAAAAGAAGAAAAAACCTCAACACCAATAGGAGATATTCAGGTTGATGTCCCAACAACCACATCCTTCATCATAAACTGTGCCCAAATTCTATTGACTGGAATTTCAAAAGGATCAACCCGAGACATGCTCATGACAGGATACATTGAGATGGAAAAATTACACCAATCTGAATACCTTCAATGCTTAACAAATCCTGTACTTTGGGAACAACACCAAGATGCCCTTATAAAACGGGTAGAAATGATGAAATCAGTAGAACAAATTATCAACCAGAAATACCCGTATATACCAGAAACAAAGGATGAGTCATCTTGGAACAGTACTAAGAATCAATCCAGTTTCCCAGACCTCGGGATTGAGGCACAAGGTGGTTGTCGACTCCCAACCCAAATAGAAGATAGCATTAAAATAGGTTGGGAAGTTGCAGGAGAACACAATGCTGAGCCAACCCTAGGCCATAAATCACCAAGCTTAGAACTCCAAGACTCCTGCAATAACAAGATTAGAATTGAACCTCTGGAGGGTATAAATTCCGCCCCTTGTTTTGATAAGGTAACCCTCGAAGGTTATTCGGACTTAGGTTCTAATAATTCTACCCACATCCTAAGCCTAGAACCTAGATCTGAAACTTATTGGGAAGATTATGAGGCCCCTTATGAGAAAGATCAAATTTTTACAGAATATGATTCCGGGCCTTTATTTGATGAATGTCCTTTTCCAACATCCTCAGGAAATCTGATTGATTTTTCAGAAAACATGCCAATTTATGATACAGAAACTGAGGAGTTGGATGAGCAAGGTTTTAATGGGGTCTATCCTACCAGCTTAGAGCTTGAACAGAACATCTTTTTGAGCCCAGAATTGACATATAGGCTAGAACCCAGTCAGGCTGCTGATTCCACATCTGATGATTTCTGCTGTGGTGGAATTCATGATCATTTTCGCCAACTCTCCGACAATTTCAGATCTGACTATAATTGCGGAGAGATTCCCCTTCCTGAACACGCCAGGCCTATCTACGACCTCAGTTCACATGATTCTGACTCTGACTCTGACTCTGAGGTCCTGATTCCCGAGATCACCGATAACACAGAATCATTCCTTTTCGATCCTCAGGAACCAAAAACAGAAAATGCCAAGAGTAATTGCAACCAAGAATCCAAATTTTTTCTCGAATCCGATTTCTTTCACCCTACAAACACTCTTCCGGCATTTGATAGTTACCCAGAGGACTCTCTACAGAAAATCACCTATCATCTGTTTCTAGAAGAGCCCTCGTACACAATGGCCACCTCATCCGCACACACAGAACGGATCAAAACCTCTCCCAAACCCCGACCCGCAACCGGACTCAATTTCTATGCTGATTCACCTCTCACCGAGCCGATTGCATTTCCACATCGGGTTTCGAACATTGATCAGACTACATACCATGCTCTATCATTCTCTGATCACCCCTGTAGGGTTCCTGCATCAACCACTGATTATCCTACGGGTCCCTACTCTGACCAGGCTGATTCGGCACAGCCAAACCCTGCGTTTACACTTCCACATCCATCTGAGCTTCATAATTTCTGGTGGGCTCCACACCTTTTTATCCACATCTATCAACCCACCAGATTGATTGGGTTTGGGCTGCATCATCAGCCTGTTGATCTGAACAAGCACCTGGTTGGACCAACCAGGCTCTTAATCAAGGTGCTTGTCTTACAAAACTCTTCTGAGTTGACCATCCCCTCTCCATCGCATTTCCCGCTTGGCTGAAGGCATCAAATTTAGCGCTCAACGGGAGGCAGCCCGTCATTCTCTTTGAAAACCTGAAACTTGTTCTGACAGCTTTTTGCACTTGAAGTTCACACTTTAGGACAGCCGACTCCAACTCAGATGTTTGCATCTGGGATTTGAAATCGTCCGCAAAAATTCAACCCGACCCATCCACTCACCCAAATTTCTGTCTTAAGGAATGAACTAAGACCCCCTAGGTTACAATGAGGACATTGCAAATCTTAGGCATGGGGGGGTATGAAAGTACAAAAACTTGTAAGAAAAGGTTTCAAACAAAAAAAATTCACATATGCCAAAAACACCATAAAAATTAAAAAATTTTCGAAAAAGAATAAGAGGAAAAGAGGAGAAGAAAATTTTGTGAAGGAGAAAAGAAACAAAATGAAAAAGGAGCACAAAATTATAAGAAAAGTTGATAGTCATTAGTAAGGAACTAAGGAATTAACCTAAGTTCTAGACCTCATTCAAGAAAATAACTGAAAAGTGCACAATGAGATTAGTAAGAATGCAAACCTTAGGCATTCTTGAATAGACTCTTAGTACCCATTAAGATCTGGACACTCCTCAAGAGGTTGAGGAAAATGAAAAGCTGAAGTATTAGGTCTAAGGCTTAGGGAGTATTCGGCCTCGTTAACTAATTTTTGGTTTACGGGACTCAGTAACCTAAGCACCCTAATCTCACACACAGCCTGGTTCAGTAAGCGTAAAAATCAGAATCACGCAGAAGCGTTGCAAAAATCTGAAAAGAACACCTAGAATAGGAGCGGCCAATCAACACAAGTTGATTTGGACGAGTTCCCAGCGCAGAGAGGCGGGAAATCCCCTCGAAGATGCGTAACAAAATATCATCTCCTCGGTGCTTGTCTCTTAGGATATTTACATATCCTACGGGGGGCATGTAAGCACTCTGCTGGTTCAGATCCCATGGATGGCATTATCTCGAAATGTCAATTGCCAAGGTCTGGATTCGGCCACGGAATACCATGGATGGGATTATCTCGAAATCTCAATAGCCAGGGTTCCGGGGGTTGCCATGGGCGGTGCTATCTCGAAGCATCGATCGCCAGGAACCCTTGAGGATTGATGATGGGAGCAAGGAATCTGATACAAACCGTGTTGAAATGCCAATCCTAGGCTAGAACTAAAAAGAAAAAGAGAGAGAAAACTCTCCAAACAGAAAAACTTTCTATCTCTCTCTTACAAAACGCACTGCGAACCGAGCCAGGGCTCAAATCATTTCAAGCACGGGTGCTTTAACCACGAAGTCCAATAAACCTTAGGTTAGTTCTTGCGGGCCTTAAAAACCTTTGCTAAAAGACTGAGGCTAAGGCTAGACAGGTTTGGATCTTGATTGGTACTAGAGTACCTTTTAGGCCTATGATCAGCATTCTAACCTAATCTATGAAGGCACTTATCTAAAACTATTGAAAACTTCATGGTCTAGAACAAGGGTTGAAACCTTAAGTTTTTGCTAAGGGACTAGCAAAAGCTAGGCATGGGGGTATGATGAGAACCTCATCATGAGCCATAACTAGCTCATTTTGACCCAATACAAAGGATAAAAGCTCCTACATATCTCAAGGAAAGGCGTAACTCAGAGAATTCTGAGTTTGAGAAGAAAACAAGTCATAAGGGGTAAAAGTGCAATTTTACCAGTATAATCTGCATACAGGGTAATTCAGGGACCAAACACAGGTCAAAACAGCTTAATAAGAATAAAAGTGGGATGAGATGATCTAGCAAGGGCTACAGCACTTCCAAGGAACCAAATGATAATCTGTAACCCTAAAACAACCCACTTCAATTCACAAGGTTCGAGGCAAAGTAAAAATAGAATAAACCCTCTAAAATTCATAGAAAAATAATCTCTAGGGTTTAGAACCTTCAATTTGGCCTTTAGAACCCATTTTGACCTACATTGAGAACCATGCCCAATTAATAACTTAATTTGGGTTTTTGCGCAAATTGACCGGTCAAACAAGGTTTAATATGAAAATAAAATTCACCATCAGATTCCTTAGGTCCTAATTAGTCATGTATAAAAACTTGAGCCTAAGAAGAAACCTCCTTGACCGACTTCACACTTTGGTCCTCATATATTTACTCTTTGGCCCTCAACTTTTGAACCCTCGCATTTTGGCCCCTAACTCTCCTTCGTTCTTTGCAATCAGGTCCCTCCTGCAAAACCCTGCCAGCACCATGCTCCGGCGACCTTGCGCGGAGCATGGCACCGCGCAGGGTGAGGTGAGGGACCTGGCAAGTAAACCGGGGGTGCCCTGCGTCGTCAGCCGTCGCAGGAGCACCCCCCTGGTCATTGTAGGCCACCATACCGGCCGTGCGAACGCACGGACGGTATGGGTTCGTCTCCGACCATTCTCCGGCGAGGGAGACACGTCGTCTCCCTCCGCCTTCCTCCCTGTTTCATCCCTATAAATACCCCCCGCTGCTCCACCGACCAGGGCAGCTTGGATCTGACGGAGAAAACCCCCAACTTTCCTCTCCTCTCCCTCCGGCAGACGCCCACCAGCTCCGGCGGTTCTTCCTCCTCCTCCTCTTCGCTCTGCCGCAATACCAGCAGCAGAGACTTCTTCCCCTGCTCTTCCCGCGTCGCGCAATACCGGCGCGCGCTGCCTCTGCCCCGTCGTCACCGCCGTCCTCCCCCCACTGGGCATCGTCTTCTCCGGCGACAGTCGATACGACTGTCGCCCTGTTCCTCCCCCTTCGTCCCTGCAAGTAAGTTAGAACTACTCCCCTTCTTCTCCTCTTTCTTTCCCCGCTTTCAATTTAGTCAATTAAGCCCTCGACCGACTCTGACCACCTTCACCCCCTTCGCCTCCGACCACCCTCCGGCGAGCCGCTCCCATCACCTCAGCGAACCACACGGCTCGCCGACCACCGCAGGACCTCCGCCTCCTCACTCTGATCAACCTCCGCCCTGCCACTCCCCCCACATCACCCTCTGCAACCCCACCGAACAGACCCATCCTCCGACCCACAGTCCGACCTAGGGCAGCCCTCGCACGCCGCCCCGCGCCTCGCCACCACCCACACGAGCTTCGCCGCACCCTGGCGAAGCTCCTGGCACTCTCTGATTAGGCCGAGAGGCTGTTTTCTTCTGAACAGGCCACCCGACCTCCGCCGCCATTGACGCGCAGGAGGACCTGCTTCCACCTGCAGCTACAGGCGCGCCACGCTCAGCGCCAAGCCCAGATTCACTCTCAGGCCTTGCGAGGAGTTTTGGCAAAACACCAGGTTCGCAGCCGAGGAAGAAAACTCCGCGTGACGCTGCCATCTCCTGCTAAATTCTCCGCGACGGGCGCTCAATTGGGGTGGGACATTTAGTCCCACCTCGGAACTTCTCGGAGGCGCGCGGACGCATAAAGGCAAAAAGTGCCTTATGCTGTCTGCCTCCTGACCACGGGGTGAGGTCCCTCTCACCCGACCCGGCCTCGTCCGTGACCACGCTCCGCGGACCTGGCCCGACCCGATTAGACCGACCTGCACTCCTCGCCCACCACCGCACGCCGGTGGGCCTGGACCCGGGCCTGACCCGAACCCGATTACCCGGTAGCTCTGGGAGAGCTGTCCCAAGAGTGGTTTCAGAGAGAAAGAGAGACGCGGGGGGGGGGAGGGTAGAGTAGGTTTTGCCTCTTGACGAAAAACTCTGAAGTGTGCAGGCCAAAGAAGAAGAAGAAGACCCGCGGAAGAAGAAGTGCAGGCGAAGAAGAAGGAGCTGCACTGTAGCAAATGCTCAGTTAAGTCGTCGAAGCACCGGGCCAGACGACGGAAAGTCAGCAGCCAGAGCAACACAGAAGGCAGGCTGAAGAAGAAGGAAGGGAGACTTAGTAGCCGAAGGCAGAAGCACCACGATTGCAGAAGAAGAAGAAGAGAGGTCAAGGCAGAAAACCAAAGAAGAAGAACAAGGAGCTCTGAAGAAAGAAAAACATCACCAACGCAGGAACAGCAGGAAGAAGAAGAGCATCACCATTGCAGAAGAAGAAGAGAGGTCAAGGCAGAAAACCAAAGAAGAAGAAGAACAAGGAGCTCTGAAGAAAGAAGAACATCACCAACGGAAGAACAGCAGGAAGAAGAAGAAGAGCACCACCATTGCAAGAGAAGAATATCACCTGAACAGAGAGAAAGAAGGAGATCTAAAGAAAGAGAGAAAGAAGAGCACCCCCCTCTGCAGAACAAAGAGAACAACAAATTCTCTCTCTCTCTTTATTTTTGTAAAAGAAACATGTATATCTCTAGAATACAACTTGCTCCCTGAGTTCGACCTCGGGAACTCTTTTATTTTTCCGAGTAAAAAAATTTATATTTGAAATGTTGGTAATAACCGGCTTTACTACAACGTTATAACAGAACCGACGTTTCAGGAGATCAAGGGGTATTGTATCTGGTGGAGAAAAGTGTGGGCACAATGTTTGGAAGTTCACAAAACCAGGCACATGTTGACTTGCAAATTCCAAATTCACTAGTGGGATGAGTGTATCTGGGTTAATGGGGTATATGGCCCTTGTGTTGCATCTGCTAGGTAGGAGTTGTGGGAGGAATGGGCTGCTGCGGCTGAACTGGTGCAGGGGGAAGCATGGTTGACAGGTGGTGATTTCAACTGTGTGCTAACAAGGGCAGACAGGACTACTGGTGGCACAGACAGGCCTACTGGTGGCACAGACAGCTCAACTATTGGCTTCCAGATGGTGGTTCAATCTCTTGAATTGAGTGAGTATCCATCTTCTGGTGTTGAATTTACACGGTGCAATTGTAATGGGCTGGCATCCAAATTAGACAGATTTTTTGGGAATGTGAACATTCTTGAAAGATTTCAACTGTCGACTGTTAGTGGCTTGGACCGACCCTTCTTTGATCACACCCCTTTGGTTTAGGACAGTGGGGAAGAAATCCAAGTTGGCTCATACTTCAAGCTTAGAAGATCTTGGCTAAATGAATCGGGATTCTATCAGATGGTCAGTTCATGGTGGCAAGCTAAAAAGGTGGAGGGCTCTACTACTATCAGATTGGCATCCAAGCTGACTACTTTGCGCATTGTCTTAAAAGAGTATGGCATTACTGTAAAAATGATAAGGCAGCAGAGGAGGATGGAGGCTTTGAGAACATTCAGGAGCTGGATTATAAGGAAGCAGCTAGCCCTTTATCAGAGGAAGAACTTGCAGATAGGAAGGTGTGGCAGGGTGTGATATTGGATGAAGATCTTAAACAAGAAATTGATTGGAGGGAGAGATTAAGGCAATTATGGCTTAAGGAGGGAGATGCCAACACGAAATTCTTCCATCTTGCGGCTAGCTCTCAAAGGCATGCAAATTTTATATCTTCTATTCTTAGAGATGGACACAAGATCTCATCCATTCAGGAGATAAGATCAGAAGCCATCAAATATTATAGGATGCTTCTCGGGCAGTTAAGAGGGGGGAATGGAGAATGGCAGGAAGTGATGCTCCTAGTGTGACAAGTGAACAAGCCTCTCAGTTGACAGCAACCATCACTAAACATGAGACCCTGCAAGCAATTAAAGAGCTCAATATGGAAGGTTCCCCAGGCCCTGATGGGATACAAGTCTTCTTCTATAGAGAGATGTGGAGTGTGGTGGGCAAGGAAGTGATGGATGTCATTAGAGAGTTTGAGAAGGGAAATGTTGGCTTTGAAAAGATCAACAAGTCATATCTCTTTTTATTGCCTAAGTCAGTGGGAGCAAAGAAGTTCTCAGACTTTAGGCTGATCTCACTTTCAAATTCCATCTACCTTGTTGTCAACAAGATTTTAGCTAACCGACTGAGAATTGTTCTGTAGAGTCTAATCCATCTAGTGCAATCTGCTTTTCTACCCAATAGGTCACTCCAAGAATCCTTCATTTTGGCTCAGGAAATGGTGAGTGGATGGCACAGAAGGAAGTGCAAGGCATTCATGTGGAAAGTTGATTTTTAGAAGGCATATGATTCGATCTCTTGGCCGTATCTTTGGGAGGTATTTAAAAGGAGAGGATTTCCTCCTTTATGGATCCAATGGATGAAACATTGTATCACAACTGCCTCCTTTTCTCCACTGATCAATGGAAAGCCATGTGGTGTTTGGATTCAACCTCAGCGTGGGGTTAGACAAGGGTGTCCTTTAGCCCCCCTGATCTTTAACCTTGCGGTGGATGGGCTTGCAAGGTATGCATGCAGATTGGCAGAGGTGGGTATAATCAGAGGGTATTCACTATCCAACAGGAGAAGTCTGGCCCCATTTTGCAATATGCAGATGACACAGTCTTCTTTGTGGAAGGGACCAAGCCTGCTACACATGCTCTGGGGCTGTTGGTAAAGATCTTTGGGGATATTTCAGGCCTGAAATTGAACAAGGAAAAATCTACCTTGATATGTTTTGGCATGAACGAGTAGGAGCAGATGGTGTTGCAGAATACATTGGGATCACCTCAGGCTAAACTACCAATGAGGTACCTAGGACTACCATTGAGGGCTACAAAGTTGAAGAAAAATGATTGGGTCTCTGGCAAGTTGAAAGGATGGAGTAGTAAATTCTTGTCTAAGGGTGGGAGATTAATCCTTCTTAACTCTGTCATAACATCCATCCCGGTCTTTTACTTTAGCATTTTCAAGTCCTCGAAGTCTATTTGGAAACGTTTGGATGTTATGAGGAAAAGATTCTTTTAGAAAGGAGCTAGCCATGAGGGTGGTTTTATACAGCCCATCAGATGGAATAAGATCTGTAGGCCTAAGGAAACAGGTGGTATGGGGATTAAGGCGCTCAAGGAGTTCAATGAGGCCCTACTGATTAAATGGGCCATCAAGATTCTGGATTGCAAGGAGGATTTGGTGGTAGATTTAATTAGGGATAGTTATGGTGGTTCTAATAGTGCTCTGTAGAGGCTACAACCGGTGAAACCTTCCCCTTTTTGGCATTCAGTTATCAGTGCAATTAGCAACAATTGGCATCTACTGCAGCCTAGGCTCAGAGATGGCAGGGACTTTAGTCTGTGGAACGAGCAGTGGTCAGGTCTGGGGATCCTGAAAGATGCATATCTGAGGGCTTATGCTGCTATTGCAGATAAGGAGGCTAAATTCAGCAGTCTGTGGTCTGCTGCAGAGGGATGCTGGCGGCTGGAAGGGCAGGAACATTACAGATCTGGCACTCGATTATGGGATGATAGGCAGAACCAGATGGCTGCACTACAGCAGGTGCGTCCTAGGTTGAATGTGGCTGATACTTATGGCTGGATTGGTGTGTTTTCAGTGCAGCAGGAATATGAGAAGATCATCAGGTCTAACATTGAGATGGAGAGTGACCCAATTGATAGGAAACTATGGCTATTGAAAATCCCCTTGAAGGTTCAAATCTTCTTGTGGCTTTGCAGACGGGAAGGGCTGATCACTAGTGATCTTAGACACAGAAGAATGGGGACTACTTTGAATGCTTGCCACCTCTGTGGGTTACATACTGACAGTACGTTGCATATTTTTTCCTCTTGCCTGGTCACAGACAAGATTTGGAGGATGATTTGCCTAGAATCTCTTCCCACCTGGGATTCCCTTGGGCTGAGGTTCGTTACTCCTAGACGACCATATGGGGGTATGGCAGCCATTTTGTGGTGTGTGTGGAGGGTGCGCAACGATAATTTTTTCAGGAGAGACCGGTTAGATGTGAGAGCATTGTAAATGAATGCTGGTCCCTCATACATAGTTGGGGATCTTTTTTGTAATGTTTTGCTTGATATGAAATTTACAGCCCTCCGGATTGCTATCGTTTCACGATAGCATTCCTCACTGTTTCAAAAAAAAAAAAAATGATATGTATACCCCCGAATACACCACCCATGCCTAAAATCTACAAGGTCCCCATTGCATAGAAGAATATTACCTGGGTCAAAGATGATCTGCCATTATTTTGTTGGCAACCGAGTAGCTAAAGAACCTGCGAATCAGGTTCAAAGATCACAGAAATAGGCCCTAAAAATGAGCAAAGTAATGCTGGCCTAGAAAGCAGGTAACCTAGGATGGTGGCAAGCTGATGATGAATCTCGATAGCAAATGCTCACCCAACCAGGATGGGACTGAATTCATCCTAGGTCACTAGAGGAGGTTCTGAAGGATAAACTGGGATAACAACCTCCAAAGGGGAAGGGGAAGGATGGTGCAGAAATAAACCCCCAGGGTGATGGATTGACCATGGAAAGCATCAATCCATACCCAGTACCCCATTATAAGAGATATTGGTCTGTTAAGGTCCCCAGCCAAAACAGTAGTGAGCATGTCTTTAAGCCAAGGATCGTCTAGGGTGTCCAAGTTTTGAGGTTGCGGGATGGTCATAAGATCTAGGTTGGGTTTAGTTGGCTCCGTGTTCATCATTAACAATCTTTCCAATTCCTCAATTGCATCCCTAGCATCCCTTGTACTATCACAAGTATCTACCTGCACTTCATCAGTGATCATTTCAACGTATGGAGTCAACATTTTGCCTTCAGACATAGGCGAATCAGAGGGGACTCCGAATCAAATGAATGCAGGTTAGAAGCAATAGATCTAGGGATTATCCTATCAATGTCATCCCCAGGTTCTTTCTCTTTACTAAAATCCTCCCTAGAGTCTAAATGTGAATCCGCATAAATCTCAAAAGTTGCTTACACATTTTCTATTATTTGATCTTCATGAGGAAGAGTATTATCAATGGGTGTACTAATGAAACTTGATTTAATCAACTTCGTGACATCTTCGGGAGCTAATTCTTCAAATAAGACATAATCACCCTTAATGTCACTCCAAATCCTAAGTTTAGGTTCCTTACATAATTCATCCTCCTCAACTGTCAATTCATCATTCACCCGAGGTTTAAATTCATCTAACATTTCTGCAGATCTCTTGGGGCACTCTATCTAGGGTAAAATATTCCTAATTGTATCATCAGACTCCTCGGATAGGTGAATTTCTTCAGAGTTAGGTTCCCTAAGGGTGGGCTTGAGTTCCATCTCATGATCAAAAGGGAGGGCAAGATTAACAACTTGACTTTGGTCCACTTTATCAAATGTCACGAAAATACTGTCATCTAGGTCGAGGTCTTCCAATGGTACCATCATTCCCTTCTTTTGACTCTAATATAATTCAGGTGGATACTCAACCTGATCATTATCTTCCTTGGGTTGTCACCTTTCTTCATCCAATGTATAGCTACTTTCATACATATTATCCTCCCACTTAAGGCATGGACCTCTTAAGGAAGTGTCAACTAGCAGGGAGGTTTCAAAATCAATCCTCGAAAAGTAGCTATTTTCCCTTACATAATCCCCAAAATTCCCTTCCAACTTAGGGTGTGGCTCTCCCACGGGAGATGCCTCTAGCATTGAGGGGTGCACATCATCTTCAATGGGATAGATTGGGTGGCTAATTTCTTATTTTTTTTATTGGCTTGCTCTCAAAGATTCTCCTAATAATTCAATCATTTCGTTTTGCATTTTCTGTAGTTCCATCTTCAAGGAGGAGAGGTCATCATTACTATCAGGAGAGAAGTCAGGATCAGGCTTATAGTTCCTAGGAGTTTCTATCCAACCATTATAATCATACAGGGAGGGTGGGTTGGGAATTTGTATGGTGTGTGGGATATTGGGCAAGGCAAATCCTGCTCCTAGGTTTTGCTCACTGATTTGGGGCTTAACCAGGCCAATACTCCTATAATAGGAGTAAAAAGGATCCCACTGGTTGTCATTTTGTCCATCAAAAGATGGACCATCGCGGCATATGGGATCAAAGATCGCAAAGTGGGGGTAAGCGTGTGGGCAAGATGTGAAAGGATGAAAGTCAATGTGGTCCATTCTAACTCATGCCATAATCAAATTCCTCCCAATACAAACACAAATCAGAGGACTTTTTAGGTGTTTAATCAGTTAGGCTTTTGAGATTTAAGTCCACTTGTAAGTGACAAATCAAGTTATCTAAACAGTTACACCCCCACTTGTCGACCTACGATACGCCTAAGAAGACCTAACTAGGACTTAGGTGATCCTTCCTAAAGCCCAAAAAGTTTAGTCATCACCAAACACGGTAAAGAGGGATGCAAGGAGGGTCAAGCCCTTCCTTTGAAGTGTTGCTTTCGCGGTGCATCTTAACTACCCTCAATCCGCAAGGTTTGGAGGCAACTCTACCTCTGAACTAAAGTTTGGGTCACTTTAGACCCTGGTAATAGGAGGCTCTAGTCCTAGTGGTTCCAAACCTTAGGAGTGTCTAAAAGCGTGCCGCGGTGCAAGAGATAGAAGTGTGCATACGTCGAAAAGATTTTGAATTTTGAATCGCATGCTAAGTTTGAAAATCAAGTCCTTGATTTTTAAATGTCCCTCCTTAACTTAAAGTCCTTTCCCAAAAAATATGTGACCACTTGTTAGATCTTTTCAATTCAATTAGGTGGTCTTGCAATTAAATCTAGATGCAAATGCATGAACAAGATAGAATGCAAGGAAAAGAAAATGGACCTTGCCTCCAGCAATCAGCAATGAAATGCACGCAAATGCAAAATAAATCTAGAGACTAAATGGTCATCCTAGGGCGTGCAGCTTCTAGCAGGCAGTTCGTGATTTTTTTTTATGTTTTATATCCAACCTAGTTATGCACAAACAAGAAAAATAAAATCAATCCACGAAAGAAAATAAAAACCTTAGTCTAAATAAATGGGAACAAACTCCCGCAAAAATGCCCACATAGGGGCCTAAAATAAAGTCGGGGAACAAACCCCTAAAATGTATCCCAAAACAAGGTCTCAAACCAAATGTATGTTCAAGAAAATAAAGTTATAAGACCTAAATTCTATCTACAGCTGAATGGATGATATGAGGATGTGGTCCTTCAGATATCTCCTTTAGTGGTGGAAACAAGGGCCACCAGGGTGTTGCGGATGTTGATTCCCTACTAGGAGGGGGTGATGTAATAAATTGCAGAATAGAATATAAACAATCTCACAAAAATTTAATCACATAAAGTACACAATTATTTTTAGGTGAAAACCCAAACTGGGTGAAAACCACCACCTAACCCTCTCAAGTTAGGATTTTCCGATCAACCAAGTTGATCAAATCCACTAAATGAATCACTTAAACGAGGGTGATTCAACCTCAATTACAACCACGCTACTTTATACGAGGGTAGCGTACCTCAAACCCCTTCTCTTCACGAGAAGGATTTTGTCTTACGAAGGTGACGGGAATTCGCAAAGCGAATACCCAACCAAAGAATAAAGATAAATAACAACAATCCTATAGAGCCAACAAAGTAATTTTTAACCTAAGCTTCTATAGGAATTAAGATGCTTTCCTTTGCAAGGAGTGCGTCGAATCAATGACGCGGGTGCGTGAGCTACACGAAGGTGCAACGTCGCTCTCGTGAACTACGGTAGGAGAGCAGGTGCGCAAAGGCTTGATGCTCTCAAGATGAAGAACTTGAGCTTGGAGAGCAAGAGCTTTTCTTGGACACAAAAGAGTAGAAAGTATGTTGTTTGGGTGTGTCTAAGTGTTTCTTGAGTGGCAAAGGCTCCCCTCTATTTATAGAGGCCTTAGGAAGTCTTTTGAAGGCTTTGGAAAGCTTCCATAGCCGTTGGGAGCAAAGCCCAAGAGAATCAGGCCGAAATCAGGAACAATGATTGCACTGACAGGGTTATCAGACGTCTGACCCTGGCATCAAATGTCTAGAAGATCAGTTTAAGACGTCTGGGAACAAAGTCAGATGTCTAATTTTAGGCGGGTTTCTTCCTGACTTGAATCAGATCTAAACAGGGTTCTAGTGCAAGTCCATCAGACGACATACAGGATATCTGGCACTATGTCTGGACGTCTGGAAACCTACTTTTCTGCGGGAATGGATTTCCAAGAGAGTGCAACGGCTAGAAAATCTCTGAGAAGAGATTTTCAGGTCAGCCGAGGCAAAACGGTCATTTATCAGATGTCTGGTCTAACGGTCTTATTCTTCCGTGTTTGTTAAGCCAGCCAACGGTCCACTACTTGGATGTCTGGCAAAAACATCAGACGTCTTCTAAGACGTCTGGTCTAAGGTCTGGATGTCTGACTTTATCAGACAGAGCTAACTAAGTCCAGCCTAAATGTTATCAGACGTCTGAATCAACAATCAGACGTCTTAAAACATATTATCAGACGACTGATTTTGGAATTAGACGTCTGAAAAAGCTGTTTGAACCCTATATTGGTTTTCTAAGTTCTCCACAGAAAACCTAAGTGTCCTAGGGTTATGCAGGTGTTGCTAGGACTACTGTTAGGGTACTTTGAGGCTCTTTAACATGATCTAAGGAACAAAAAGAGCAAGGAAATAAAGACAAAAGTACATGAAAGAAATAAACAGAATTCTATCCTATTCTTCTTGTCCTTCCATCTTCAACCTATCGCTCCTCGCGAATCTTCTCTGTTTTCCATCATGCTCCTCCAATCCATCCTGGATGCGAGCTCGAACTCCATCTAATCACGTCTTCATTTGCAATTTGACCTGAAATCTAAGACTCCAAGTGCAAATGTTAAATGACACGTGTTTTGTTATCATCAAAACAACGATCATGGTGCTCTAGCACCAACAGCGGAGGCGAGTGTGATGCTCCTTCTCTAAGTGTTGTGACCCTACTGGCGACGTCAAGGATCGCTTGATCTCTAAGGCCAGTGCAACAAGATGTCTCCAAATACGCGTACCTCGCACCAAACAGATAATTGAATTGAAATGTGCCTCAAATAAAATGTGTGAACAATAATTAAATAAATGCAAGTTTGATAGCCTCGTTGCCTTCTCGGCAACGACGCCATTTGACGAGTCAATCCTCACTTTCGAATGATTTTTTCACACATAAAATGATGCATGTCGTTTGTAGTTCTAAGTGGTGGAAAATAGGCTAATCAAAGTATTGAATTGAAATTAACCACTCAAGGGAGTGGGTCATGTCCACAGGGAGGCAGTAGCCTATTAAAATCACAAAAATCGAGAAACCAATGTTCACAATTGGAATTGCGGAAAGTCGATGCCAAAATCCCTCTCAAATGAGGCATATAGGGCTCACATATGCTGATAAATCAATTAAGGAGGGAGGTTCTCTTCACAAAATGGCCATCATATAATACTAATATCATAAATCTTAAAATCCCACAATGGCATCTAAATGTAATAAGAAATGGGAACTTTACTATGCAAAAATAGGGGATTTGCTTTGGATTCCTTCCACACATGGAGGAGAGGATCGCCGGAGGGGAGGAGCTCGCCGAAGGTCAAGTGGAGTGAGGGATTCGCGGTGGTGGTGGTGGCAAGTTGTGACGTGGTCGGAGGTGGTTGGTCGAAGAGGAGGAGCAACGACAGTGGCTGTCGCTGTTGCTATTGAAGTCGAGGAGAGGCACGTGCGGAGAGGCAAGGAGGGCGTAGGGGCACGTGTGCACAGCTGCTTCACGCTGAAGTGTAGTGCACGTGCGTAGCTGGAGCTCGGGCAAAGATGGTGCGTGCGGTGAGTCGACTGGGAGCAATGCAAGCACGGCAGTGATCACGTTGGCTACACGTGGTGGTAGGCTGCTATAGCTTGTAGCTGCTGTTGTGCACGCTGGAGGCACTAGCCGCACGTGGATCGTGGGAAAGTGTGGTGCACTGGAGGGTGCGCTGCTGGAGAAGGCATGCTCTGCTGGAGGTGACTCACAAGGGAAAGGGTGGAGCACGCTGAGGTGGTTTGGGTTGTTTTTGGTGGAGGGAAAGTAGAGGGAAAGGAAGAAGAAGTGAAGGGTAAGTGAAGATGGAGGTGGTGCTGTAGGGGCGTTAGACGTCTGGGAACATTCCCAGACGTCTTAAACACGCATGGATGGCTGCTCGTGCATGGCTGCGATGGTGGTGGTGCACGCTGAGGTGTTCATGGTAAGGTGGAGTCGTGAAGGCTCACGCACGGTGTTGGCACGAGTCCACCAGCTTAGCGCGGTGAGTTGTCACCTTGTCGGCCCACGATGTGGTGGAGTTCGACCGTGGAGACCACGGTGGTGGATGGAAAGCATGGTGGTGGAGTGGGGTGATATCTCCACGAGCCCAGTTGAGGCTCTCTCTTTCTTATAGCAATAGGGGAAGATGAAGAAGATGGAGCGTGGAGAAAGGTCAGCAAGATCCACATCCTCCGCTCCTCTTCATTGTTGCGTTCATTGCCTAATCTGGCCATAAATAGCTTGTCGGGGAGGAACGGTTGCTACTGCGTGAAGAAAGATATAAAAACATATGTGGATTATTTATATACAAGGCCCCTATATTTCTAACTATTTAATGCATGTAATGTATGCATGCAAACTAAATGATGCTAAATAATTTATATATGAATGTAATGCATACAAGCAAATATGTATAAACTATATTATTTAGATCTTAATACATGCTATGTATAAGTTAGTATAACTCTAATGTCTAGGCATTCAAGTAACTAATTAGCCCACAATTATGGGCTCATCAATCATGCATTATAAATATTGCATAACATGCATCATTATGCATTTAGATTAATTTGTACAAATTATATAGTAATTCTCCTCTTATTGTGGCTAGGGGACATGGCAACATCTAGGTTTGTCAGGGAGGCGTCCACTAAGTTAATAAGTTGGCTTTAAGACATCTTATAAAGTCCATAATATCTCTGAATAGATCTCATAGTCTATTTGTCATTTGTGGCTTGTTGGATGGTTTTTAACATTAAGGAATGAATTCTAATTTTAACATTAAAGAATTTTTAAAAAAATTGATAGAGTTTCCCCTTAAAATTTGAATTTTTTTTATAAACCTACGTCTATTCAATGAAACAAATAAGTAGGTACACCTCACATCTATTCAAATAAAATAAATAAAGCAAACAAGTGATTACACCCCACATCCATTCAAATCAAATAAATAAAGAACACAAGTAGGTACACCCCACGTTCAAAATACAACAAACAAGTGGATACACCCCACATCCATTTAATGAAATAAAAAGCAATATGTGGGTACACACTACATCTCGTAAAAACTTCTAATATCATTCAATTAAATTAAAAACATTAAAATTATACCTCTAATAATAGCAGTCTCCGAGTATGCCTGTCATTGATAACCTGTAATTTCAAAAATAAAAGTAATTAAATAACACATTGCAATCTTATTAAAATAATTTCAATAAATAAATAGAAAGTGTAGTGAGTAAGAGTAATATATTATGAATATGTGTGCGTGATTAGTTTTAAGTTTTAGTATTTTTAGTGTATAGAAAATGCCAGTAAAAGTTTAGGTTTCTTAAATTTGATTATAAATTAGATTTTAAAAAAACTAAAGAAATTGTTACTAACCTTAAATATCCACATCTATTGCATTTGAATCCATATGACCTTCTTCCATTAATTCTTGGTATGCTTCATTCCATGCGTCAAAATGATTGTGCGATACTGTTCTTATTGGTATAACCCATCCCCTTTGTCAATTATCAGGGACGTAGAAAACTTGTGCCACTTGATATGCTAATGTAAATGGTTCATCAGACTGAAGAATTTAACGATTACAATTTAAACTCAAGAAATTATGTTTCTTGTCAATTTTGAAACCAGTGCCCACTTTAACAATATCAAACCATTGACATTTTAATAGGACAACTATGCGATCATATCTGAAGCTGATCTTCACAATTTTTTTGATTTCACCATACTATCCATTTGGACTGGTGGAAAGATCTAGATTAACAACTCTGGCCTGTTGTATAACCTTTCTATCAGCAATTTCTTTTATTCTGAATCTAAACCCATTTATTATATACCCATAGTGGTAATGTACATAATGTAATGGTGTATCACAATTACATCAAAATCTAGTATTCATCGTCGGTCCTTATCCTCTTTCAATTGATTAACCGATCTTTAAACCAGTCTAAGAAGTCAAAATCAAATGTCCTTGAAAGAGGTAATAGTAGAATGGATCAATTTTAAGAATTTATTTTAAAATATATAGATGTGCCCAATGTATGCAATTTTCTAAAATTTTCTTATATTCTGTATGAAGAATCAACCTTCCTCTAATATCAAAAATTGACAAACATTCTTCATCATTGTCATTGTATTCCCCCTCATAGTTCCTTTGAAGGTCATTAAGGCGGTTGTCTAATTCATTCATTGACATGGAGGTATGATGGAGGCGTGTTTCACGAATTAAAATTAGGGGTCCGGAGGACTCGTCATCGTAGCTCACAAAATGCATCTATCAAATAAAATTTATAACCAAAACTCGAAAAGTGAGTCTCGAGTCGAATACGGGGAGGCGAACGTTTGGTTTTATAAAAATCTATGCTTCGCTTTTATTTGTTTTTGTCATTTTTATCTTTTCTAATTATTTTTTGTATTTTTGTCAAGCAAGAGATTAGGTTGATAAAAACTTTATCTTCTTGCAAAAATATAAGAGAGAGAGAAATAATCATCTATTTATCTCATGAATGTTTTCTACAATTATAAAAGCAAGAAAACTATACTACGAAAGTGAAAGAAAGAGAAAGAGATGAGAGAAATCTCCCTCGATGATTGCTCGGAGGACAACTCGCTCTGACATCGCCTGGAGGAAGGTGGTGAGGAGAGGGACGAAGGAGGATGGAGCCGGAGGATAGAGGATGGTGCAGGATGGCATCACGGTGAGGATCTTCTTCCCAAAGGGCAGTGAGAGGACGATCACGGGATGCTCCATGAATGGGGATGAGAGGTGGGAAAACTATTTTCTTTTCTACTCTAGAGGAGCATCTCAGGCTTCGGACAAGCTCTCTCTAGAGCCTTAGAGGTGGTGAGAGGAAGAAAGGAAGAGATGGTTTGGAATGGTGGTGGGTAGGTCTTTTTATAGTGGAGGAGGAAGAACAAATACACATCTGGGTCATTACTAATGTCCGTAAACATCGCTATAGACCTGCCCTTCTGTCCCTGAAGATCTGCGCCTTCAATTCCTTTGCTGGCATGCACTGGCCATTAGTGACAGCTTCAAGCATCTCTAAAGGCTCGCGTCACTAAAGATCCGCCCGCTGCTCATTAAAAACGCTTGCATGCTCACGTGCTGGTGCTGCACTATGCTCTAGTGCTGCGCTTACACAGTGCGGGTGTGCATGGCTGCTGTTGTGCGTGCATCTGCTTAATTAAGGAATTGGGGAGGCTGTGAGGATTCGAACCCGCACCCCTCCTTTAGGAGTGCAATGCCCCAACCAACACGCCAAGTCGTCGAATGCGTCGAGTAGACGTCTTATGGCATGCGGTGGAAGAAGCTTCTCAGCCATTGGATCAAGATCCAATGGCTAGGAATGAAGGTCATGGATGATGGAGAGATGGAGCGGCGTTGCTGGTAGATGTTGGGTGGCCTGGATGGCACCACGTGGTGCCAATCTGGGCTATCCATTCTTCTTTCTGTTGTAGGGGGTGCCACGGTGTTGAGATCGAGATGATTTCCGCATTGTCAGACTACGATCATTGCTCTGAATCCATCCATTTGGTCGAATTTTTTATCTAAAGCTCGTATGGATGTCACATTGCTCTCCTTGCCGTTGATCTTCCTCAAACTTCGTATGATGCTACATGACTCCAATCTAGAAGATTTCAGAGGCGTTAGACTACGATCGTTGTCCTGATTAGATCCGTATGGTCCAATCGTCCATCCGAGGCCCTGAAATATATCCTCTTCTCTCCTGACCATAAAAATGACCTAATTAACCTAAAATATATACAACTACTCTAAATGCATAATGATGTATGCTATGCAATATTTACAGCATGAAATGCAAATCTAAGCCTAGGAACATGCATGATTAGGCATGTTAACCTAAAGAGATTTGTCTATATCATACCCCCATGCCTATCTTTTTCTAGTCCTTAGCAAAATTAAACTACATGCTATGTATAAAATCAAAATTAGGATTAGATCACTTAGGCCTAAGTCATTTATTAACAATAGAAAATTTCAACTAAGGTCCTAAACAACGAAAACTCAACAGTACCCAGGTGTCTGCAGAATGCAGACCGCCGAAGTCCTCACCTTATTTGAAAAGGGAAGATAATTTTTTTTTTGTTTTTCTTCTTTTCTTATTTTTGTTTGAACTTTTAGCATTTGAGAGTGTCGAGATAACTTTTTACAGCTACCCAACCTGCCCAAGACTCAAAAAGGGCTCTAAGTGCTAAGTAGCTTGTGAAAGGGTGATAGACTCACTAAGCGGCTGCTAAATCGGATTTCGGGTTTCTAAAACCCTAAGTGACCTTGCCTAGAGATTTATCTTTTCGAACGGTAGCTTTCTCCCTACTTTTATTTATGGGGTTAACACAAGGGCGAACATAGTGTATATCTCCCCGATTTATTCTACTTCCTCGCTTCTTTCCTAAGTATTTTGGGAATTATTGTGCCCTTTTGTGAGTTGGGCTCTAGACAACCGGCCAATAGATTATTACCCATGGCAACTTGCCAGCCAAACTCGTGCGGTGAAGTGTGGTTTTTTTTTCTCCTTTTTCCATTTTTTTTTCTTTTTCTTCTTTTTTTTTTAAGTAAGTGGCTTCCCTGATCTAAACTTTACCTAAAGGTAGTACGACGAAAATGATCTTGTGGCTGGGCTCTGGATAACCGACTGATGAGTTGTTACCACTGACAACTTGCCAGCCATACCACCCTAGATAGTTCATTAGCTACCCAATTTTTGAAGAAACCGTCGAAAGTGAGTCAGTGCGAATAGTGTGTAGATGCTTAGACTTAAAATCCCCTCAAATCAGAGGGCGGGTTCATAAGTCACATACTTATCATCCCAAATTATTTACCAAATTAAAATAAGATTGACATAGCGAGGACTCGAGACTAAGTCCACATTCAAGTGGACACCCAGGCTAATTAAGTCTAAAGATTTGAAAAGTCTAAGTGTTTAGGTCCTCTCATATCATTTCCTAAAGTTAATAACTTCCAAAAGCCTAAGTTCCCTTCTCCTAATTCTTCTCTCTTTTTTTTATCTTTTTGAATTTTCTATTTTTTTTAAAGAAACTAAAAGAAATTCTACAGAGTTAACAAAATGATTTCAGGATAAAGTTTCCACCCCCCATGCCTAAATGATGTAATGTCCTCATTGTAAAAACAAAAACATGAAATGGGCGGAGTAAATAGAATATCACCTGAGTATCATGAAAATCTGGTCAGCTCCACAGAGAGAAGAGAGTATACACATGCGCTAAGTTTAATGCCTTCAACTAGGCATAATATACATACAAAGAAGAAGTTGAGAATTCACAAGAGCGAGTCAGAATCAAAATCAAAAGGTTGATCCTAAAACCTGTCAGCAGAAGATGTCCACAGACATGGAATAGATTATGATGTAAACCCATGCCCTAGGGTTGAGTTGTTCTAAAGTTCTGGATGAAAATAATCCAGAACCTAAGATTGTTATGTTTGCGGGGCCGGGCCTACGATTTGGTGGTGTGCAACCCAAGACCAAAGTGTCAGACAATGTGTAAAGATGGTTCATTAGGTGCGGAAGTCCACTTAACGTTCAACTCAGAAAAATAATCAGTTATTTCGAGCTTGGGTTGCATGTGAAAGATATCGTAAGGCTCCTGGTAGAAAGTAGGTGGTTTTAGGTCAATAGGAACCCTTAAATCAAAACTTGTTTTTCCCTCAAAATTAACCTCCCAAATTTTCATTTCATCATTTCTATCTTTCAACATCAAGTGCTCAGGTTTCGGGACCTCTAGCATACCGCTCACCCCATAAGATTTACCCAAGTCCAGAAATCGTGGCTGAATCAAGATTGACTTGGGTACAATGATCTCAGAAGTCAGCTCTTTGTGGTCCAGATGAGGAATGGAGTCACTGATTGAATCATCAAGATTCGAATCCTCCAAGTTGACCCCAACCGAATCAAAATCTTCAATGGTCAGGCTATCAAATGATTTATAAGATTCCTCAAGCTCGTTTATCTCACTAAAATCATTTTTCTTATGCTCAAGTGAGACTTCACTAAGAGATTCTTCACCCTCAGATTCAAAGAATTCATAATCCTCATTTATGTCTCAAAATCATATATCATTTCATGATCCAAGGAGACATAATTTTCCTCATTTCCTGACTTGGGGATCTCGGGTGAATCAATCGGTTCATCCTCAAATGGTTTCTCTAGACCAATCTGGTCATCTCCAATCTCAGAATATGTATCCCCCCTGACAGGTGCCTGAGCGAGTTCAGACATTGGCTCTCCTGAAGAGGGTTCATCTTGAGAATCATCCCAAGATTTGACTAGTGCAACCACAAATTTCATCCTCAACCTTGACAACTTCCCAAGAAGAAACTCACCCAGGTCCCTATCCCAAATGCTTTGGAGCAAATCCAATAAAGAGCTATTCAGCTCATCAATCATTTTTATCATAGGCTCCAATGCTTCAGTGCATGGTGTTGGCTGAGCATCTAAATATTAGATGGTGTTCCTCAAGTTAGCCAACACCCTGTCCTAGATTTGGTTCACCTAAATCGGTTGGTTTGGTTCAAGTTTGGGTGGGTTTGGGTTAAATCTAGCGGTGTCAAGATATCGAGGTCCTCGGGTCCCTCCCTGATAGTAGGTTGTTTCATGTTGTTTAATGAATCGTGGTAACCTATATTTTGGGGAATACTGGGAAGTGTAGGTGTTATCATTAGCATATCCTTCATGGTTGTAGATCTGGTTAGGTTGATCATCAAAGGATGGAGATCCATAATCATTGTAGGTTTGGGAAGGATAGTAATCATAGTCTTGTTGTCTAGGGTTAGGCCTTGGACATTGAGGTCCAGATTCATATCCCCAATCAAAGTTATCTCGGCTAGTGGATGGGTAATTACAAGTCAAGTTGCGATAGTAATCATTTTGGAGATAAGTGGTGGTAGGAGGTGATGGGAACACCATCATGAGCCCTAACTAGCTCATTTTGACCCAGAAAAGAGAACAAAAGCTCCTACATTACCAACTGGAGGTCCTAACTCAAGGAATAACCCTTCTGAAAGAAAAGTAAGAAACAAGGGGTAAAACTATAATTTTACCACTGCAATACAATAACGGGTTTTCTCATGGGCTAAACACAAGTCAAATGGTCTTAACAAGATAAAAAGTGGGTTAATTTAAACAGAAAAGGGTTCATGTGAATTTTAGGAATTAAATGACTTCTTATAACCCTAAAATAGATCCACTTAATTTAACAAGGTTTTGGGCAGGATAAATTCACCTAAACCCTATAAAATTCATGGAAAAATATCCTCTAGGATTTAGAACCTTCAATTTGGCATTTAGAACCTATTTTGACCTAAATTGGGGTCTTAGTCAATTGTTTGCCCTAAATTAGATTTTTGTGTAAATTGCCCAGTCAAACATGGCCAAACTTAAAATCCAACTTCACCATTGGATTCCTTAGGTCCAAATTAGGTTTGTACCAAAATTTGGACCTAAGGGGAATCCACCTTGACCTACTTTGCAAACAGGTCTAGCCTAATTACATTTCTACCCTTAACTTTTGAAAACTTCTGCAGAAACCCCCCTAACTTCTTCATCATTCTTTGCAATTAGGCCCCTCCACCATTATAACGGAGGGAATCCTACTCCGGCAAGGTATCGAGAGAAAGAACTCCCTGATTCCTCAGAGAATCCCTTTCAAAATTGAAAGGGAGATTCTCTGAGAAATCTCCGCTCATATGAACCCATTATCAAGCCCTAATTTCTACCCAATCTCTCATGCGAACACATGAGAGATTTGGGTCTCTCTGAGTTTTCATCTCCGATGACATGATCGTGCTTGGAAGCATAAGACCTCCTGCCCAAATCATTCCGCACCTCCTAAGCTTGAAATTGGCCTGAGATACCCCTAATTCTTCTCTTCCCCTCCGGTCAACCACCCAACAAGCTCTGGCGACCCTTCTCTCTCTCTCTCATTGCTCTGCCACAATACCAGTGGTAGAGTTCCCTTTATCCTCTTCGTCCACGTCGCACCGCACCAGCCAACGTCCCTACAACCCCCTCGTCGTTGCCGTCCTCCACCCACTGGGTACTTCATCTCCGGCGATGGCAGTAGGAGCCAGCCACCTCCTTCGCATCCCCCTTCGTCTATCCACCCTCAGTTAAGTCCTCTCTCTCTTCTCATCATTTTTCTATCATTTATTTCTGCAAATACGCCTCGACGCTTGCAAACCACCACCACCTTCTCCACCTCTGATCAGACCTCCGGCAAGGTGTTCCCGCCACTCCACACTTCCATCGACCTCGCCAACTACATCACGAGCACTGCCACACCTCATTGACCCTAAACCCTCACTCCACTCACTGCACCAAGCCCCCAGAATGGCCCCAGAACACACCCACTTTCGTACTCACAGGGTGACCTAGGCACGCACGCTCAGGCCACCCCACGCCACGCCAACCACCATACCACCTTCGTCGTGTTCAAGCGAAGCTCCCTATGTTTTCTGATAAGGCCGCAAGGCTGTTTTCTTGCTGATAGGGTTTGAGGCCTTCATCGCCATTGGCGAAGCACGAAGCTTGTTTGGAAGCTTCACCCAAGACTCCTCTCACTAGGCAATCAGTCCTAGGTTGCGCGGATTCCTTTCGTGCACATCTTCAGCCAAGCAATTGGCATCGACACTTCCATAGCTGTTGCAATTAGAGGAAACATCTGTTGCGGGCGCTTGCGACAAAGGTGGGACAACATAGTCCTACCTCGGAAGTGTAGGAGTGGAAGGAGTGACATAAAGTGAAAAAGTGATAGGGGCTTATCACCTCCTAACCACAGGGTGAAGTCCCACTCGCCCTCACTGCCTCATCCGTGACCCCACTGCCTATGGACCTGGCCTTAACCCGTATACCCGACGAGCCTGCACTCCTCGCCCACCACACACGCCGGTGGGCCTGGTCCTAGGCATGCATACCCGACCCGATAACCCGAGAAGGCTCTGGGAGAGAGAGCCTAAGAGAAAAGGAAGAAGAGAGATCGCGAGGGAGGGTAAGGGTAGGTTTTGCTCTCAAGAGAAGAAGAAGAAACCAAGGAAGGAGAGGGCAGAAACCTGAGCAGCTAAGGAAGGAGAAAGCAACGCTAAAGAGGAGGAAGCTGAAGAAGAGCTGAAGGCAAAAGAGAAGGAAAGAAGAAATCAAAGTAGAAAGGAGAAGAAGACAAGGGCCAGAGCAACTACAGAAGGAAGAAGAAGAAGAAGCCAAGAAGAAAGAAGGCCGTCAGAGATAGAGAATAGAAGAAAGAAAAGAAAGAAGAAGAAGGAGATCAGATCAGAGACAGATAGAAGCACTGTAGCAACTTCATATTTAAGATGTCTGATTTTGAAAATCAGACATCCATAATTTTTATGCTACTCCCATATACATTGACGTTGTGTTTTTTGCATTATACTTTGATTTTCATTGCATATTATATTCAATCTTAAAATTGTGTTCTTGATTTTTAGACCCCAATTTACTCCCTGTGTTCAACCTCAAATTTACAATTTCGAGTAATAAAATTCATTTGTTTTCGAGCAATTTCAACTATACTACGACGCATTGATTCTACATTGATTTCGCCTCGCTCAAAAATAGGAGGATAGGATGGAAAATGAGTGTAGGATGTGGAAGGATACATGGTAGAATAAGAGGGGAAATAAGAAGAAAGAAAGGAGCCCTGCAATACAAAAATACAATCTTGTCCTTAGGTTGGGTAGCCTAAAGGTCTACAAACTCTCAGAATCCATCCTAAGATTATGGATGATTTACTCTACTTATGTCCAGGCAATCCAGCCAGTTAGAAGGAGAGACTGGGGAGAAGGTTCTTCCTTTGGCTTGCACCTCTGGTTCCTAGTGTACCCCCCAGCCGCGGTCATTTGACGCTACTCCCCTAGCTAGACATCCAATTGACTAGTATAAGTAGGTTAATCGTGAACAATCTCAATTTGGATCTCGATGAGAGAACTAATCCTTATGACCAATGTCTAATCAATTTTAGCTAGGCTTGGGACAATGGTGCTTCAGGAATGTGATGGGCCCTTAATGATTTGTTTGATAATGTGTGAATGTGCACAACCAAGAAGTTTTCAAGCAGGATTATTAATGATGAGGTGAGTTTTAGGGTTCGAATCTTGCTTAGTAGCTTTTAGGATTAAAATATTAGGTGTATTCAACAAAGTTTTGTAAGGCAAACCAAGTTTTGAAAGAATAAGTTCAAGTGTTTTTCCTTTATAAATAAAAAGAATATGGAGTACCTGGCTTAATCTAAATATTGAATCCTATGGGGCAGGTACAAAATGAATTTCTTTTAAATTAGGTGGTGCAGCCCAAACAATTCAATTAATCGGCTCAAATGCACCACGATTAAGGCACACAAAAAGGTGATTAACCTAATATGATTTCTACTCTTTTATGTGTTGAATTAGTGCACCAGGTCCACAGGTCAGAATCCCGATTAAATAGATGAAAATCAAGTCAAGTTATGTGCCACTGATGTGGGTGTATAAAGTGTGTAAACTGATTCGTCCCACAAAAAGTATCTTTTTGTATTTTTTTTTTAAATGCGGGGATGAAATGGATGAAGGTGGTAAACAAGACACACAAAGTCTATCCTAAGGTTTATGCAAATGCCTAAGTAGATTAAGTCTTGGTTATGGGGGTGACGAAATGAAACTAGTGGAGGGGGAATGTGGGGGACACTTGCAAAGCACTCTACCTGCACTTTACTCCGGTCTACCACACTTGGATCTTCATGCTAGGGTACCTGCAAGATAATAGATCAGAGATAAGCGAGGTTAGTGCTATGTAAATGCAAAGAAACGCAGAAAATAATAAAGTAAATTCCATTGCCTCCCCGGCAACGGTGCCAAAATGATGGAGGCGTGTTTCGCGAATTAAAATTACAGGTACAGAGGACCCATCGTCGTAGCTCGCAAAACAAGTCTATCAAATAAAATTTTTAATCAAAACTCGAAAAGTGGGTCCAGAGCCAAACATGGGGAGGCGAACGTTTAGTTTTATAAAAATCCGGGCTTCGCTTTTATTTATTTTTGTCATTTTTATCTTTTCTAATTTTTTTTGATATTTTTGCCAAGCAAGAGATTAGGTCGATGAAAATTTTATCTACTTACAAAAATAAGAGAGAGAGAGAGAGAAACAATCATCTATTTATCTCATGAATGTTTTCTACAATTATGAAAGCAAGAAAACTACACTATGAAAGCGAAAGAAAGATAGAAAGAGGTGAGAGAAATCCCCCTCGATGGTTGCTAGGAGGACAACTCACTCTAACATTACCTGGAGGAAGGTGGTGAGGAGCAAGATGAAGGAGGACAAAGCTGGAGGATAGAGGACAGGGTAGGACGGCGTCGCGGTGAGGATCTTCTTCCCCAAGGGCGGTGAGAGGACAGCCAGGGGATGCTCCATGAATGGGGATGAGAGGTGGGAAAACTATTTTCTTTTATAGTGGAATGGTGGTGGGTAGGTCCTTTTATAGTAGAGGAAGAACAAATTCGCATCTGGGTCATTACTGACATCTGTAAACATCGCTACACATCTGCCCTTTCTGTCGCTGAAGATCCGCGCCTTCAATTCCTTTGCTGACGTGCAAGGGCCATTAGTGACAGCTGCAACCGTCACTAAAGGCCCACGTCGCTAAAGATCCGCCCACTGCTCATGCTCCGTTGGTGCATGCATCGCGCGCTCCTTGTCTGCATGCACGCTTGCATGCTGGCGCTGCACTATGCACGCAAGCGCTACGCTATGCGCTACTGCTGCGCACACGCAATGCGGGTGTGCGCGACTGCGACAGTGCATGCATCTGCTTAATTGAGGAATTAAAGGGGCTGCGAGGATTTGACCCCGCGCCCCTCCTTTGGGAGTGCAGTGCCCCAACCAATGTGCCAAGTCGTCGAATGCGTCGAGCAAACATCTTATGGCATGCGATGGAAGAAGCTTCTTAGCCATTGGATCAAGATCCAACGGCAAAGAGTGAAGGTCACGGATGATGGAGAGATGGGAGCGGGCATTGCAGGCTGATGTTGGGAGGCCTGGATGGCACCATGTGGCACCATCTGGGCTATCCATTCTTCTTTCTGTTGCAGGGGGTCCCACGGTGCTCAGATTGAGATGATTCCCACATTGCCTGACTGCGATCGTTGCTCCAAATCCATCCATACGGTCAGATTTTTCATTCGAATCCCGTATGGATGTCATATTGCCCCCTTGCCATTGATCTTCTTCGGACTTCGTATGATGCTACGAGACTCTGATCTAAACGATTTCAGAGGCGTTAGACTCCAATCGTCGCCCTGATCAAATCCATACGGTTCGATCATCCATCCGAGGCCCTAAAATAAATCATCTTCTCTCCTGACCATAAAAAGGACCTAATTAACCTAAAATATATACAACTACTCTAGATGCAGAATGATGCATGCTATGCAATATTTATAACATGAAATGCAAATCTAAGCCTAGAAACATGCATGAGTAGGCATTTTAACCTAAATAGATTTGTCTATGTCAAAGTACAATTTACACACTCCTCCAGGAGATAACCATCTACAATTAAACCTTCCAGCTTTGCCTTATTCAAAATATAATCTTTTAGCTTTTTCAAAAATCACTCCACAGGATACATTCATCTGAAATGTATAGGTCCACCGATTCTCGCTTCATTTGCAAGGTGCAACGTGAGGTGAACCATTACATAGAAGAAGGCTGAGGGAAGAATCTGTTCCATCTTACAAAGAGTAATGACTATTTGTTTATCCCAGTGATCCTGCATATCATTTTGTAGCGTCTTTGAACAAACAGCTTCGAAAAATCTGCTTATCTCTGTGAATGAATCAACAACTGGATCCGGCAGTATCCCCCATGTCGCCAGTGAAAACAATACTTGCATATAAATGTGGGAGTCATGACTTTTCAAGCCAGCTTTTTTTGCGCTTCATTCACACAACGAGAAAGCTACGACAAAAAACCATCTGGCACTCGAATTTCCTTTAAGAAGAAGAGCAGTCTACTCTTCTGTTCCTGATTCAAGCTGTAAATAGCAAGTGAGAAATAGCCATCCTCTTCATGAATATGCAGCTATGGACGTATCCCCAAACTCTTCATGTCTTTTCTTATTTTCACCAAGTCCTTTGGATCACCGGTCAGATTTAATACGTCTAAGATGTTATCCATCACATTCTTTTCAATGTTTATGACATCTAAATTATGACATATTGTAAGATCTTTTTAGTATGGCAGCTCCATAAAGAAAATGCTTTTCTTTTGAATCCCATAATTTCTCAAGGCCGTTTGGTCTTGTTTAAATGGTCAACCTACATGTATCTCACTCAATTCTTGTAATCTCTCCATTATAACCTGACCCGGCAGCCTGATAGAATCTATACTAAGTTTATTCTTTGGATTTTTCTTTGAATATCAACACGTCTTGCTATCAAATTTACCCTTGAAATGTGACGTTCGTCATCTATGTTCAATGGTAGAAATCTGCGATGCCCTAAGTAATAGAACTTCTTACTTTCTGGCAGTCGTAGGTGATGAGTATCTTCCATATAGACTAGGCAAGCAAGCTTTCCTTTAGTGCTCCAACCTGACAAATTTGCATTTGCCAGGAAGTCATTTATGGTCCACAACAGTGCTGTATGCATATTGTAGAATTCTCTCTTTTTTGCATCATACGTCTTCATGTCGATGTACCACAACTATTTTAGTTCATTGATTAATGGCTGGAGACAAACATTTATTACATTTCCTTGTTGTTTTGGATGGGAGATTAATAGGATCAACATCATGAATGATGATCTCATACACAACCAGCAAGGTAAGTTATAAGTGACTATTACCATTAGCCATAAAGAGTACGACGGGTGCATACTCTTAAATGGATTGAATTCATCGCTTGCAAGACCCAACCATACATTTCTTGCATCTAAATCGAATGAATTATTTCTTTCGTGAAATCTCTTCCACTCCTTTGAATCAGTAGGATGACATATTCTTTCATCTTGAGATTTAGAATCCTGGTGCCATGTCATCCACTGTGTAATTTTAGTTGATATAGAAGGAAGTTGAATCCTAGGTGTTAATGGGAAGTAACAAAGAACCTTCTAAGGTTGCCTCTTACTTTCATTTTCACCTCCCTTATATCTCTCATGTCCACATTCGGGATAGTTGCTCAAGTTTGCAAATTCATTTTTGAAAAGAATGCAGTCATTCTGACATGCATCAATCTTCTAACAGTCCAAAACAAACTTGCGAATCTGTTTCCTTGCCTCGTACCATGAAGCCGAAAAATCATTAAGGTTATTCAACAGCTTAGCAATAAACTAAAGTATTTCTAACATGAATTTAGCACCAGCTCTGTTCATAACCTTGATAGCGAAAATACGCGGTTTGTTAAAATTGTGTTTTAGTCATTGTAACGCGTAAATCCACTTTTTCTTTTAAAATTTATAACCTAGATAGTGGGGTATCTAGTGTCTTCCAAGGAGGCAATTTATTTGCAAAATACGTCTCTTGCTTCGAAATGAAATTCACCTTTCTTTTTGGTCTTTTTAATTATATAATTTTTATGAGTTTTGAAATAAGAGGACAAAGTGGATTTTGTTGACGGGACAGAGAGACTATCACTACCTTAGTAACTAAGTGGCAAGAGTAACTTCTTCCCAAGCTTACCCTAGGAAAGTGAAGGCCTAAGATAATTGGGAAGAGGGTGTGAGAATCCTAACACAAACTAAAGTAGAGAACAAAGTATACAAATTTGAGAAAGCAACTTTATAAAAGCATATTTTTATTCTACACTTGTAAAGGAAAGCTTCTATAACAAAAAAAAAAACTACAAAACAAGCAAAACAAAAATCCTGATGATGAAGATGGCGAAGATGATGAAGCTCTTGCTCCAACTACAGCTGCTCCCATAGTTGAAAAGAATCCTCCAACTCCTCCTTGTAAGCTCCTTCAAGGTAAGGTTTCCTCCTTTTTGGCAAGCCCTAGGGTGGGCGTGCCTTGGCTCCTCCAAGGTGGAAGCTACCACCTTAATTGATCTCCTCCAAGGGTGGGTGTGCACCACCCTTACTTCTCCTTGCCTGATCATCCTCCTTGAGGAGAGAATGTCCTCCTCCTTAGCGTGACACAAGGGAGAAGAGAAAAGGGGAAGAAGGCACCAAGGGGGCGGGTAGGATGCCCCCTTAATCTTCTTCTCCTCTTCTTCTTCCTTAGCCTTAGGTTATGGTGGGTATAGATAGAATAATACTAAAGGGAGGATGATCAAAATGTGGGTAGTTAGGTGGGTATATATAGAGTAGGGAGGATGGGGGTTGGCATGGTTAAAATAAATGGATAGGATGGTATTTGGGTTGGTAGTTAAGGATCCTAGGGCTAGGAATAAATGGCGCCAAGTGAGGGGGCACAAAGGGGGGTGGTTATGGCTTTGGTGCCCCTTAGAGGTGGTGCCAAAATGGGTCTCCTAGAAGGCTATTAGGTGGCGCCATCTTAGGGTTCTAGAAGGGGGCATGTGGATGGCTAGATGTGGATGTAGGGTTAGGTGTATGGTGGATATGGGAGGTAGGGTTGGCTCCAAAATGGGAGGTGGTTAGGGTTAGGTTTTGGCGCCAACTCTAGGTACCTTTTGGTGGAAGGTGAGGGGTGAACAGGTACTTGGGGTGGGCCAGCTTAGGGGTGGACTAGGTTAGCTAGGTAGACTTAGAGTTAGGGTTAATTGGTGGAGCTAGTTAGGTGGTGTTTTAAGGTGGTGAATGCCAAGGGAGCTAGATCCTAGCTAAGCTAAGCTAAGTTAGCTTAGCTAGTAATGGGGTAGAGGAGTAGAGGAGGAGGCATATGGAGGCTAGGGTTTGAGGAGAGGAGCTGGACAGAAGAAGTCTGGAGCTGAACTGGAGCTAGCAACTACTGAAGAGGGTGGCATGGAGCTACTTTAGCTGGCTTAGCTTGCTAGTTCCTTGCTAGCTGCTAAGCCAAGCTAAAGTAAGTTGGCTTCTGCTACAAGGAGCTGAGGTGAGCTAGGTCTAGTGCTCCCGAAGAGGATCAATTTATTTGAGGTAGCTAAAGTAGCTTAGCTCAACTGAGTTGAGCTAAACTAAGTCCCCGAGAGCTGGACTTGAGCTTCCTGAGCTAAGATGAGCTGTCTTGAGCTTCCATTCAGCTGAGATGAGCTGAATGGAGCTAGGATGAGCTAACCCTAGTCCAAGTGAGCTAGAATCTAGCTATAGTAAGCTGGATCAAGCTGAGTCCCAGCTGGTTTGAGCTTCTCCTTCACCAGTTGCCTTCCCGAGTGCTAGAGTTCTGCGGATCTGACTCTGTTTATCCCTAACACTCACAAAAACATATCAAAAATACAATAAAAAGTAAAATGCATTCCTATCCTAGTTTATGCCTAAATACAGCCTAAAAACCCATTTGCGTAGCAAAAATCCTAAGAGCTAGGTTTGTTTTAATGCATAAGAATGATGATAAACTAGCGTTTATCAAACCTTCGGTTGAAACATCTTCAATAGAAATGACAACTTAGACATTCTCGTAACACCAGGAGCAATAGGATCCTCAGTCGCCTTAACAGCATCATAGAACGGATCACAACTGAATGGATCTTCCTCATCTGTACTTATATCTTCTCCTTCTCTTATCACATTCAACATTTCTTATATTTATTCACCTCCACTATCAGTAATTTCCTCGTCAATCTTTTCGTTAATAGTGTTTTCATTATTTATGATTTGCTTAGTAAACTCCTCTCTATGAACTACCCAAGTATGTAATGCTTCCACCACCCATTACAAATCAAGTGCTCGAGCATAATGTTATGGTCATGCAAGGAACCATTCAAACATCTTTTGCATGGGTAAAAGATATTATCAAGTTGGTCTCCTTGCCTAAATATCTTCCTATCTTCATTAAAGGCCTAATCCAGGAATGAAATTACTCCATCCTTATATCTGGTGTAATCTGATCCCTGCAATCCAATCCAAGATTTGTCCCTTATAACCTAAAATTTAATATAAACAAATCACTTATTAGGAAGGGAAAGGACTGCATGATGTGTATCTTGATTAAGATTTTCACTTTATAGCCCATCCTCAAAGATTTGATCACAACTTAGGTTTGCTTATTACATGTAACCTTCTTATGGTGAAATTTTGGCAGCATCTCCCTGCACTTCTCTAGTATACCCCCCAATACTAACTTAAGCTAGATTTTCTTTAACACCCAGTTAAGGGTACCGTAGGAAACTAGATAAGATTAGTTGGTATATTGGAGAAGAGTAGGAAGAAGCAACCAAAATTTCACCGCACAAGGTTACATGTAATGAGCAAACCTAAGTTGTGATCAAATCTTCAAGAACCTTCTTTAGTTCAGTACTTCATCAAACTAAATTTGATTGAGTCTTATGGCATGTTACAAAGATAACACATCATGCATGTAAGTAAGATATACATACACTTCCTGCATTATCCGTATAACATAATCATAAGTCTTGACAGGTGAGTAATTTGACACAATTTGACTCGGAGGACTTTTACCCAAGGGTTTAGAATACCTAATGTTTGGCCTTGCCTGCATATATCTTCCTTAGCAAGTGTGTGTATCTAAAATAATACTCATAATTGTAAAGAAATTGAAATTAAACATAAGCAATCATCCGATAAGAAATAAAATTATTTTCATTGAATGCTAAAAAGAGATATACAAAAATGTTATTTTATCACAACATTATAAATTCACATTATTTTGTTCTTATCATTTAAATAAATTAAAAACATTAAAATTATACCTCCAAGTAGTACAACCTCCAAGAATGTCCATCAACGATAACTTGTAATTTTAGAAACATAATCAATTAAATAATATATTATTATCTAATTATAAACTTTACAACTTATATAAAGTTATTATAACTATTATAATTGATTCTTAATATAACAATATTAATATAATAACTGTTATATTATAGGGGATATTAAGAAAAACCTAATTGTTACATGAGGGAATGGGGTGGATAAGGAGATGATGGGGATATTATTTTTTTTTTTAACAATTATAATTAACAACCTAATTGTTAATTATATTAGGTTACCTAATATAATGTAACCTAATTGCTACAATTGTTATATTAAAAAAAACCTAATTATTAAAGAAAAAACCTTGAGGATGAGGGGTGGAATGGGAAGGTAGGAGGAGATGAGGAGGGAGAGGGGGAGGAGGGGCAAGGTAGGAGGGAGAGGAGGAGGAGATAAAGATGGGGAGGAGGAGGAGGAGGAGGGGGACAGTTGGAGGGGGAGGAGGACATGAGGATGTTAAGGAGGAGGATGGGGGGATGGCTGGAGAGGGAGGACGAGGAGATGAAAATAGGGAGGAGGATGATGGAGGGATGGCTAGAGGATATGAGGAGGTTGAGGAGGAGGAGCGGGACCGCTAGAAAAGGAGGATAAGGAGATGAGGACAGGGACGAGAAGGAAGGTGAAGGCAGCAGGAGGTCGGAGGAGGGGGAGGATGGTCGATGAGGAGGAGGGGGAGGGGAGGCGATGAAGAAGAAGAGGGGGATGGTAGCAGGTTGGAGGAGGAGGTTCGACAATGGGGTGATGGGGGGAGGACGACTCACCGGAGGTCGGAGGAGGACGACGACGATGACAAGGAGGAGTGGCAAGGAGGCACTCGAGGTGCAGCGAGGAGGAGCGGCGATGAGGGTTGAGCGAAAATGAAACTGGTGATGGGGAAGGAGGGGGCACCTATGCATGTGAAGGGAACATGGATTTTTGTTGTCGCTTTAGTTAGTAAGCGACAACAAATGTCCAACCAAATTTCCCTCCGTGCACCCAAATTATTCCCATTGGAGGCTATGAGAGGGGGAAATTACACTTACCGTCGCTTATTACAATAAGTGATGGCAAATTGAGATATAAAACTTGCCTGCGAGTGACAATTGATGTTTTCTAGATTCACCATCTGTTTACCAAAGAAACAACAACAGAAACATTATCGCCGTCGCTTTGTAAAACGATGGCAAATAACCAATGGTGAATGCCATATTTCTAATAGTAGTGTATCTTCCACCATGCACATCGACTGCCACTGAGCGTGCACGCTACTATGTATATGAGCCCTTGAATGCACATAATTGAGGAGCTAGAGACTACATGCAAAAGACTCACATATATAGCCCATCCCTTTTGGAAAATGAGTAGATCCGCTCCACATGCATGTTGTGCCAATGCCTTCTAGAGAGGGAGTGAACTCATTGACACAACCCTATGGTTTTGATTCCCTTACCTTGGTGGAGACCATGCATCATCATCATCATGACTAATTCGTTGAAGCATTTGAAAATAAGAGAGATAGTCTTATTAGGAATTTGACTAGGTCTTTACTTGAGAAAAAGTCCAATTCAATCCTATTAAATTAACTAATTCTCGATGTACATAGTCTAGATTTGAATCGCATTCTAATCTTGTCCTGTGTTTCATGTTTAAGATAGCATCTCATGCATCACATTCACATCTACATAAGAACATTCCATATGCAAAAATACATCATATGTAAAGGGCCCCCAATTATTATAGGGATTACATCAGAATAACTCAACCTGCTTACAATCTCTCCACACTATATGCCTATGATCACATCATCACATCATTCCACAATCAAACCATCGAAATCATGGAAAAACGTGGCATAGAGAAAATACCCATCATTACATCAAATGCCGTGGGATGTGATTGTAAATTCCCCTATGATTATTAATTAATCGAGTGAGTGCAATTGGTTATTTACTAATTGTAACGCTAGTTTGAGAATACATGGAAGGAAATAGGAATAGTATTGTTTTTTAATCTAGAAATTAATCGTATTAATTCTGAAATTAATTTCAAAATAATTTTCCTATTTGTTTGATTTTAAAAAATTTACATGTGTATAACTATGAGGATCATATCCACAAAGTAGGCATAGTCAAAAACCACAACAAACATATCTGTGAAAGCCTTAGCAAAATGAATGGATGCTCGTTAATATTTGTATTAGGCTTTTCCATAATGATTAAATCAAATCCAATTCAATTTTGGGTAAAAAACACACTTGGAATTAGCGTTGCACTTCTATTTGGACAGCTAATAACTTTTAGTGGACATCCAGAACATCAAGCCAACAAAGCCTAGAATCAATATATTCAGAAATCAGATGTCTAATAAGCTAACCAAACATCTAGTTTCACCAAACTAGTTATTTGTCACTCAAGTCAAATTTCCAACTTCATGGACCAAGGCCATGTGAATAGAATAATCCATATTAGCTTATCAGACATCTGATATATTCATAAGATGCCTTATTTTGCATTAAAGGATGTATGATAGCAAACAAGCTGACCAGATGTCTAATTTTGCCAAATCAATTATCTGTCACTGAAGTCAGACATCCAACTTCATGGACCAAGGTCGTGCAAATAGAACAATCCTTATTCTCTTATCAAATGTTTGATCTAATCATTAGATGCCTTATTTTGAAATAAAGGACATTTGATATTCCTATCAGACGTCCTATACCCTAAGTTACCCTTTGGTCATCTAGCAACCAATGTCAAACGTCCGGTGAGTCTATAAGGCATTTGGTTTAATGATTAAACGTTGGTGCGAAAAAATGCATGATATGTTAAGATGGGTTTTGAATTCGTTATAACATGCAAATTCGCACAACTTTTAAAATTTGTAACCTAGACAGGGTGAATATCTAGGGTCATCCAAGGAGGCAATATTGGCTATTTAAACTCTCTCTTACTCTCTCAAATCTTCTTTTCTTTTTGGCTTTTTTAATTTTGTGGTTTTTAAGGTTTTTCAAAATCAGGGTAATGAGAAGTAGAAATTTGCTTAAGTAGTCGAGACAAGAATGGAAGTAATAAAAACTCAATTCTTCCTAAGCTCACTCTAGACAAGTGTAGCCTAGAGTAATTAGGAAGAAAGGTGTGTGCAACTATTAATTCAAAAATAGAGATTAGAAGATAATTGAAAGGCAAATTTTCTTTTGGTTTTTTATATAAAGAAGAAGAGCAAGTATCTTACTACAAGGAGATACTTGGAGAGCTCACTTGTGTGGAGGAATTCGACACAAGTAATTCCCAAGTAGAGGAAAACTTACTACAATATTGAAATTACAAAAAATGTAAAGGAAGATAGAGAAATCTCCAAGCAGTGCTTGAGGTTATCCTCGCTCCATGTGCGGCTGCTTCTAGCTTGAAGAGGATTCCTTCCTGCTCCAAGATAGTGCTCCTTTTTAGCTCTCCAAACGGTAGTAGACGTTAATGAGGTGTGGCTCGACGTACGCAAAATGAGATTTGTTAAAAGTGTGTCATAGTACAGTCGAATCGCACAAGTCAACCTTTAAAATTTGTATTTCTTAAAATCAAAGCACATATTCCGAGATTATTCGAAGGGAGCAATTAAATGCAAGAATACCACTATCAAGATTATTTACAAATTGATTTGATGAACTTGTATGAAGTGTGAATTTTTAAGAATCGAACAAGTTCAACGAGGCATTTGGTTTTATGAAATAAAACGGTTAAACTTAAATCTCAAGTGCAATGAATAAATGAAAGTTTTTATGCTCAACAAACCAAAAGGATCAAGTGTGAATCTAGTTAATCACTAAATAATCATTTCTCAAGAATGTTTGGGCACAAAAAATCCATTCAGAATCAAATCTTAAATCAAATCACCAAATATTGCAAATCAGTCCCTGAAAGACTATTCTTTCACATTTTGGTCCCTACACCTTGCGAATGGGTCCTTGAAACCTTATTTTTTTCTTTCAACTATGCCCCTGCCATCAAACAAGAGCTTAACTCCTCCTCTTCAATGAAGTTGCAAGGTAGATCTTGGAGAGATAGCTGGGGAGCTGGAGGGTGGCTTAAGCCATGCTAAGGGTCACAACAAGTTAGCCTTAACCTTACAAAGCTTCGCGAGAAGCCTTGGGCCTTGGGGATGGCTGGTGGGCTACTGCCGTGGTCAAGGAAGATGGAGGTGACGGTGGAGTTCGACCATGAAAGGGAGGGGGTCTAGGCCTCAGGTGAGAGGTTGTGGAGCATCGTTAAGGGTTGGCGAAGGTGGTGGTGGTGTTGATTTCATGTAAAGGGGCCAAAGGAGGTGTGGCAGCACTGAGGTCGGTGACGGATAGTGATGGTGTCTTGTGGAGCAAAGGATGATTCGAAATCCTCAATAACTTGAGGGCTTTTACTTGAGGTGGTGTTGCGGAGCTTCGTGGGTGGTTGGCTATGAGGAAGGAGGGCCGACGATCGCAATTGGTGGTTGTCGGAGTGGATGCCAGCTGCGAGGAAGAAGACAACGGTAGGGTGAGAGAGTTGGGTGTTGATTCTAACTTTAAGGAGTTTTAACATATACTATAGAGGGAGGAGAAGAGAATGGGCTGCTCACGGAGCAAAGAAGGTGGTCAGAGGTTGTCGAAGGAGGATGGCTAAACGTGAAGAAGGGGATGAATCCAGCTATAGGAGTCAGAGTGATGAAAGGGCAAGGAGGCTAACCTCTTCTGCAGGAGGCTTGGAGAATAAGCGAGGAAGATAGCCATGACCTCGATTGATGGCAAGACGTGGTGATGAAGGTGGTTGGAGAAGCTCTGACGGTTTCATCAATGGCAGGTTCGGGGAAGACGAAGAATGGGCTAAGCATGTGCCTAAACTCAACAACCAGGAGAGGCACTGCAAATCTTTATAGACAAACGACCCCGCGAATTGAGGCGAGAATGCAACCTTCACTGAGTTGATTTCAACATGATCCGGCGTGAACTTTAGCCACAATTTAGGGGTCTAAACGAGGAACTCGAGCTAGGAATTACGTCAATGTGTGCAAGAATGAAGGAGGATCAATCCCACTAAATTTGGTGGGATTTGATTGTGTGGATTGGGAGCAAAATCGCTCTCCAAAGTTTGCCTGAGTTGCTTCTTCAACTTTGCTAGACGTAGAAGATGGATGACAATATCATGACATCAACTAGGGACACAGATGCAAGGAATTTGGTCATAGATGTAAGAATTTCAAAAGTTAAGGGCTTGATTGTAAAGTAGGTCAAGATGATGTCCAATTAGTCTCAAATTTTTAGGGTAACCTAATTTAGACCGAAGAAATCTATTGGTGACTTCAATTTTGGGTTTTGATGAAGTTTGATTGGTCAATTTATGATTTAAATATATTAAATATTTGCTTAGGTCTCTATTTTAGGTCAAAGTAGGTTCTTTTTGTCCAATTGATTATTCTAGACCTTATAGAATATATTTCAATAATTTTTAGAAGGTTTAGATTACATTTATTTTAACCTGAACCATTTTAATTTAAGTGTTATAACCGGGCATCAAGCGTCGTTTAAGACATCTGGGAAGTGATCCAAACGTCTGGAAGCCTTCCCAGACGTCTGGAATTAAATTTTTTCGGCGTACGCGTTCGCGTCTACGTGCATGCATGAGCAAACTGAACTCGCCGCCCTCCTCCTTCTCTTTCCTCCCTCCCTGCAGACGTAGCCTTTCCTCTTTCTCTCTCCCCATGCTGCCTTCAAATACGCCTCTCCCTCACCCTCACTCCACCGCCTTCTTCTTCTTCTCCCTGTCAGCGAGAGAGCGAGCGGGCAAGAGCAGCAGCAGCTGCTGCTGCGAGTGCGTGGGGAGGAGGGGCTGTTGCGAGAGGAAGAGGGAGCTTGACCGTGAGGGTGTGAGCTCGCCAGAGCAGCCAGAGCTGACCGGCGGGTGCGCAGCAAGCGTGGGGTGCCGCGGAGAAGCTGCTGCAACTCAGGCAGCAGGTGGGAGCGACGCGGCACCGCCGTGCGCTGCAGGCGGAGGGCGAGGAGGTTCTGATTCTGGGAAAATTTCCCAGAATCAGACGTCTGGACTTACGTCCAAACGACGAAGGAGATGTCTGGAGGAAGGTCCAGACGTCTGAAAGGTACGTTATTTTTATCTTCTTCTTTCGCGTGTACGTCCATGCAGCCGTTTTCGCCAAAGTCTTCTGCTTCCTTTGGTGTTGAGCGCGAGCGGGTGTGTGTGCAGGATTTGTTCGGGAAGGCGCAAGGGCACGCCATCCCACATAGATCAGATGTCTGGGCACAGCACCAGACAACGGAGGGGATCTCCAAACATCTGGAGTGACAGTCAGACATCTGGAAACTAAGTCCAAATGGTTCAGCAGGCTTCTAGACGTTTGAAGGACCGCGCAGATCAAGGTATGACCTGAGCGATCATTTAAGACGTCTGGAAGAAGTTCTAGACGTCTGATTTTGGGCAGGCTCGTCGTTTTTGGCCCGTTTAGGGTCCGTTCGGAGTCTGTTTTCCGCTTTTCAAGTTTTGTTCTTCTCAGATTTAGTTCCTCTACCTGTTTACAGTAATCATATGCTATTCTGAGTTGCTCCTTGTCTTTGATCCTTGTGTTAGGACCCCGTTCCATTGCGGCTCTAGGAGTTGCGGAGGCACGCAGGCTTGCCGATTACGCCCCCAGTACTCCCGGTTTCATGGGTAGAGTGGCTCTTTAATTTATTTATCAAAGATTATACACTTTTGAAATAATTAATAGAGTCTAGGGCATTGCATGAACCCTAGGACTAAAAAATTAGATTGAATGATAGATCCTAGGGTATTGCATGAATCCTAGGACTGGAAACTAGATTGAATGATAGATCCTAGGGTATGACATGAATCCTAAGACTGGAAAACTAGATTGAATATCTATACATTGCAGTCTTAGAAAAGTAGAAAGGAAACGATAACTGCCTGTAAATTGGTTAACAGCTGCCTATTTATGAATGAATAGTCACTGTTGAGAACATGGGTTATATGGGTATAAAGCTGGAAAGGTGAAACCTAAATTGGCTGAGTTAAAAGAGCATGAACCCTACGGGGAATTAGGAGTAGAACTCCTGGAAAGTGAATGGAATAGAATTGGGGAAGTGAGCTAGCCCTTGAGTACAGAGTACCAAGGAGAGCAACTATTCCTCTGTTTAGTGCAGAGCAGAGCCAGCCGCCCCAGGGACCCGAGGTTTGGTCTGGCCACTTTATACCGACTTTTGGCCCTCGTGTACACAATACCGAGGAGAGCTACTCGTGTAGGGAGAGCACTAGCTACCCTACGGGCCCCGGGGTTCTGCTAGCCCTCCTACACCGACTTGTTCGGCCCACTGGGCAAACCAGGGTAGTCAGGCGAGGGTGCGCGGACTGTGGAGGGGCAAGACCCCTGTTTGGTTACTGTGGAGGGGCTAGACCCTTGTTACTGAGAGGGCTTTGCCCTATACTGGTTCCGTGCTGTGCTTTGGGCGCACCCGTTGACAGAAACGACTGACTGCGTGCCAGTGCGGGGTAGCTACCCGTGCCTTTATCGCATGTGCTGTAGTCACCATTACGTCTGTCAGCGACCTGGGGGTGGTTGACTAAGGGTAGGACCACCACGGGGGACTCTCCCGGCCAGGAGAGCACCACGTGCTACTTCTACTTTTCGGAAAAGACCACAATCAAGATCGTTCCCATGAGGAACATTCAAGATCAAAAGAAGAATCTGAGGGATAATTCGATAACGAGTAAACGAAAAATATAAAGAAAGAAATTAAAAATATAACAGCTACTGTCCACCTTACTGTTTCATAGCTTTTAGTTGCCACTCTACTCAGTGTTTCGCTGACGTGTCACCTTTATTTCCTTTTCAGGACCAGGTGTTGAGCAGCCAGAGTCGTCGGCTGCAGAGGGCGCTGGGCCTAGTAGAGCCCAGTAGTGTTACTGTGTAGTACCCACTGTACTTTTCTTCCTGTTGTAGTGAGTAGTTTCTATTACCTCTGTACTCTTTTCATTGTAAGCTCCATGTTTATGTACATGTTTATTTCTTTACTGTTGTGGTGGTGTATACTGTAGTATTTCTTTTCTTTACTGCTGTATTTTGTTACTGCTAGTTATATACATGGTGAATGTGGTTTATTTTACTACTCTTTTGGTTACTTTCTCGTTGGACGACTAGGTCTTGGGATCAGTCGAGTCGATCCGATTCTCATATCTCGTAGGGATTCGGGAACTGGGTTGTAACATTAAGTAAGGCTAAAAATAGAATTTTTAAATATGAATTAACTTTAAATTTTCAGAAAAATCCTAAATTAGTCAAATCAAGTCTACTTGTTGGGAATTAGAGCTTAGTTGACCTTCAACTGAGTGTAAGTTTACTCTTTAGTTAATTTGCATGTGTATTAGTATGTTAAGATAATAGAATTAACTAATTTGGATGTCATTCCTCTTAATTCTTGATAGTATTAAGTTATACCATTTTTCTTGTTAATAAAGTGAATTTAACCTTAGAACTTAGTCAAATTAAACTAGATATGAAGGATGATGATGTTACCATCATGGCTGATCATAACTAAAATGCCCAAGATAGGCTACAAACTAGGATAAACACTATCAAATTAACACAATAAATGGGCTAAGTGTAGGAATTAAGTAAAATGACTTAAAACAAAAAAATGTGATAAAAATGCATAATTAGGTTATTTGGGAGATTTTGTACTAAGGATGTAAATAGAGGTATTGAATGTTAATTAAACATCAATCTGAACTCAAAATCACAAATTAATTGTGGGATTAACTTCTAATATGTTCAATTATGCCATAAAAACTTCATAGCATTCTAACACCATTAGGACCTTGGAATTTAGGTTTTTCATTCAGGTCCTTTTATAATTCAATATTCACATTTTCTTCATCTAAAACTCACTAAGGACCTATTTGCAAGCTTTCAGGGACCAGTTGGTTACATTTCTTTTCACTTATGGGTTCTTAACTAATTTATGCACCGTTTCACTTTAAGGGCTATCTCTATAAAAAGCCCAAACACACCTGGAGTAGCTCCTTCAGCTATTGTTCATGCACGAAGAACACGACTCTTTTGACCCATTCATCTTCTTCTCCACTAGATCGACAATGGATCCTCAAGCAACCTCCTATCCCTAGTTCCACCACTTTTGCGCCATTTTATAGATCACATCTAAAGGTCCATGTTTATTCTAATCCACTTCCCACCTCCTTAGCTTCCATCCTAGTCGTAGACCCTCAATGGCCCAACACCCCTGATTGCCAGTCACACGACTCCCTTGAGCCTATAAATACACCTCCTTCTCGATCTGAGCAAAGGATAAGCTCCTCTCCTACTTCCTTGGGTTGATCATTCACTCCTACTCTAGTGTCCTACTCCCCTTCCTCCGCTGCCTGTGACATAGGTGGCACATGCCATCTTATCTCAATTCCTCCTTATCGCTAAGGATCTCTTGACACTTGAGGGCAACCACGGAGTCCTACTAGTGGACTCTTCTTCACTGGAGTCTTCTTATCCTTATTCATCTCCATAATTACCCACTATAAATTCCATAGGTCCCATTCATCTGTTAGATTAGGATTTAATGCTTTCTAGCTTAGTTTACTACTTTTCTAGTGTAATTTAGATTGCAATTCCACTGGTTGGATTACCATAGATTAGGAGTAGATAAGTGTAGTTTTAGATCTTCACTGATCTACTCTCTCTAATCAATTCCGATTAGAGGATGATCCATTCATCCATTTCAGTTCATAATCTTTCCCTATCACCTCACAATCAAATTCAATACCTTCCTTCTATGTTTAACTCATCAGACCACCTCCTTCACCACAACTGTCATAAGACCTGAAGCTCACTAGCTTCTAGATCTCATGGTGTGCCAATTCCATTAGAGGGTTTTCCATCCACTTCATAAGGCCACACGACCCTCCACTGAGTTGCTGATGGTTATAATTTCGTTGATTATTCGCAACTTAGTTGTAATGTTCAATTAGTGGATTTGTGAAGCTAATTGATTTTAATCCGATCGAATTGAGCCAATTGAGTTTTTAATTGAGTAGCTGGATTGATTATGATGAGTTTAAGATGCTTGAATTAGATTTTCATTGAGATCTGAGCTCGTGTCTAATTTGGATTTTTGATGTTGTTCTTCTCCATATGGGTAGCAAGGACCTATGAAAACCTGATGCATAGATTTAAGGTCCTCCCAATCACTTCATTTGTTTTGAAGCATCTCCCTATCATCTGGACACAAATTAATGGTGTGCAAGATGATCAGGTGATCAATTCACCTTAGTGAAGTTATTTCAAATGCCTAGGTAGGCGACAATGTTAATTGAGTTCAAACTATTTTAATCTGTTGTTTCAAGGCCAATTGATGTTTGAGAGAACTGAGTGAAGTTTTCAAATTATTTCCTCATTGATTTAAGTGCTTATTTTGTTCTCGCCCCTTTATGCTGTCAATGACGAAGGAGAGGGATTGATTAGGGCTTTTAATGTTCGTTAGAGTTTGATTTAATCCTTGCAGAGCTTTATATTATTTAATGAGGGTTTGTGTCACTTGAGAATAATTTTTAATGGATTTAAATTTGTTATGAAGAATTTGGTTTCAATGCTTAGCCTCTAGGATAACCTAGACGTCCTGAAGGCTTCAACTGATTTTTGATGCTTCAAAAAAGTCCTAAGATGATTTTAGATGTTTATGCAACATATTAGAATGATTTAAAGAATGTTTAAGTATTGATTTTGATCTGAGAACTTTTTGACAATAGCAGTAGCTGTTGTCCATTCTGGATGAATTCTAAATGAGCTTTAATCATGGAGTTTAAATGAGTTTTGAATGATCTAGTGTTTGTAATGGATTCTCTAGCATAGATCATGTATGGATATACATCTCAGATGCTTGAGCAAGTTTTAGAGTACACAAATCAGACCATAGTTGGGTTTGAATCAATGTTGGACAGTAGCAGTAGGAGCATTCAACTGTCATTACTAATTAATGAGAATTTTGAGCTTCAAGGAATTTTTCAAGATGGGTTGATGTTAGAACAAGATTTCAACTTGTATAAACTATAATTGGGTTTGAAATTAGTTGTACTTAATTGTAAAACATTTGGGAATTTCTTTGTCAGCAAGCATAAAGACTAGAACTGTTTAAATAGTATTTTGATGTCGAATTCAATGCTATGTCATGTTTGTATGTTTGATTTTGGTGTCTACAAATTTTTGGAAGTTACTAATGCTTAAATCTTTATCTCCAACATTTTTGCATAATTTCTAAGGCTTAGAATCTATTTCTGACATTTAATTAGCCTTTTTGCTGCATTTGTGCTATAAATATGGTGAAAAATACAAAAATAATGTAAATAAATAATTGAAGGGTGTAGTGAGTGAGAATAACCTATATGGAACTTGTGTGTGTTGTTAGGTTTAGATTTTAGTGTGATTAGTATGTAGAAAACACCTACAAATGTTTAGAATGTTCTTTTGTTAGGAATAAAAAACCAAAAACAAAAATACTAAAAAGAGTGTTTTCTTTCCACCTTTTTTAGCTTTCTCCTCTTTCTATCCTTATATAAAAACAAAAACAAAATAAAAATATGAAAAACCCAAAAATCCTACAAAAATACCTGTGTATAGTGTATATACTTGTAAATACTCATAATTAAGTATATATTAAGTTATATGTACATAAGTGTATATATAAATATATCTATACTATCTATACGTAAATAAGCTATACTGATTATTTATGTTTATATAGTATAGTAATACATATATATATATATAGGGGACGGATCCAGAGAGCACTATGCTCAAAAACCCCAAAAAAAGCACCCGATGTAAGCCATTGGATTTTGATCTGATGAATAGAATAAATACTACCAACTTTACCAATGGTGGTATTGTAATGATGCATAGAAAGTGGAAGTTATCAAAGAAACAACTGTCATTCGTAACTTTAAAAAAAAATCATTCCTAAAAGGTCGCAACCAATCAAATCAATTAGTAGAAATAAATACTAAAAATAGTACTTGAATACAGCTATTTGAATAATAAAATCACACGTAACAAGTAAAAGAAAAATAAAAAATATTGTAACAACATGGTATAAAATTTGTAATAAGGTATGTATATGGTTGTAACAAATAAGCTTTATATTTGTAATAGAACAAATGATTATTGTAACAAAAGTATTATCAAGTTGTAATAACTTCATGATAGACGAAGTTGTAATACAATTGTAGATAATAAAGAAATGTATGCCAAATAGGATTCTAATCAAATAAAATGATTTAATATATACAAATGACATTAGGTATGCAAAGAACACTAACAAAAAATTGTAAAAGCTTCGATGAACTATTGTAATATAGGTTTATTTTATTTGTAATCAAATAACTTAAACTATGTAATAAGATAAGCGTAAGTTGTAATGAATACATGTATACGTTGTAACGTTGCCAAGGTAAAATAATGTTGTAATACAATCAAACAAACAGTTATTGTAACAAAAGCATTATCAAGTTGTAACAACTTCATAATAGAAGAAGTTGTAATACAACTGTAGTTAATAAACAAAAAATTGAAAAAGCTTCAATGAACCACTGTAATATAGGTTTATTTTATTTGTAATCAAATAACTTAAATAATGTAATAAGATAAATGTAAGTTGTAATGAATACATGTACAAGTTGTAACTTTGTCAAGGTAAAATGATGTTGTAATACAATCATGTAATATAATAATACAAATGACAAATACAAAAATAATGAATTGTGTGAATAAAAAGTGTATCACCGGGATAACAGTACATAATATGGAAAACAATATGCAATACATGATAGCAAGCTTAAAACAATTGTAACAGCTTAGTAGTATTGTTGTAATGACAGTCAAATGGTGTTGTAACCATATCATCGTTCCATTGTAATGGTAATAATGAGTTTTGTAACGTTGTAATATGGATGTTGTAACAGGTTGTGTTACAACAATTGCATATACATGTAATACAAATAAATAACTTTTTGTTATAATATAAATCACAACTATTGCAATGTGTATATTTGTTATATGGTAAGTATATTTGTATTACAAAATAATCCATTTGTTTCATTGTGTTACAAAAAACGCCTAAACATGTAATACAAATAAATAGCTTTTTGTGATAGTATAAATTACTACTATTGCAATGAATATGTTTGCTGTATGGTAAGTAAATTTGTGTTACAAAATGTTTCATTCTTTAAGTTCTATAACACTTCATTCGATGCTTACATATATTAGAAAGCTTACTTTAATATATGCGATAAATCACATGTAGTCTTCAGAATGATGATTTGAGGATGGCTACCTGATGGGAACACCATCATGAGCCCTAACTAGCTCATTTTTGACCCAATGAAGAGAATAAAAGCTCCTACATAACCAACTGAAGGTCCTAATTCACTGCATAATCTCTCTGAGAGAAAAATAAGAAACTAGGGGTAAAACTGTAATTTTACCATTGCAGTACAACAACGATTTTTCTCAAGAGCTAAACAAAGGTCAAAGGGTCTTAATAAGATAATATGTGAGTTGGATAAGACAAAAAAAGGTTTGTGTGTATCCTGTGAATTAAATGACTTCTTGAAATCCTAAAACTGACCCACTTGATTAAACAAGGTTCTGGCCAGTATAAAATTCACTTAACCCTCTAAAAATTATAGAAAAATATTCTCTAGGATTTAAAACCTTTCAATTGGCCATTAGAACCCATCTTGACCTAGAATGGGGTCTCAGACAGATATTTGCCCAAAATTAGGTTTTTCCATAAATTTCCCAGTCAAACGTAGTCAAACCCAAAATCCAACTTCACCATTGGATTTCTTAAGTCAAAATTAGGTTTGTACCAAAATTTAGACCCAAGATGAATTTTCCTTGATTTAGTTTGCAAAAAGTTCCAGTCTAATTACATTTGTACCTCTATCTTTCACAAACCCTTACAAAAGGCCCCCTAGCTTCTTCATCATCTTCGCAATTAGGTCCCTCCGCCATTATAGTGGAGGAATCCTACTCCGGTGAGCTTTGGAAGGTGATTTCTCCCTGATTGCTCAGAGAATCCCCTTCAAAATTGGAAAGGAGATTCTCTGAGAAAATCCCTCCAATGTGAATCCAGTTTGATGCCTTAATTTCTTCCCAATCTCTCATGCAAATGCATGAGAGATTTGGGTCTCTTTTGAGTTTCCTTCTCCGACAAGCATGCCTTGCTTGGAAGCTTGGCTTCCAAGCACAAATCCCCCTCCAGAGATCTATGTAAGAAGCCCCAGATCCAACCGACTCCTCTAAGCTTGAATTCGACCGGAGACCCTCTCAATTTCTTCTCTCCTCCTCCAGCCGACTCGCTCGTCAAGCTCTAGCGACCATCCCTGATCTCCCTCATCGTCTGACCACAATACCAGTGGCAGACTCTTCCTCCTCGCTTTCGTACGTGTTGCGTAGCACTCGTCGACGCTCCTACCTCCCTTCATCCTCGCCAACCGTCTCTCTCTAAGTGCCTTCGTCTCTGATGTTGGCAGTACGTGTCAGACACCATCTTTGTCCCCCCTTTGTCTCTTCACCTCCCAGATAAGTCCCGTTCACCCTCTACATTCTTCTCCCCTCTCCATTTCCTAAAATCGACCACTACCACACTCCATCACCCTCATCTCCTTCGTCTCCGACCACCAACTCTGGCAAGACTGCACCACCTCCACAAGCCATCCCACCCCTCGCGGACAAGCCCATAAGCTTCCCCTCACTCCACTGAACATTTCCCCTCATTCATACCACCACTCCACTCACCCAAATGCACCCCCGAACACACCCACACCTTTGCACACAGTGTGCCCTAGGAACGCTTTCACAGGCGTTCCCACGCCACGCCAACCACCGCAGCACATTTGGAATGCCTCGACAAAGATTCCTAAGCAATTTGACATGGCCGCGAGAGTCCATCTTGGTGATTTCAGGTAGCAGGCATCATCCACCATTGGAGAAAAGCTTGAAGCTTGCCTGCAACCGCTCCAAGCCTTGCCAGCTCCAGGTCCCTGTCCCAAGCTGCGTGGAATGTGTAAATCCCTACTTGGAGGGGGTGAGATCAGCATGACGTAAAAAATGTGGAATTGAAAATATACCAATCTCACAAAATAAACAATCACACAAAGTACACAGAGATTTTTTAGGTGGAAACCCAAACCGGGTGAAAACCACCACCTAACCCTCTCGAGTTAGGATTTTTCGATCAACCAAGTTTATCAAATCCACAAAACGAATCACTTAAACGAGGGTGATTCAACCTCAATTACAACCACGCAACTATATATAAGGGTAGCGTACCTCAAACCCCTTCTCTTCATGAGAAGGATTTTGTCCTGCAAAGGAGACGGGAATTCGCAAAGCGAATACCCAACCAAATAACAAAGATAAATAACAACAATCCTATAGAGCCAACAAAGTAATATTTAACCTAAGCTTCTATAGGAATTAAGATGCTTCCCTTTGAAAGGAGTGCGTCGAATCGATGACGCGGGTGCGTGAGCTACACGACGGCGCAATGTCACTCTCGTGAACTACGGCGGGAGAGCGGGTGCGCAAAGGCTTGATGCTCTCAAGATGAAGAACATGAGCTTGGAGAGTAAGAGCTTTTCTAGAACACAAAAGAGTAGAAAGTTTGTTGCTTAGGTGTGTCTTGGTGTGTCATGAGTGGCAAAGGCTCCCCTTTATTTATAGAGGCCTTAGGAAGGCTTTGGAAGGCTTAGCAAAGCTTCCATAGCCATTGGGTGCAAAGCCCAAGAGAATCAGGCCGAAATCAGGAACAATGATTGCACTGACAGGGTTATCAGACATCTGATCCTGGCATCAGACGTCTGGAAGATCAGTTTAAGACGTCTGGGAACAAAGTCAGACGTCTGATTTTAGGCAGGTTCCTTCCTGACTTGAATCAGATCTAAACAGGGTTCTAGTGCAAGTCCATCAGACGACATACAAGATGTCTGGCACTATGTCTGGACGTCTGGAAACCTACTTTTCTGCGGGAATGGATTTCCAAGAGAGTGCAACGACTAGAAAATCTCTGAGAAGAGATTTTCGGGTCGGCCGAGGTAAAATGGTCATTTATCGAATGTCTGGAAAGGCTTAAGGACGTCTGATAAGGCTTTATGGTCATATTCTTCAATATTTGTTAAGCCAGCCAACGGTCCACTAATTGGACGTCTGGCAAAAACATCAGAGGTCTTCTAAGATGTCTGGATTAAGTTCTAGACGTCTGATTTCATCAGGCAGAGCTAACAAGTCCAGCCTAAATGTTATCAGACATCTGAATCAACAATCAGACATCTTAAAACATATTATCAGACGACTAATTTTGGAATTAGACGTCTGAAAAAGCTGTTTGAACCCTATATTGGTTTTCTAAGTTCTCCACAGAAAACCTAAGTGTCCTAGGGTTATGCAGGTGTTGCTAGGACTACTGTTAAGGTACTTTGAGGCTCTTTAACATGATGTTCTAAGGAACAAAAAGAGCAAGGAAATAAAGACAAAAGTACATGAAAGAAATAAACAGAATTCTATCATATTCTTCTTGTCCTTTCATCTTCAATCTATCGCTCCTCACGAATCTCCTCCATTCTCCATCAAGCTCCTCCAATCCTTCCTGGATGCGAGCTCGAACTCTGTTTAATCACGTCTCCATTTGCAATTGACCTGAAATCTAATACTCCAAGTGCAAATGTTAAATGACACGTGTTTTGTTAACATCAAAACAAACGATCACGGTGCTCTAGCACCAACAATCTCCCCCTTTTTGATGATGACAAAATCATAAATAATAATGCAAAAAATCCTCCCCTTTTTTGACATTATCAAAAAGGTTTGATTGATTTTAAATTTCCTATAACTCCCCCTTAAAACATGCTCTTCTATGAATTTCTCTTAACAAAAGTAATGTCCTCCCCCTTTTTGTAACAACAAGGTAGCCATTATTTTTCTCCCCCTTACTAAAGGAAATTTAGCTAACTTGCATCTCCCCCTTAAAAATTGACAATTGGCTCATAATTTTTTAACTCCCCCTATCTAAATGCTAATGATAAAAAGATAGGGTAAAGAAATTTTTACCTCACCTACCATGGCCAATAAAATGGCCCAAATGGTGGTGGTGGATGCCACATAGGATGGGACTCCCATCCGTAGCCTGGAGGCTCGGGCATCGGTGCCGGTCTCCAGTTTGGTGGTCGACGTGCGGCGGGTCCATTGTTTGTTCGTCGTCTCGTCGGTCTTCTCGTTCTCCTCCTTGGTCTACTCCGTGGTTCTCCCAACTCAAGTTGACCAGCCTTGAGCTTATAGATCCAGTCCTTCGTGTTGTAGTTATCCCTGAAACCTACAAAATAGGATTCCAATTCTTTCTTCGGTATCCAAGTGAGCTTGGATCCGGATCTGTTAACGGGTCTCCTTGACGGAGATCCTTTCTCAACCTTAAGGCTATAAAAATTATCTACTTTGTTGATTAATTTCTTAGAGTTTTCCCTAAGACATGCAATTTCTTTTTCTATAATATGCATCTTAGTCTCTAAATCAGAAATTTCTAACTTTAAACTATCATTTTCTTCAATCAATTTAATATTTTCATTAATTAAATTTTTATTTTCTAATAACAGGTTATTATCCTTAGGACTAGAGCTACTTTCTAGGTCTTTAAGTTTTATTTCTAACCTATCATTTTCAGATTTAAGAAAGCTAAGGTTCTTTTTAATGCTTTTTTTTTCTATTCTTAATGATTTACTAACATCAAATAGTTCATTAAAAGCTTCTTGTAAATCAAAATTTACCTCGTTGTCTGAGTCGCTTCCGCTTTCGCTGTCGCTATCACTTCCTCTGGCCATGAAACCAAAGCAAGCAGTTTCTTCTTCTATAGACTTTTCTTCTTCTTCCTCCGAGCTCGAATCATCCCAAGTGGCTTGGAACACCTTCTTCTTAGACTTCTCCTTTTCCTTCTTCTTCTCCTTTTTGAGAAGAAGGCATTCTGGTCGCAGATGCCCTTTCTCGTTACAGTGATAGCAACGTCTCGGGCTTTCCTTCTCTTTTTCTCTTTCTTTAATTCCCTACAAAACTTAGAAAATTTTTTAAGTAAAATTCTAAAGTCTTCATTGTCGGAACTTACCTCGTTATCCGACGCGGCTCTGAAGGAAATAGTCTTCTTCGGTTTAGGCTTCGGTGTATCCTTCTTCTGCTTTAACTTTGTCTCGTAGGCCATTAGATTGCCTAGGAGATCTTCCATGTTGAGCTGCTCCACTTCGTTTGCCTCCTCGGTGAAGGTGACTTTCTGTTCCCACTCCGGTCCGAGGGAACGAAGAAGCTGTAGGTTTGGGGCCCTACCAGGAGGGGTGACGTAATAAAATGCGGAAATAAAATATAAAGCAATCTCACAAAAAAGTCTATAGAAGCTTCCCTTGAAGCTCCCCCTTGATGAAAGTCTTAAAGCTTTCAAATTGTTTACTATGAGAGTGAACCTAGTGTTCATCTCACTTAAAGTTTCGTTAGATTTCATAGAAAAAGATTCAAATTCTTGAGAAAGTAAATTTATTTTAGAAGTTTTTACCTTAGAGGTACCTTCGTGAGTTACCTCAAGTGTGTACCAAATCTCATATGCGGTGGCGCATTGCGAGATTCTGTTGAACTCCTCCGAGCTGAGCATGCAGTAAAGAGCATTCATGGTCTTCGCATTCAAAGAGAGCTCACGAATTTGTTGTTGCGAGTAGCCTCCCGCGAGTTTCTCTGGGATCTCAAATGGCGTCTCGCACCTGGCCCAAATCGTGAAGTCATTGGCTTGAAGACAAGTCTTCATCTGCAGCTTCCAGTAGGGGTAGTTGCTCCCATTGAAGAATGGCGGACGGGACGTGGACTGCCCCTCGGAGATTCGGATTGCGGAACTGCACCCCTCCATGATCTTCTTGCCGGGTGTTACTCCGATTAGCAAGAACCTGCTCTGATACCAATTATAAATCCGTACTTGGAGGGGGTGAGATCAGCGTGACATAAAAAATGCGGAATTGAAAATATACCAATCTCACAAAATAAACAATCACACAAAGTACACAGAGATTTTTTAGGTGGAAACCCAAATCGGGTGAAAACCACCACCTAACCCTCTCGAGTTAGGATTTTCTGATCAACCAAGTTGATCAAATCCACTAAACGAATCACTTAAACGAGGGTGATTTAACCTCAATTACAACCACGCTACTTTATACGAGGGTAGCGTACCTCAAACCCCTTCTCTTCAGGAGAAGGATTTTGTCCCATGAAGGAGACGGGAATTCGCAAAGCGAATACCCAACCAAATAACAAAGATAAATAACAACAATCCTATAGAGCCAACAAAGTAATATTTAACCGAAGCTTCTATAGGAATTAAGATGCTTCCCTTTGCAAGGACTGCGTCGAATCGATGACGCGGGTGCGTGAGCTACACAACGACGCAACGTCGCTCTCGTGAACTACGGCGGGAGAGCGGGTGCGCAAAGGCTTGATGCTCTCAAGATGAAGAACTTGAGCTTGGAGAGCAAGAGCTTTTCTAGGACACAAAAGAGTAGAAGGTATGTTGCTTGGGTGTGTCTTGGTGTGTCATGAGTGGCAAAGGCTCCCCTCTATTTATAGAGGCCTTAGGAAGGCTTTGGAAGGCTTAGGAACGCTTCCATAGCCGTTGGGTGCAAAGCCCAAGAGAATCAGGCCGAAATCAGGAACAATGATTGCACTGACAAGGTTATCAGACGTCTGATCCTGGCATCAGACGTCAGGAAGATCAGTTTAAGACATCTGGGAACAAAGTCAGACGTCTGATTTTAGGCGGGTTCCTTCCTGACTTGAATCAGATCTAAACAGGGTTCTAGTGCAAGTCCATTAGACGACATACAGGATGTCTGGCACTATGTCTGGAAGTCTGGAAACCTACTTTTCTGCAGGAATGGATTTCCAAGAGAGTGCAACGACTAGAAAATCTCTGAGAAGAGATTTTCGAGTCGGCCGAGGTAAAACGATCATTTATCAGACGTCTGGAAAGTCTTAAGGACGTTTGATAAGGCTCTAACGGTCATATTCTTCAGTGTTTGTTAAGCCAGCCAACGATCCACTAATTGGATGTCTGGCAAAAACATCAGACATCTTCTAAGACGTCTGGACTAAGGTCTAGACGTCTGATTTCATCAGACAGAGCTAACAAGTCCAGCCTAAATGTTATCAGATGTCTGAATCAACAGTCAGACGTCTTAAAACCCATTATCAGACATCTGTTTTTAGAATTAGACGTCTGAAAAGGCTGTTTGAAACCTATATTGGTTTTCTAAGTTTTCTACAGAAAACCTAAGTATCCTATGGTTGTGCCGGTGTTCTAGGACTACTGTTAGGGCACTTTGAGGCTTTTTAACATTATGTTCTAAGGAACAAAAAGAGCAAGGAAATAAAGACAAAAGTACATGAAAGAAATAAACAGAATTCTATCCTATTCTTCTTATCCTTCCATCTTCAATCTATCGCTCCTCACAAATCTCCTCTGTTCTCCATCAAGCTCCTCCAATCCGTCCTGGATGCGAGCTCGAACTCCGTCTAATCACGTCTCCATTTGCAATTGAACTGAAATCTAATACTCCAAGTGCAAATCTTAAATGACACGTGTTTTGTTATCATCAAAACAAACAATCGCGGTGCTCTAGCACCAACAGAATGCCCTCGCACACGACTCCAAGCAGTCAATTCCAGTCGAAGGCCGTAGCAGTTGAGGCAATTGGAGGACCACCTCTGCTGTGGGCGTGCAAGAAGAAGAGCACACGTTTAGTCCCACATCGGCGGCCGCGAAGCGACCGAACTTGCATAAGTTCAATTCTTGCCAGTAGTTGTTCGCCTCCAAACCACAGGGTGAGGTCCCTCTCACCCAACCGAACTAGTCTCATCCGCGCTCACACCTCGCGAACCTAGTTGACCTGACCCAACCTGCACTCCTTGCCCACCACCGCATGTCGGTGGGCCTGGTCCTAAGTACATACCCGACCCGATTACCTGAATACATGTGGCTCTGGGAGAGCGGAACCTAAGAGAGAAAGAGAGGAGAATGCGCTCGGGTAGGGGGTAGGTTTTGCTACAGGCTAAAAAGAAGTAGAAGCTAACTACGAAGAGAAGCTAAGGGCCATGACAGAGAAAGGCAGAGAAGGAAGAAGTTGAAGGAAGAAGGAGAATCTAAGAAGGAAGATCGAGGCCAAAGAAAGAAAAGAGGAAGCAGCAGAGAAAGAGGAGAAGACAGAGAAAGGCAAAGGAAGAAAGAAGGCAAAAGATAGAGAAAAATAGTAGAGAATGAAGAAGACAGAAGCCAAAGGCAAAGAGAAAGAAGAGAAGGAGTTGGAGCAGAAGAAGGATGAAGTAAGAAGAGCCATAGGAGAGAAGCAGAGAAATCAAAAGGAGCACTGTAGCATCTATTTAAGGCATCCGACTTACAAATAAAATGTCCAATTTGAGTTTAATTCATATACATTGAGCTCTTTAGCATTTTGTGCTCTGCATTTACTCCCATATTTTTGCACTTAGATGCTGATAATATTGCATATTCTTTTAAATTCTGAATTGTGATCTTGATTTCTAAGCACCAATTTGCTCCCTATATTCGATCTCGGACTTCAAATTCGAGTAATAAAATTGTATTTGTTTTGAACGCTTTTTCGACTGTACTACAACGCAATACTTTTAAAACCCGATTCAGCATCACAAACATTTTGGCACCATTGCCAAGGAGAAACGGTCGATTTAGAATTCTTGATTACAATTTCTAATTTGGTATTAACTTGCTATATCTTTTTGTTGTGGTTGTTTCAAGGAGAAGATTTCAAAGAAAGACAGCCGCACATCAAACACGCCAGGGGTAGGTAATTTCTGATTACTTTCTCTTAAGCCCCTCATTCTGAAAAGGAAAAAAAAGGATAAAATCAATTAGAGCTACTTGCTTTACATTCTTAGCTAATTCATCAAGTTGCCTGATTTGATTTCAACAACAAAATTGATTTTTGCACCCACTTAAGGTAACTAGGGCAATAACTTTCTTGATTGAGCCTTAGTTACCACATTTGGCAAACTAACTTGGACCAAGATTAGAGCCAAATTAAGGATTTTAATTTAGGATTTTAGAGACACTTTCATAAGCAAAGAAGCAACTCTCCAAAAAGATGTGTGCCTAAGCCTTGGTTGAAGTGATTTATTCAAGAAAACCCTAAAATTCAGGCTCTTAAATCTCACTTGAATCCTAGAAGAAGGGACCTAAAAATTCTCAAAGGACAAATAGGTGAAGTTGACCCACCTTATTGGGTCAACCAACCTTGAAATTATGTCACTTTTTGCACACAATACATCCAAAGTTCAAGTGAAATCTTAAGCACCCTTGATCTTTAATAAAACTGGTAGACTTAAGAGGTCAAGTCCCATTCTGGTCTACCTGGAACATCAGTGACAAGAGAGGTTGGGTGGGGGAAACCCTGTAACTTGTGGGGGCGCTCTACCGTGTAGGGGTCTTTGCGGGACTCTCCCTCTCTGGCTGCCCAGGTATTTCTCAGGTGGACGGCTTTCTAGCTAAGGGGTATCATCCACCCCGAACCTCTATAGTCATCCAAAGTTTTTGGGTGTCTTTATTGGGTCCATCACATTCTACTCTCATCCAAACCATCGGTGCATGTTCGGTAAGAGGTCCTTAAGACCATCCATGAGGCCTCCTTTAGTCATTCACTCCCGTCGAGGCCAGGCCTCAACTTCTGTGTTTGTGCAGCAACCCCATCACATAGACATCTCCTCTGATTCATCTGAACCCAATTCTCCTTCTTCCATCATCATGGCACAACCCGTAGAAGAAGAAAATAACCTTGAAAACCAACTTCAGCGCCTTAATGATTTATTCCAAGTTTTTGTGAATCCACCGCAGCGTCTTATGATGCTAGATCACTACAATCCCGATGCGGTGGCAATCGAACCTCGAGTCCAAATCCCAGCTGGAGGTCCTGATTCTGAACTCAAGCCCAACATGATTCATGCTATTCCAAAGTTTCATGGGCTCAATTCTGAGGATCCTTTCCAGCACATTAAACAACTCAAGCATCTGGCCTAGACCTTCGGATCAGATGACCAAAATCGGGATATTCTTCTCATGAAGATGTTCTCCTTCTCTCTCATGGACAAAGCAGCTCACTGGTATCAAACTCAAACGCGTCCAATCAACACATGGGTTGAACTACAATCCGAGTTTCTGAAAAAGTTCTTCCCAGTTGGTCAGACGAATGCCTTACGACACCAGATCATACTTCACACAACATCCTGGAGAACCACTTCATGAAGCATGGGACCGTTCTGGAGAACCACTTCATGAAGCATGGGACCGTTTCCTGGATCTCATGCGAAAGTGCCCCCATCATAGAGTTCCTAAATGAGAACAAGTCCAGTCTTTTTATCAAGGACTCTGTGAAGATATCCATTTATTCGTCAATGCAACTTGCAGAGGAAATATCATGGGTCAACACGAAGACACTGCGTGGGAGAATCTCGAAAACATGTGCGAGAACTCTATCAATAATGACTCCATGGGCTTATTCGACTGGACGAATGCCCGCGCATCGACGAATCCAAGGGGAGCATATGAGACGCAGGGCCTATCCTCATTCGTCGACTTGGAATTGATGGCTAGTCGTTTGGACAAGGTCTCTATCATTGAGAAGAAGGTGGATGAGCTAACTCGACATTTACAGCGAGCCACCTCTGCCCAAAGCCCATTTGCACAGCCACCCTCTGAGAGGGAAGCTGTGCATAACATCTATCACCGATCTTCTCAGGGTATGGACCCATATCCACCCCCATCTGACTCTAGGACCTGAGGAAACTCCGATCCTGCTTACTCTAGTTGGGGGAACTCTGAACTCTCATAGTCTGATTTCTCTGAGGTTCCTCAGACCTGCGACGACCTCAACGCCATCCAGAATGACCCATTCTCTAATACCTATAACCCTGGATGGCGAAATCATCCCAATTTCCTGTGGACGGGAAATAATCAGAATCAGAGACCACCTTATCAACCCCGTCCACAAGCTCCTCGTCCATATCAGTAGCCTCAGCCTCGGCCCAACCCCACCTATCAATCTGGGCCAACTCAGTCAGATCAAATGACTCTTATCCTTCAAACTCTGGCTAACATTCAGAAGACGAATGCAGCTAAGCAAAAATAGCATAAAGATGAGATCACAGAGGTTCGCAATCAACTCGCCCAGATGGCAAATTCTTGCCAACCTGGCACACTCCCTTCGCAACCTCCACCAAATCCGAATAACATGCCGAACCAGAGGCGCATTATGAACCCAAATCAGGGCCAAGCCCACATGATTTATCAGGCCCCTTCTGTTCCATCACCTGATGGGATGGAAGCTTCAGCATCCTACTCAGGATTTCAGTAGCTGCCACCTATTTTACCGACACCGAACCAGAACCAGGTAGGACTAAATTCAGTAACAACCCATAGTGGCAAAGCAACACAAGACCCACCTTACCCAAGCCACTTTCAGATTGGTAGTAACCCAAACCCTAGGATAGTTATCCAGGATACCCCTATCCTTGATCAAGAACCTAGACCTATTCTAGAGGAACCATCCAAGGTTCCATTTCCCGAGGCCTTGACCAAGGGAAAGAGGACAAACAAACCCGTGGCACCTGAGGAGGATCTGGTCAAGCTCTTTGAACATGTCCAGATAAACATCCCCTTGATGAATGCGATCTGCCAAGTACCGGCTTATGCATGATTTCTGAAAGACGTGTGTACACCTAAGCATAAGCCGCGAACCAAAAGTGGGAGCCCAATCGTATTGTTAGAGCAAGCTAGCTCTGTAATTTTGAGCAAACTCCTACCTAAGGCAAAAGACCCAGGTACTCCCTTGATTTCCTATACAATTGGTGATATCCAATTTGATAGAGCTTTATTAGATCTAGGAGCCTCCGTAAACCTAATACCTACAACCCTACTTGACCATCTTGAGGAATCTGAGCTCAAACCGACAGAGGTGACATTACAGTTGGCTGATCGATCTATTAAGTCACATAAAGGAGTTCTAAAGGATGTCATTGTTAGGGTTTGAGATTTCTATTTCCCGGTGGACTTCGTAATCTTGGATATGGATGCTCTAGAAAACCCAAGGAATACACCAATTATACCTGGCCACTGCTAGGGCCAACATAAATTGTGAGGAAGGCCAAATTGAACTAAAATTTGGGAACCAAACATTAAAGATCGACATCTTTAAAACCCAACAAGGGATTAATTACGGAGTTATAGAACAGATATGTGATATCAAGGCTGTGGTTGATGATCCGTATATTGAGGAAATCCTGACTACTTCTGATCAACCACAAGAGGATCAAAACCCGTAATCAGAGGAGTCCGAACTTGACCTAGACACACCCATAACACCTTCCCTTGCTTCTGACACACACCTTGAACCACCCACAGCTGTTGATAACCCTGTTTTGGAACTCAAGCCTCTTCTCGATACTCTAAAGTACGTCTTTTTGGGTTCCAATTAGACGTTTCCTGTGATTATCAACTCTAGACTCACACCGATCAGGAATCCCGTCTGATTACTGTCCTCCAACAACATCGAAGAGCCATTGGATGGACTCTCGATGATTTGACTTACATCAGCCCTCTTACTGCACACACCGCATCTATACTGAAGAGGGCACACGACCTTCCCATGAATTGCAAAGACATCTGAATCCTAATCTGCAAGAGGTCATGAAAAAGGAGATCATCAAGTGGTTAGATGCTAGGATCATCTACCCGATCTCCGACAGTCGGTGGGTGAGTCCAATCCAGGTTGTGCCTAAAAAGGTAGGACTCACAGTGATCACGACTAAAATCGAAGAAATCATACCAACCCGTGTGGCGAATTCATGGAGAGTCTACATTGATTACAGAAGACTCAATACCTCCACAAAGAAAAATCATTTCCCACTCCCGTTTATTGATTAGATCCTCGAGAAACTGGCAGGAAATAGGTTCTTCTACTTTTTGGATGGGTACTCCGGTTATAACCAGGTGGCAATCCATCCTGAGGACCAAGAAAAGACCACTTTCACCTACCCCTTCGGGATGTACGCGTTCCGAAGGATGCCGTTCAGTCTCTGCAATACACTCTCTACTTTTAGTGGTGCATGCTTGCCATATTCTCAGATATGGTAGGTGATTATCTGGAAGTCTTCATGGATGACTTTTCAATATTTGGCGAATCATTTGACGATTGCCTCTAGCACTTGGTCTAGATCCTCAGGCAGTGTATTGACGTAAATCTGGTTTTTTCCTTGGAAAAGAGCCATTTCATGGTGCCTAAAGGAATTGTCCTGGGACATCTCATATCAGAAAAAGGCATCCAGGTTGATCGAGCCAAGGTGAATTTGATTTCCAAACTCCCTATGCCTAGCTCTATCAAGGACATCCAATCTTTTCTAGGGTACGTCAATTTTTACCATCAATTCATTCCTAATTTCTTAAAGATCGCACACCCTCTGACCACTCTACTATTTATGGATGTTCCTTTCAAAATCTCCAAGGAATGCACTCAAGCATTTGAAACCCTACATGATCGAGTTACCCAAGCTCCAATCCTACAGTCCTCTAATTGGTCTCAACCCTTTGAGATCATGTGCATCTGATTTCGCTGTAGGAGCAGCACTTGGGAAAAAAATTGACAGGAAACCCATGGTCATCTACTACGCTAGCAAGTCACTTGACGAGGCTCAACGTAACTACACAGTTACTGAGAAAGAGCTGCTAGCCATAGTATTTGCCCTGGAAAAGTTCAGATCATATCTTCTGGGTTCCTGTGTTATCATTTGCTTTGATCACACAGCTGTGAGGCATCTCCTTGCGAAAAAGGATGCGAAACCACGATTAATCCGCTGGATCTTGCTGTTGCAAGAGTTTGACCTCGATATTCGCAACAAGGCGGGAAAATAGAACATGGTAGCTGATCACTTGTCCCACCTTCCTTCTGATATTATCGACCCCTCCAGACCCATTACAGAACATTTTCCTGATGAGCACCTCCTGACTATCAGTGCAGGGCTTCCATGGTTTGCTGATCTAGTAAACTACCTAGCATCACATCAAATCCTGTCTGATTGGCCGAAAACCAAGAAGGATAAATTGCTTTCCGATGCCAAGTATTACTTCTGGGAAGACCTATACCTTCTCCACATCGGTGCTGATCAAATCATTCGACAATGTATCTTGGGAGCGAAAATTCAGGACATCATGTCCTTCTACCATGACCAGGCATGCGGTTGACACTTCTCAGGTCATAAAACCGCAGCAAAAGTCCTCCAGTGCAGCTTCTACTGGCCCATGATTTTCAAAGACGCATACAATCACTGCAGGGCATGCACTCATTATCAAACCTTAGGCAACATGAGCCATCATGATATGATGCCCTTACAGCCGATTCTCGTATGCGAAATCTTCGACGTCTGGGCGATTGATTTTATGGGACCCTTTCCTGTTTCGGACGAATTTGAGTACATTCTACTCGCTGTTGACTACGTGTCCAAATGGATCGAAGCCATTCTGACCCGAACCAATGATCATATGGTGGTTATCAAATTCATTCATCAGAACATCCGTGGTTCGAGATTCCACGTGCTATAATCTCTGATGGAGGGGCCCATTTCACTAATGCTCAGTTCAAGTCACTGATGACCAAATACGGGGTGTCACACCGAATCTCTACTCCTTATCACCCTCAAACTAATGGTCTAGTTAAGCTATCAAATTGGGAGATCAAGAAAATCCTCCAGGTTACTATTCGACCTGATAGGAAAGACTGGTCATCCTGACTTTCGGAAGCTTTGTGGGCTTATAGGACCGCCCACAAAACCCAATTAGGTATGTCTCCCTTTCGATTAGTGTATGGGAAGGCATATCACCTCCCCATCGAGTTGGAGCACAAAGCCTATTGAGCAGTACAGACCTGCAACCCAGATCTTTCTAAGGCAGGAACCCACAGAAAGCTTCAAATGAGCAAGATCGATGAATTACGCCACGACGCGTATGAGAACTCGAGAATTTACAAAGAGTGGCTTAAGGCCTTTCACGACAAGCACATATCCAAAAAGATCTTTCACCCTGGTCAAAAAGCCCTACTCTTTGATGCCAAGCTCAAACTGTTCCCAGGAAAACTAAGATTGAAGTGGATCGGACCTTACCTCGTCTGACAAATCTTTGGAAATGGAGCCATCAAGATCAGTCCACTTAGCCACTATTCAGAACCTTTCGTCGTGAATGGTCAGAGACTCAAACCGTTCATTGACCTTACCAATACAAATTTGGCTGAGACATCCTTTACCCTCCATTCTCCCTAAGCTCATTGTGCCCAACCGATGGTGTAAAACTCAGTGCTTAACGGGAGGCAACCCATCATTTTTGAAAACCCGAAACCTTCTTAACATTCCTATGCTGAATTCATATTGCACTTTAGGGTTCATCCATTAGAACAAACGACCCCACCTCAGGTACCCTTATTCGAGCTTGAAATCATCCGCAAATAGTCACCTCAACCCGTTAGCCCACCCAGAACCTGTTCTAATGAATGATCTAAGCTGAACTCAAACCCACCTAATTTACAATGGGGAGATTGCAAATCGTAGGCATGAAAGGGTATGAAAGTGCAAAACGTTGTGAAAATCATCTCAGAAGAAAAGGTTTCATCAAAAAAATCACATACCCCAAAAATACCAAAAAAATGAAAAATTCTTGAAAAAGAACAAAAAAACTCTAAGCGGAGAGAAAATTTTGAGGCCATACAAATCTTGAGGAGAAAAAGGGGAAAAGTGAAAAATGTCAAAAAAGGAGCACAAATTGAAAAGAAAAAGAAAAGATAAAGTCATTAGTAAGAAATTAAGGGATTAACTGAATTCTAGACCATATCAAGAAAAAGAAAATGAAAGAAAAAAAGTGCTAATGAAACAGAGAAGAAATTAGTAGGAACGCTAATCTTAGGCCTGTTGAGCTATACTCCTAGGCTTAAAAATTCAGGTATCCACTAAGATCAAGATAGTCCTCAAGAGGTTGGGGAAAATGCAAAGCTTAAGTATTAGGTCTAAGGCTTAGAGAGTATTCGGCCTCATTAACTGACCTCTGATTTGCAGGACTCAGTAACCTAAGCACCCCAATCCACACATAGTCTGGTTCAGTGCGCATAAGTATCAAAATCATGCAAATGTGTTTAAATTATTCTGAAAAAGTTGCCTAGATTAGGAGCGGCCGATCAACACAAGTTGATTTGGACGAGTTCTCGGTACGGAGAGGTGGGAAATTCCCTTTGAAGATGCGTAATAACATATCGTCTCCTCGATGCTTGCCTCCTAGGATATTTACATATCCTACCAAGGGCATGTAAGCACCCTGTGCTAGTTTAGATGCCATGGGCGGCATTATCAAGAAATGTCAATTGCCAGGGTCTGGATTTAGCCACAGAACGCCATGGACGGGATTATCTCGAAATCTCGAATGCAAGGGTTCTGGGGGTTTCCATGGGCAGTGCTATCACGAATCATCAATTGCCAGGGACCCTTCTAAGATTGATGATGGGGACTAGGAATCCAATACAGACCATGCTGTGAAGCCAATCCGAAGCTAGAAATAAAAAGAAAAGAGAGAGAAAACTCTCCAAACAAAGAAAATTCCTCTGTCTCTCTCTTACAAAAACACACTGCAAGCTGAACTAAGGCTAAAATATGTTACAAGCACGGATGCTTTAACCGCGGAGTTCAACAAACCTTAGGATAGTTCCTGCGGACCTTAAAAACCTTCGCGGCAGACTGAGGCTAGAGCTAGTCAGGTTCAGATCTTGGTTGATACTTGTGTACCTCTAGACCTACTATCGGCATTCTAACCTAATCCACAGAAGAAGGCACACATCATAATTTTGAGCATCAAAAGATTACATGGTCTAGAATCAAAGTTAAAGCCTTAAAATTTTGCTAAGGGACTAGCAAAAGCTAGGCATGGGGGTATGATGGAAACACCATCATGAGCCCTAACTAGCTCATTTTGACCCAATGAAGAGAATAAAAGCTCCTACAAAACCAACTGAAGGTCCTAATTCACTGCATAACCTTTCTGAGAGAAAAATAAGAAACTAGGGGTAAAATTGTCATTTTACCATTGCAGTACAACAAAAAGTTCTCTCAAGGGCTAAACAAAGGTCAAAGGGTCTTAATAAGATAATAAGTGGATTGGATCATACATAAAAGGGTTTGTGTGTACCCTATGAATTAAATGACTTCCTGAAATCCTAAAATAGATCCACTTGATTAAACAAGGTTCTAATTAGAATAAAATTCACTTAAACCCTCTAAAAATGATATAAAAATATTCTCTAGGGTTTAGAACATTTAAATTGGCCATTGGAATTGCCCTAAATTAAGTTTTTGCATAAATTTCCTAGTCAAACGTGGTCAAACCCAAAATCCAACTTTACCATTGGATTCCTTAGGTCCAAATTAGGTTTGTACCAAAATTTGGACCCAAGATGAATTTACCTTGACCTAGTTTGCAAAAAGATCCAACCCGATTACATTTGTACTCCTATCTTTCAAAAACCCTTACAAAAGGCCCCCTAGCTTCTTCATCGTCTTTGCAATTATGTTCCTCGCCATTATAGCGGAGGAATCCTACTCTGGCAAGCTTTGGAAGGTGGTTTCTCCCTGATTGCTCAGAGAATTCCCTTCAAAATTGGAAGGGAGATTCTCTGAGAAAATCCCTCCAATGTGAATCCAATTTGATGCCCTAATTTCTTCCCAATCTCTCATGCAAATGCATGAGAGATTTGGGCCTCTTTTGAGTTTCCTTCTTTGGCAAGCATACTTTGCTTGGAAGCTTGGCTTCCAAGCACAAATCCCCCTCCAGAGATCTATTTAAGAAGCCCCAGATCCAACCAACTCCTCTAAGCTTGAATTCGACCGGAGACCCTCTCAATTTCCTCTCTCCTCCTCCGATTGACTCGCTCATCAAGCTCTAGCGACCTTCCCTGATCTCCATCGTCGTCTAACCATAATACCAGTGGCAGACTCTTCCTCCTCGCTTTTGTCCACGTCGCGCAGCACCCGCCGACACTCCTGCCTCCCTTCATCCTTGCCGACCGTCTCTCTCTAAGCACCTTCGTCTCCGACATCGGCAGTACATGTCAGCCGCCATCTTTGTCCCCCCTTCGTCTCTTCACCTCCCAGATAAGTCCCGTTCACCCTCTACATTCTTCTCCCCTCTCTATTTCCTAAAATCGACCACTACCGCACTCCATCACCCTCATCTTATTCATCTTTGGGCACCAACTCCGGTGAGACCGCTCCACCTCCACACGCCATCCCACCCCTTGCCGACAAGCCCATAAGCTTCCCCCCACTCCACTAAACATTTCCCCTCACTCATATCACCACTCCACTCACCCAAACGCACCCCTGAACACACCCACACCTTCGCACAGAGTGTGCCCTAGGCACGCTTGCACAGGCGTTCCCACGCCACGCCAACCACCACAGCACATTTGCCGTGCCTCGGCGAAGCTTCTTGAGAAATTTGATATGGCCGCGAGAGTCTGTCTTGGTGATTTCAGGTAGCAGGCATCATCCTCCATTGGAGCAAAGCTTGAAGCTTTCTTGCAACCGCTCCAGGCCTTGCCAGCTTCAGGTCCCTATCCCAGGCTGCGCGGAATGCCCTCGCGCACGACTCCAGGCACTTAATTCCAGTCGAAGGCCGTAGTAGTTGAGGCAATTAGGGGACCACCTCTGCTGCAGGCGCGCGAGAAGAAGGGCACGCATTTAGTCTCACATCGGCAGCTGCGAAGCGACCGAACCTGCATAAGTTGAATTCTTGCCAGTAGCTATTCACCTCTAAACCACAAGGTGAGGTCCCTTTCACCCAACCGAACCAGTCTCATCCGTGCTCACGCCCCATGGACTTGGCTGACCTGACCCGACCTACACTCCTCGCCCACCACCGCACGCCGGTGGGCCTGGTCCCGGGTATGTACCCGACCCGATTACCCGAATACATGTGACTCTGGGAGAGCGGAACCTAAGAGAGAAAGAGAAGAGAGTGTGAGCAGGTGGGGTGTAGGTTTTGCTGCAGGCTGAAAAGAAGGAGAAGATAAGGATAAAGAGAAGCTAAGGGCCACGATAGAGAAAGGCAGAGAAGGAAGAAGTTGAAGGAAGAAGAATGAGAAGCTAAGATGGAAGACCGAGGCCAAAGAAAGAAAAGAGGAAGCAGCGGAGAAAGAGGAGAAGATAGAGAAAGGCAAAGGAAGAGAGAAGGCAAAAGGCAAAGAAAGATCGTAGAGAACGAAGAAGACAGAAGCCAAAGGCAAAGAGAAAGAAGAGAAGGAGTTGAAGCAAAAGGAAGAAATAAGAAGAGTTGAAGGAGAGAAGCAGAGAAATCAAAAGGAGTACTGTAGCATCTGTTTAAGGTGTCTGACATGCAAATCAAACGTCCAATTTGAGTTTAATTCATATACATTGAGCTCTTTAATATTTTGTGCTCTACATTTACTCCCATATTTTTGCGATTAGATACTGATAATATTGCATATTCTTTGAAATTCTGAATTTTGATCTTGATTTTTAAATACCAATTTACTCCCTATGTTCGGCCTCGGACTTCAAATTCGAGTAATAAAATTGTATTTATTTTGAACGCTTTTTCGATTGTACTACAACGCAATATTTTAAAACCCAATTCAGCATCACAAACACTACCTTCAAAACTAAAACTCGTGCATCTACGAAAGAATGAAACTGTGAGTTGTGAATGATAATCTTCAAAATAATAGGGACCCAAACTCTAGTGATATTGTTATGATACCCTACCATATCTATAATATTTTTATATATTATATTAAAGGTAAATAAATAATTTTTATATTTGATAATGTGGTTTCGTTTGTTATACAAAAACCACTAACAAAGTATACGGATTACTGGTTTCATCAATCTTATTTCTCATCCGACAGTCATAACTTAATGCCTAAATGAGACATTTTGAGCACAGTGCTCACTAGATAATTTCCCTATATATATATAGTGTATAATTAGTTATACAATATGTATATAATTAACTTACATGTATATATATAATTGTAGCCATATGTGTATACTAAATATATATATAAGTTAACATACTATTTACAATAATTATTATGTACAATAATATATCTATATTTATTTAGATATTGTACATATTTATATTTATATAAGTTAATTAGGTATATTATTAAGTTAATGTAATGTAGATTAGTAAATTAATAAACTAATGAAGTAAATTATGTTATATTATTGTATATTATAATTTAAAATATTTTCAATATATTATGACACTATTTATTTTGTAGAATACTATGTATATTGTATAAATATATGTAATATACATAAATCATGTATTTAAATGTGTAAATATATAAATAATTAATTAAAAATAAATTAAAAATATTTATTAATTAAGTATAATGTAAATTAACTAAAGTAATATTCAATGGTGAGATTAATTCATTAATTTGTACTTTAATTAAGAGGGGAGGATGGAAGGAGGGTCTAGGGTGACAAGAAGGAGAAGCCATGGTGTTGAAGGCTGGACAACCTGGAGGTCTAGGGCTTAGAGGAGGAGAGAAAGAAGGGGGGTCTCTTTCACTGGAGGATGGGAGGAAGGCATGGGGCACGTGAAGGAAGGCAGGCCTTGGGGCAACGAGGAGATCGTATGTTTTCGATGTTGAAGACGAGGGCATTTGGTAGTGGTATGTCATTTTCCCCTTGTCTATCTGGCATGTGGTGGCCATGGCCATAAACGGGACTCCTGTATGGCAAGTAGAGGGCAGTTGAGAGGAAGGGCCTTCATGTGCACCAGAGAGACAAACACTGAGGGTCCGCCGCCGCCACCATCGCCTCCGCCTACATATGGAGGGTACACGGTGGATGTCGAGGTCCCTATGACAGAAGACATTAGGGCTGCAGAGCTTATGCTGTGAGGGGCTCTGGTCGGAGAGGTGATGACCAGCAATCCATCAATGGAGAAGGTCCACCAACTGGTAAGTTCACTAGCCCTATTGACCAAAGGTTGGAAGGTTGTGTCTCTCTCCCCTACGCGATTTGTGCTTTTTGGTTTGGGGATGATCGACATTGAACACTTGCGATTCTGATCGAGCGCTTTTAAGGGTTTGATGGTGATATGGAGGTTGGTCTCCCCCTTTGACGGGTCCTCGCCTGAGCGACCACCTCAAAGAGAAGGATGTAGGTCGGGGAGGTTGGGAATTAGAGGTCTACCATTACATCTGAGATCAAAGGAGGTGGTGGCGACCATGATAGTAGGCTTTGCATTGCTGGCCGAAAATGCAGAGGTTTGACTGAGGGAGAGAGACGGTCGTGTATTGAATGTATTGGTGGATGTTTTCAAGGGAGGATCCGTCCCTAAGAGACTTATCCTCCGATGAGAGGGTAGTTCATGGCTACTACATTTGAGTTTTGCAATGGGGGATACAGATGGGTAGATACATCAGGATAAGACGACTTATGCGGAGGTCGTGAGAAAAGAGGGTGTCTTGCAGTAGATGGGCCATGTGACTCCTGATGAGGTGCCTGAGCCTAAGAAATGCAAGGACCATCACCACCTGGGGAGAGAGGAGGAAGCGTTGGAAGTGGTCTTAATAGAAGAAGCTGTGCCTAAGGAAATAGCAGCAGCTAAGTCCATGATTGCTATGCCTGACGATCGGCTACTGCAAGAAGTTTCTACTAATTCCATGAGACTTTATTCCAATCTACAAGCTATGGAAGGGCTGAAGTTTGGAGCTGGCCCATCAACCAAAGCAGGCTTGGGAAGATCTCCTTATAAACTTAGACAGAGACGGCCTGCAACCTCGTTGAAGCTGGATGAAAATGCCATTGCTGCCATTATGAAAGTTGGCAAAATCCAAAGTTCTAATAAGGAGAGTGTCCAAGGAGGGAGATGAGAATCCCCTCATGGAATGTGCGTGGGCTACTCGATAAAAGCTGGAGGGCCTCCCTCTCGAGATATCTGAGGGAGTGGGAAATCGATTGTGCAATTATCCAAGAAACGCACATGGAGAGAGAGGATGATAGGGCATGGAAAGACTTGGCAAGTGCAGGTACTGCTGAATGTGTGGCTCTCAATTCACAAGACAGATCTGGTGGCATTGCTTTTTGGTGGAGAAAAGCATGTTTGCAAGTGATGGAGGTACATAGAGCCAGACATATGATGACATGTAAATGCAAGAGGACTCAAGGGGAGGGTGAATGCTACATTACAGGTGTGTATGGTCCCTGTGCTGCCTCTGTGAGACATGAGTTGTGGAAGGATTGGGCTGCAATAGCAGAGTATATACAAGGGGCTGCATGGCTTGTGGGCGGGGATTTTAATTGTGTTCTGACAAGGACAGACAAACCAAATGGTTTGATGGATAGTGCCTCTCTTGGGTTCCAACTGACGGTACAAAGCTTAGGTTTGAGTGAGTTCCCATCTTCTAGAGTAGAATTCACAGGGAGAAATGGAAATGAACTGATGTCAAAGATAGATAGATTCTTTGGGAATGCATGTCTATTGGACAGGTATCAACTATCATCTATGTCTGGGTTAGAGCTCCCATTTTCAAACCACACACCATTGGTCTAGGACAGCGGCGAGCATGTGCACACAAGGTCCTACTTCAAGTTGAGAAGATCGTAGCTGAGAAAACCAGGTTTCTGTGAGATGCTTAAGGTGTGGTGGAGGGCTGATGAGAGCCTCATCATGAGCCCTAACTAGCTCATTTTGACCTAAGAAAGAGAATAAGAGCTCCTACATAACCTAGAGAAGGGCTTAATTCAAGGAATAAGTGTTCTGAGAAGATAACATGAAACAAAGGTTAAAACTGTAATTTTACCATTGCAGTACATAAATAGGATTTCTCAGAGGCAAAACATAGGTCAAATGGTCAGAATAAGATAAAAAGTGGGTTGGTTCAATCAGAAATGGGTTATTATGCAATCCAAGAATTAAATGACATTCTATAATCCTAAAACAGACCTCTTAATTCAACAAGGTTCTAGTCAGGATAAAAATCAAGTAAATCCTCTAAAATTCATGGAAAAATATCCCCAAGGGTTTATAACCTTCAAATTAGCCTTTGGAACCTATTTTGACCTAGATTAGGGTCCTAGCTCATTAATCGACCTAATTTGGGTTTTTATGCAAAATATCCAGTCAAATGTGGCCAAACCTAAAATCCAACTTCACCATTGAATTCCTTAGGTCCAAATTATATTTTTACTAAAATTTGGACCTAAGGGGAGGTCATCTTGACCTACTTTGCAAAATAATACACCCAATTACATTTTGGCCCCTATCTTTTGAAAACCATTGCACAGACCCCCAAACTTCCTCACCAATCTTACAAACAGGTCCCTCCGCCATTAGTGGGGAGAAATCCTACTCCGGCGAGGAATGGAGGGGGAGTACTCCCTGATTCCTCAGAGATCTCCTCCCCGAATTGGAAGGGAGATTCTCTGAGGAATTCCCTTCCATCTGAGCGTGGTCCTAATCTCTGATTTGCACCCAATCTCTCGTGTGAACGCGTGAGAGATTTGGGTCTCCAACGGTTTCCATCTCCGGTGAGGTCTCTTGTGCTTGGAAGCTTGTCTTCCAAGCATAAGAGTCCCTGCCAGCGACTATAAAAGCACCACCACCTCCAGCCGCATCTCTTCACCTCGACTTGGCCAAAGATCCACCCCAATTTCATCTTCTCCTCTGGTCAAGTAGTCCAGCGATCTCCGACAAGCCTCCCTCCTATTTCTCATCGCTCAGCCACAATACCAGTGGCAGAGCTATCCTCACCATCTTCCTCCGCATCCCGCAACACCCACACGAGCAGCTCTTGACCCTTCATCATCGCTATCTTCCTCCACTGGACACCTTCTTCTCCAGCGACAGCAGGTACAGCCAGCCGCCACCTCTCCCCCTTTGTCCATTTAATTAGGTTAGAATCACTCATCTCTATCCCCTCTTCAATTCCCCTCAATCTATTTCACAAATTACCCCTCGAATGCCACTGTCCACCCTCATCTTCTCCATCTCCAACCACCCACCGGCGAGGCGCTTCCACCGCTCCGCACCTCCACACGCCTCGCCAGATACCTCACCACCTTCGCCACAATCCACTGATCATCATCTACCCTTCCATCGACCACCCACATTGCCATAAATGCCCCCTGACCTAACCCATAAGCCCGGCCACAGAGCGACCAAGGCATGCATGCCTAGGCCTTCCTGCGGCTAGCCACCAACCACCTCACCTTCGCCGTTAGATGGCGAAGCTCCCCATCTGGTTTAATGAGGCCGCAAGGCCATCTTTGTGATGTTCAAATCTGAACCCTCCGTCTCCATTAGCGATGGCTCGAAGGAGCTCGCAAGCTTGCTCCAGGCTGAAGCACTCCAGGGTTCTAGGTCCAGAAGGCGCGGGTTGGTCTCGCGCATTCATCTGTCTAGGCAATTAGCTCTATGAGGTGCCCAGCTGCAGCAATTGGAAGAAGAACCTCACCTGCAGGTGCGAGCGAAGCGAGTGGGACTTTTAGTCCCACCTCGGAAAAGCAGGAGTGAGGTGCATCGCTTATTGATTTTGTGTTTTGTTCTGTTCACCTCAAGTCACACAGGGGTAAGGTCCCTCGCCCTCACTTGCCACACCTCGTCCGCGACACCTCCCTGCGGACCTGGCACCCGACCCGACTAACCTAACCTAGAACTCCTTGCGCACCACACCCACACCGGTGCGCCTGGACCCGGGCGCGCACCTAACCCGATTACTTAGCTCTATGAGAGCGTACTGAAGAGAGAAATAGAGAGAGAGATGCGGGGGAGGGTAGGGTTAGGTTTTGCTGCGTTGTGCAGGGAAGAAGCAGCTAAGGAAGGAAGAGGCGCAGCAGGGAAGCTAAGGAAAAAGAAGAAAAAGGAAGGCACAGCTTAAGTGAAAGTAAGGATACTTAGCTGCAGAAGGGAAGCAGGAAGGAAGGCCAAAGAGAAGAGGTGCAGCAGGGAAAGCTAAGGTAGAAGCCAAGGAAGAAGAAGAAGAAAGGCCGAAGCCAAGGGAAGTAGAGCTAAGGAAGGAAGAAGGAAGAAGCAAGAAAGAAGAAGAAGACCCGAAGAGGAAGAAGAAGGAGAAAGGCACTATGTAGAAGAGAAGCAACTGAAGCAAAGACAGAAAGAGAAGGAAGAAGAAGAAGAAGAGAAAGCTGCAAGGAGAAGAAAATAAGAGGCCATCATTTAAGACGTCTGATCATAGAATCAGACGTCCAACTCTTCTATTTTTGCTATAAATTTAATTCATAAACTCTTGCATTTATATTCTGAATTAAGTTTTGAGTAATTCTAAGCGTTCAATTACATTATTGATATTAGTGAATAAATTCCATTTGCTTCCTGTGTTCGACCTCGGATACTTAGGTTTTCGAGTAATAAATTTTTATTTGTTGTCAACGCTTGGTCACCTATACTACAACGCGGCTGACTTATAAGCCCTACAAAGCGTTGCAACAAGGGCCAAGCAGGTGGGAGGATTAGCTACTATCAGGCTAGCTTCTAAACTGGCTGCCATGAGCACCATGCACAAGGAGTATGGGTCTGTGGTTTCTACTTTAAGACAACAAAGGTGCCATGAGGCCTTGATGAAAATTCAAGGACTAGATGCAAAGGAAGCAACAACCCCTCTATCTGATCAAGAATTGGATGCAAGGAGGATGTGGCAAAAGGTGGTTCCAGAAGAGGATCTAAAGCAAGAGATGGATTGGTGGGAACGTTCAAAGTAGCTTTGGCTTAAAGTGGGGACACCAACACCAAATTTTTCCACCTTGCAGCCAACTCTTGTAGAAGGTTGAATATAATATCCTCCATTGTCAAGGAAGGTCAAAGAATATATTCCATGCAAGAGAGTAGAACTGAAGCCATCAAATATTATAGGGAAACCTCACAGGCAGTAGGTAGGAGAATGTGGAGAATGGCTGCAAATGATTCTCCTCAAATTTCATATGAACAAGCTGCCAGGCTGACTGCAACTATCCCTGATAAAGAGGTTGTGGATGCCATAAGTGATCTGAATAATGAAGGATCCCCTAGACCTGATGGTATTCAAGTTTTTTTCTATAAAGAAATGTGGGACCTGTTTGGTAAGGAAGTGATGGAAGTTATCAAGGAGTTTGAGGGAGGTAACTTTGGGTTTGATAAGATCAATAGATCTTATATTTTCCTGTTACCAAAGATGCAAGGGGTAGAGAGGTTCTCTGATTTCAGACCTATAGCTCTCTCGAATTCCATTTATTTGGTGGTGAGCAAAATATTGGCAAATAGATTGAGTATGGTCCTGCAAGATCTAATTCACCCAGTTCAGTCAACATTCCTCCCTAATAGATCTTTACATGAATCCTTCATTATGGCTCAAGAGATGGTGAGTGGATGGCATAGGAGGAAGTGCAAAACCTTTATATGGAAAGTGGATTTCCGAAAGGCTTAGGATTCTATTTCTTTGCCCTACTTGTGGGAGGTGTTCAAAAGAAGAGGTTTCCCACCCCTTTGGATCCAGTGGATGAAGCGCTACATCACCACTACCTCCTTCACCCCTTTGATCAATGGAAAACCCTATGGGGCATGGATTCAACCTCAATGCAAAGTCAGGCAAGGCTGTCCACTAGCTCCCCTGGTCTTTAATCTTGCGGTGGATGGTCTAGCTAGATATGCTTGCAAGCTATCCGAGGCTGGTGTCATTAGAGCTACTCAATTTCCAGCAGGAGGCTATGGCTCCTGTACTTCAATATGCAGATGACACAATTTTTTTGTTGAGGGGACAAGGGCTGAAGCCCAAGCATTATGGCAAATGGTTAAGATTTTTGGGGATATCTCAGGTTTGAATTTGAACGGAGAGAAATCTTCCTTGGTATGCTTTGGTCTTAGTGATCATGAACAAGGTACACTCTCAGCTATCTTGGGTACTCCACATACTACATTGCCAATCAAATACTTGGGGCTACCCCTGAGATGTTCAAAGTTGAGAAAGAGTGATTGGAACTTTCTCTTTGATAAGATCTCCACTAAACTAGAAGGTTGGAATAGCAAGTTCTTGTATAAGGGAGGAAGGCTCATTTTGTTGAACTCTGTCATTACCTCTATCCCAGTCTTCTACTTCTCCATTTTCAAAGCCCCTAAATCTATTTGGAAGTGCATTGACATGATGCGGAAGCGATTCTTCTGGAAGGGTGCGTGGCATGAGGGAAAATTCATGCAGCAGCTGAAGTGGGAGCAGCTATGCCGTCCCAAGAAATGTGGAGGTTTGGGGATAAAAGCGCTAAAGGAGTTCAATGAGGCATTACTAATCAAATGGGAAATAAAAATTCTCAATAGGGAAGAGAAGTTGTGGACCGAACTCATTAAGGGAAGCTACGGCAACTTCAACAGTGCGCTGAGGAGATTATGTCCATCCAAACCATCCCCTTTTCAGCGCTCTGTAGTTCAGGCCCTTAAGAACAAGTAGCACCCGTTGCAGCTAGTGCTAGGAGATGGCAATGCATTTAAATTCTAGAAGGAGGAATGGTCCCCGATGGGTTCTTTGAAGGAGGCCTACCAGAGGGTGTACACGGCTACTGTAGATAAGGAGTGCGTGTTGAGCAACTATTGGTCTAAACATGAAGGTTGTTGGCAGATGAATGAGACTGAAACAAGCAGGGAGGGAACTCGGCTATAGGAGGAAAGGTTGAAATTGATTTCAGACCTACAGTGCTTCAGACCAAGGGCTGGAGTGGTAGATAGTTATGTGTAGGATGGCATTTATACAGTGGAGTGTGCATATGGAAAAATGATGGGTACCAGCAAGAATATGGAGAGTGATCCAATTGGCAAAAAGCTGTGGCTCTTAAAGGTTCCACTTAAAGTGCAAATATTTCTCTGGCTGTGTAGAAGGTAGGGCCTAATTACAGGAGACCTGAGACATAGGAGGATGGGCGCTGCATTGCATGAATGCCATCTTTGTGGGTTGCACACTAACAGCCTGAGCCATATCTTTTCATCATGTTTGATTAAGGATCCGATCTGGAGAAGAACTTGGCAAGAACCGCTTCCCCCATGGGAGTCCCTGTGGCAAAGCTTCCTACTACACGGCAGGCCGCACTTGCGCATGGCAATGACTTTATGGTGTGTGTGGAAGGCCAGGATTGAGAGTTTGTTTCAGGAGAGACCAGTGTGCATTGTGCAAATTGTAAGTGAGTGCTGGTCCCTCATACATAGGTGGGGATCTTTATTGTAACTCTCCCTATTTTTTTCCTTATATGACTAATAAAATGCCCTCCTGGATTGCTATGGTAGCACGATAGCTTTCCTTTCAATTTCAAGAAAAGAAAAAAAGAAATAAACACTAAATTAAACATGTATTTCTCATTAACTTTAACCAACTTTTAAATATATTTATATATTTAATCAAGGTAAAATAACTTTATCAATAAGAAGCCCTATGTATTAGTTACATGTATTTATAATTTAATTGTAAAATAAATAAGTAATTAACATCTAATTAATAACCTAAAATTAGCACAAAACTACATTGCTAGGCACAAATTTGCACTCACAATTAGTGCCACATCGTTAACATTCGACTGCTTGCAGTGATATTTAAAGAATCGCGTGGGTAGCCTTGTTGGCCAGTAGGGGGGTTGTCTCCCCATATCTCCTTAACCATTCGAGAGAGAGAGAAAGAGAGGTATGGGCCTGTGGGCCTGTGTGGGCCTCTGTGTATGTGTTGCATAGGTCAGTCTCTTGGGCCTAAGAATAAAATGGCTATGCCACCCCCGTAGAGTGGGCTTAGTAGGACATGCTCCGGCCCACTTGGGTCATGGAGGTGTTCGAAAAGCCTACTAACATTTTGGGCCAAGTAAGCTTAAGTGTTAACTTAGAATAAAAGCAAGTGTTGTGTTGAGTTAGTTTAAATGTTTAACTGTTAGCGTGCGTGTGTTTGTGTTATGTGTTAGCAGTGTGTGAGTGTGAGTTAATAAGTTAAGTAGTGTTTACATATACATACATACATACATATATATACATATATCAGTATATTATGTACAGTTATATATATGTATAGTGTATAATATGTATTTAGAGTGATATTTTTACCTTATTTTTGTAAATTCGTTTTTAAGGTTTTGATTATATATATGTATATAATTAGATAGGTATATATATTAGTAATATGTATATGTATAGTATATTTATATAGTTAGTATTATAGATGTATATATGTTATAGATATATTGGTTAGTTAATATATATACTTAGGTATTGTAAATGTATTTGATGTATATTATTAGTATGAATTAGATATAGTTAGTATATATTCTTTTTGTGCCTATATTGTATGTAGTTTTAAGGCATTAGTTAATTGTGTACTTAATTAGTTGTTACACTTAGATATTAGTGTATATAATTAACAAAGCTAGCTTAGAATAGCTTTTGATGCCTTTAATCTTGTGTATATTCTTGATGCATTGTCATTAACATTAATTCATTTATTTTTGTACATAATTGACTTAGATTAGTGCATTCTTTTATTCTCTCATTTGTAATTCATTCTGTTGTAAATAAACTTAACATTTTGTAGAATAAAAGATGATTTTTGGATAATAAAGAGTGATGTATATCAATAACTACCTCCTAGTAAATGACTTAGAATAAGACCAGTAAAAATTGTATATAAATAAATGACAACCATCTGGACTGCGATACTATACTACAATGTGATAATTAACCCTAATTAAATAGCTCTCCAGATCGTTGATCAAATGTCCACCCTTCTCCTCCTACCTGGCCGTCCACTAATGGTTGATCCTTGCTTGGTTCCAAGGAAGAAGAAGGTAGTGTGTAAAGACTAGAAGGGCATGGTGTAGGACCCTCCTAGTGTACATGCCTACCTTGGTTCTTCCAAGGATTTGATGTGGATTTTTTGTGGAGAAATATGTAACCAAGGATGATCCCAATAGGGTCACTACATTGTGTATATATAGGCATAAGGAAGATGGTGGTTAGAGCTAAAGGTGGTGCCAACCATGGTAGTTATTCACCTTGAGTTGGTGCCAAAAATAGGGACTAGGGTTAAGGTTGGTGTTAGGAGCGCTTAATTGAATTTTAAAAAAGTCACGTTGTAGTACAGTCGAACGAGTGTTCAAAACAAATACAATTTATTACTCGAATTTGAAAGTCCGAGGTCAAGCATAGGGAGAAAATTAGGGTTTAGAAATTAAGATCACAACTTGATAATTTGAAATAATATAATATGCAATAAAATCAATGTTATAGTGCAAAAAGATAAGAATAAATGTAAGGCACTAAAGGAACAAACGTATGTGAATAAACAAAAAATTAGACATCAGATTTGTGAATCAGACGCCTTAAAATGTGGATGCTACAGTGATTGATCTTTCTTCTTTCTTCTCCTTCTTCTCTTCTCTTCTCTTCTCTTCTATTCTCTTCTCTGTCAGCTGCTTTCTTTCTTCTCCTTTCTTTCTCTTCTTCTGATTCCTTGCCTTAGCCTTTCTCTTCTTCTGCCTCCTTCTCTATCTCGGCTGCCTTCAGCTTCTTCTTCCTTCAGTTCCTTCCTTCTCTTTCTTTCTCTTTCTTCTCTTCAACTCCTTCTTCTACCTTCAGCCTTTTCCTTCCTCTCTCTACTTCAGCTCTTCAGCTCCTTAGCTTCTACCTTCGGCTTCCTCCTTCTTCTTCCTTGGCTTCAACCCTTAGCTTCCTCTTTGGCCTTGTCTTCTCCTTCCCCTGCAGAGCAAAACCTACCCCTACCCGTGCGAGCTCTCATCTCTTCTTTCTCTCTTAGGTTCACTCTCCCAAAGTCACTTTCTCGGGTAATCGAGTCGGGTACGTGCCCGAGACCAGGCCCACCGGCATGTGGTGGTAGGCAAGGTGTGCTGGGTTAGGTCGGATCACCAGGTCCGCGGGGGGTGGTCGTAGACGACGCGTCGGGTCGGGTGAAAGGGGACCTCACCCCATGAGTAGGAGGCGAAGAGCTTAATGCAGAAATTCCACTTATGCGGCTACGGTGCACCAAAAGTTTCTGAGGTGGGACTAACTTCCCACCCTCTTTCACGCGCACCTGCAGCCGAATGTTTTTGTTCAATTGCAGCTGCAGTGATGGTGCTTGGCTTCAATTGGTCACCTGGAGATGTTTGCGAAGGCTCTCTGCATGACCTGGGACAAGAGCCTAGAGCAGGCGAAGCCTGGAGAAGCTTGTGAGCAAGCTTCCTACTGTGCATCAATGGAGGTGAGCCCCTATACCTGAAATCACGCAAACGGCCCCGCGGCCACGTCAGAATGTTCAGAAGGCTTCGCCAAGGCATGGCGAGTGTGCTGCGATGGTCGGCGTGGCATGGGACCTCCTGAGGGAGCGTGCCTAGGGCACACTACGGTCGTGTAAGTGGGTATGTTTGGGGGCGCTTGCAGGTGAGTGGCAAAGTGTATGGAGTGAGGGGTTACATTTAGTGAGTCGGGGTGGAGCTTGTGGACCGGTCGGCGAGGAGGGAGATGGTCTGTGGAGGTGGGGCGAACTCGTCGGAGTGGTGGTCGGAGGTGCAGGGGATGATGATTGTGAAGTGTGGTAGTGGTCGTTCGAGGGAAATAAAAAGGGAAAAATAGAGTAGAGGGTGAGAGGACTTATCTGAGAGTGAAGAGATGAAGGGGGAGGTAGGGATGGCAACCGGCTTGTATCGCCGACATCGGAGACGAAGGTGCTCAGAGAAGGTGGTCGGCGAGGATGAAGGGGATGCAGAGGCATCGGTGGGTACTACGCAATGCGGACGAATGTGAGGGAGAGGAACCTGCCACTGATATTGTGGCTAGGCGACAAGGGAAATTAGGGAAGGTCACCGGAGCTTGATGAGCGAACTGGTCAGAGGAGGAGAGATGAATTTGAGGGGTTCTCTCGGTCAATTTCAAGCTCCAGAGATGCAGGGTGATTTGGGGTCTCTTAAATAAGCTTCTGAGGATAGATTTGTGCTCAGAAGCCAAGCTTCCAAGCAAGGTATGTTCGCTGACGATGGTAACTCAAAAGAGACCCGAATCTCTCATGTGTTTGCATGAGAGATTGGGTACCAAGTAGGGCCTCAAATTAGGTTCACATTGGAGGAGATTTCTCAGAGAATCTCCCTTTCAATTTTGAAGGGGATTCTCTGAGAGATCAGGGAGAAATCACCCTTGAAATCTTGCCGGAGTAGGATTTCCTCCGCTATAATGGTGGAGGGACCTAATTGTAAAGAATGAAGAAGAACTTAGGGGGGTTTCTACAGAGGTTTTCGAAAGATAGGGTTGGAAATGTAATTAGGCTGGACCTATTTGCAAAGTGGGTCAAGATGAATTCCCCTTAGGTCCAAATTTTGGTACAAACCTAATTTGGACCTAAGAAATCTAATGGTGAGGTTGGATCCTGGGTTTGACTACATTTGTTTGGGCAATTTATGCAAAAGCCTAATTTAGGGCAAATATTTGTCTGAGACCCCATTTTAGGTCAAAATAGGTTCCAATGGCCAAATTGAAGATTTTAAATCCTAGAGAATATTTTTTTATGATTTGTAGAGGGTTTAGGTGGATTTTATCCTGACCAAAACCTTGTTTAATCAAGCAGGTCTGTTTTAGGGTTACAAGAAGTCATTTAATTCCCAGAATTCACACGAACCCTTTTCTCTCTGATTCAACCCACTTATTATCCTGTTAAGACCATATGACCTGTGTTTAGCTCATGAGAAAATCCTTTGTTGCACTGCAATGGTAAAATTATAGTTTTACCCCTTGTTTCTTGCTTTTATCTCAGAATGGTTATTCATTGAATTAGGACCTCCAGTTGGTTATGTAGGAGCTTTTGTTCTCTTTTATGGGTCAAAATGAGCTAGTTAGAGCTCATGATGGTATTCCCATCATACCCCCATGCCTAGCTTTTGCTAGTCCCTTAGCAAAATTTTAAGGTTTTAACTTCGATTCTAGAACATGAGTTCCTTGATGTTCAAAAACTATGATGAGTGTTTTTTTTCTTTTTGATTAGGTTAGAATGCTGATAGTAGGCTTAGAGGTACTCAAGTACCAACCAAGATCCAGACCTGACCAGCTCTAGCCTCAATCCGCCGCGAAGGTTTTTAAGGCCCACAGGAACTATCCTACAGTTCGTTGGACTCCGCGGTTAAAGCACCCGTGCTTGTAACATATTTTAGCCTTGGTTCAGTTTGCAGTGTGTCTTTGTAAGAGAGAGACAAAGGATTTTCTTTGTTTGGAAAGTTTTCTCTCTCTTTTCTTTTTATTTCTAGCTTCGGATTAGCTTCTCAACATGGTCTGTATCGGATTCCTAGTCCCCATCATCAATCCTCGAAGGGTCCCTGGCAATCGATGCTTCATGATAACACCACCCATGGCAACCCCCAGAACCCTGGCTTTCGAGATTTCGAGATAATTCCGCCCATGGTGTTTTGTAGCTAAATCCAGACCCTGGCAATCGGCATTTCTTGATAATGCCACCCATGGCATCTGAACCAACACAGGGTCGTTACAAGCCCCCAATAGGATATGTAAATATCCTAGGAGACAAGCACCGAGGAGATGATATGTTATTGTGCATCTTCGAGGGAAATTTCCCACCTCCTCGCGTCGAGAACTCGTCCAAATCAACTTGTGTTGATCGGCCGCTCCTAATCTGGGCGACTTTTTTTTCAGAACAGTTTAAACGCTTTTGCGTGATTTTGATACTTATGCACACTGAACTAGACTGTGTGTGGATTGGGGCGCTTAGGTTACCGAGTCCCGCAAATCAAAGGTTAGTTAATGAGGCCGCATACTCCCTAAGCCTTAGACCTAATACTTAAGCTTCGCATTTTTCCCCAACCTCTTGAGGACTATCTAGATCTTAGCGGATACTTGAATTTTTAAGCCTAGGAGTCTACCTCAAGAGGCCTAAGATCAGCATTCCTACTAATCTCTTCTGTGTTTCCTTAGCACTTTTTTCCTTTCATTTTCTTTTCTTGATATGGTCTAGAACTTAGTTAATCCCTTAATTTCTTACTAATGACTATCTCTTATTTTTCTTTTCATTTTGTGATCCTTTTACTTTTCCCCTTTTTCTCCTCATGATTTGTATGGCCTCAAAATTTTCTCTCCCCTCAGAATTTTTTTGTTCTTTTTCAAGAAATTTTTCATTTTTTCTTTTTGATTTTTTTGTGATATGTGATTTTTTTGTTGAAACCTTTTCTTGTGAGATGAGTTTTCACAGTATTTTGCACTTTCATACCCCCTCATGCCTACGATTTGCAATGTCCCCATTGTAAATTAGGTGGGTTCGAGTTCAGCTTAGATCATTCATTAGAACAAGTTTTGGGTGGGCGAACGGGTTGAGGTGACTGTTGCAAATGATTTCAACAGTCAGGTATGGGTACCTGAGGTGGGGTCACTATTCTAATGGATGAACCCTAAAGTGTAATATGAATTCAGCATAGGAATGTCAAGAAAGGTTTCGAGTTTTTCAAAAATGACGGGTTAGCCCCGTTAAGCGCTGAGTTTTACGCCATCGGCTGGGCGCAATGAGCTCAGGGAGAATGGAGGGTAAAGGATATCTCAGCCAAATTTGTATCGGTCAAGTCAATGAATGGTTTAACTCTCTGACTATTCACAATGAAAGGTTCTGAATAGTGGCTTAGTGGACTGATCTCGATGGCTCCATTTCCAAAGATTCATCGTACGAGGTAAGGTCCAATCCATTTTGATCGTAGTTTTCCTGGGAACAGTTTAAGCTTGGCATTAAAGAGTAGGACTTTTTGACCAGGGTGGGAGATCTTTCTGGATATGTGCTTGTCGTGAAAGGCCTTAACCCGCTCTTTGTAAATTCGCGAGTTCTCATATGCGTTGTGGCATAATTCATCGATCTCGCTCATTTGAAGCTTTCTATGTGTTCCTGCCTTAGAAAGATCTAGGTTGCAGTTCCGTACTGCCCAATAGGCCTTGTGCTCCAATTCGATGGGGAGGTGACATGCCTTCCCGTACACCAATCTAAAGGGAGACATACCTAATTGGGTTTTGTGGGCGGTCTTATAAGCCCACAAAGCTTCCGGAAGTTGAGATGACCAGTCTTTCCTATCAAGTCAAATAGTAACCTGGAGGATTTTCTTGATCTCCCGATTTGATAGCTCTGCCAGACCATTAGTTTGGGGGTGGTAAGGAGTAGAGATTCAGTGTGACACCCCGTATTTGGTCATCAGTGACCTGAATTGAGCATTAGTGAAATGGGTCCCTCCATCAGAGATGATAGCACGTGGAATCTCGAACTACGAAAAGATGTTCTTATGAATGAATTTGATAACCACCTTATGATCATTGGTTCGGGTCGGAATGGCTTCGATCCATTTGGACACGTAGTCAACAGCGAGTAGAATGTACTCGAAGACATCTGAAACTAGAAAGGGTCCCATAAAATCAATCCCCCACATGTCGAAGATTTCGCATACGAGAATTGGTTGTAAGGGCATCATATCATGATGGCTCATGTTGCCTAAGGTCTATCAACGAATGCATGCCCTACAGTGATTGTATGCGTCTTTCAAAATCGTAGGCCAATAGAAGCTGCACTGGAGGACTTTCACTGCGGTTTTATGACCTGAGAAATGTCCACCACATGCCTCGTCATGGCAGAAGGACAATATGTCCTAAATTTTTGCTTCTGCGACACATTGTCGAATGATTTGATCAGCACCGATGCAGAAAAGATTCGAGTCTTCCCAGAAGTAATACTTAGCATTGAAAAGCAATTTGTCTTTCCTGGCCTTTGGCCAATCAGATGGGAGCTGATGTGATGCCAGGTAGTTTACTATATCAGCAAACCATGGAAGCCCTGTATTGATAGTCGGGAGGTGCTCATCAGGAAAATGTTCCACGATGTGTCCGAAAGGGTCGATGATCTCAGAAGGAAGGCGGGACAAGTGATCAGCTACCACGTTCTATTTTCCCGCTTTGTCGTGAATCTCGAGGTCAAACTCTTGTAACAGCAAGAACCAGTGGATTAATCGAGGTTTCGTGTCCTTCTTTGCAAGGAGATGCCTCACAGCTATGTGATCTGAGTAAATGATAACACAGGACCCCAGGAGATGTGATCTGAACTTTTCCAGGGTAAATACTATGGCTAGTAGCTCTTTCTTCGTAACTGTGTAGTTACATTGAGCCTCGTCAAGTGTCTTGCTAGCGTAGTAGATGACCACGGGTTTCTCGTCAATTTTCTGCCCAAGTACCGCTCCTACAGTGAAATCAAATGCATCGCACATGATCTCAAAGGGATGAGACCAATCAGGGGACTGTAGGATCGAGGCTTGGGTAACTCAATCACAGAGGATTTCAAATGCTTGAGTGCATTCCTTGGAGATTTCAAAAGGTACATCCATAGATAACAGAGTGGTCAAGGGGCACGCTATCTTTGAGAAATCAGGAATGAATCGACGGTTAAAACCGACGTGCCTCAGAAAAGATCGGATGTCCTTGATCGAGCCAGGCAAGGGGAGTTTGGAAATCAAGTTCACCTTGGCTCGATCGACCTGGATGCCTTTTTTTGATATGAGATGTCCCAGGACAATTCCTTCAGGTACCATGAAATGGCTCTTTTCCTAGGAAAGAACCAGATTCACGTCAATGCACCGCCTGAGGATTTGGACCAAGTGCAGGAGGCAATCGTCAAATGATTCTCCGAATACTGAAAAGTCATCCATGAAGACTTCCAGATAATCACCTACCATATCTGAGAATATGGCAAGCATGCACCGTTGAAAAGTAGCGAGTGCATTGCAGAGACCAAATGGCATCCTTCGGAATGCGTACGTCCTAAAGGGCCAGGTGAAAGTGGTCTTTTCTTGGTCCTCAGGATGGATTGCCACCTGGTTATAACCGGAGTACCCATCCAAAAAGCAGAAGAACTTATTTCCCACTAGCTTCTCGAGGATCTGATCAATAAACGGTAGTGGGAAATGGTCCTTCTTCGTGGAGGAGTTGAGTCTTCTGTAATCAATGCAGACTCTCCACGAATTTGCCACATAGGTCGATATGATTTCTCTGGTTTCAGTCATGATCACGATGAGTCCTGCCTTTTTAGGCACAACCTGGATTAGACTCACCCACCGACTATCGAAGATCAGGTAGATGATCCCTGCATCTAACCACTTGATGATCTCCTTTTTCACAACCTCCTACAGATTAGGATTCAAACATCCCTGCATTTCACGAGAAGGTTGTGTGCCCTCTTCGGTGTAGATACGGTGTGTGCAATAAGAGGGGCTAATACCAGTCAAATCATCGAGAGTCCATCCAATGGCTCTACGATGTTGCTGGTGAACAGTAATCAGACGGGATTCCTGATCAAGTGTGAGTCTGGAGTTGATAATCACAGGAAACATCTGATTGGAACCCAAAAAGACGTACTTTAGATGGTCGAGAAGAGGCTTGAGTTCCAAAATAGGGTTATCAGCAGCAGCGGGCGATTCGGGGTGTGTGTCAGGAGCAAGGGAAGGAGTTATGGGTGTATCTAGGTCAGGTTCGAAATCCTCTAATTACAGGTTTTGATCCTCTTGTGGTTGATCAGAAGCTATCAGGTTTTTCTCATTATATGGATCATCAACCACATCCTTAATATCACATATATGTTCTATAACACAGCAATTAATCCCTTGTTGGGCCTTAAAGATCTCAATCTTTAGCGTTTGGTTCCCGAATTTCAGTTCAATTTGACCCTCCTCACAATTTATATTGGCCCTAACTGTGGCCAGAAAGGGTCTCCCTAGTATAATTGGTGTATCCCTTGGATTTTCTAGAGCATCCATATCCAAGACTACAAAGTCACTGGGAAATAGAAATCTCGCACCCTAACAATGACATCCTCAAGTACTCCTTTAGGTGACTTAATAGATCGGTCAGCCAACTACAATGTCACCTCTGTTGGTTTAAGCTCAAATTCCTCAAGATGGTCAAGTAAGGATGTAGGTATTAGGTTTATGGAGGCTCTTAGATCTAATAAAGCTCTGTCAAATTGGGTATCACCAATGGTACAGGAAATTAGGGGAGTACCTGGGTCTTTTGCCTTAGGTGGGAGTTTACTCAAAATTACTGAGCTGGCTTGCTCTAACAGTACGATCAGACTCCCACTTTTGGTTCGTGGCTTACGCTTGAGTGTACACACGCCTTTCAGAAATCGTGCATAAGCCAGTACATGGCGGATTGCATCCATCAACGAGATGTTTATATGGACCTGTTCAAAGAGCTTGACCAAATCCTTCTCAGGTGCCACAGTTTTATTTGTCCTCTTTACCTTGGTTAAGGTCTCGAGAAATGGAACCTTGGATGGTTCCTCTAGAATAGGTCCAGGTTCTTGATCTAGGACAGGGGTATCCTAGATAACTATCCTAGGGATTAAGTTACTACCAGGCTGAAAGTTGCTTGGATAAGGTGGGTCTTGTGTTGCTTTGCCACTACGGGTTGTAACAGAATTCAATCCTGCCTGGTTTTGGTTTGGAGTTGGTAAAATGGGTGGCTGCTGCTAAAATCCCGCATATGATGTCGAAGCTTCCATCCCATCGAGTGATGAAATAGAAGGGGCCTGATAAATCATGTGGGCTTGGCCCGGATTTGGGTTCATAACGCACCTCTAGTTCGGCACGTTATTTGGATTCGGTAGAAGTTGCGAAGGGAGTGTGCCATGTTGGCGGGAATTTGCCATCTGGGCGAGTTGATTGCAAACCTTTGTGATCTCGTCCTTGTACTATTTTTGTATAGCCGCATTCGTCTTTTGAATGTCAGCCAGAGTCTGAAGGATAAGAGTCGTTTGATCTGTTTGAGTTGGCCCAGATTGATAGGTGGGGTTGGGCCGAGGCTGAGGCGGCTGATATGGACGAGGATCTTGTGGACAAGGTTGATATGGTGGTCTTTGATTCTGATTATTTCCCGTCCACAGGAAGTTGGGATGATTCCGCCATCCAGGGTTATAGGTATTAGAGAATGGGTCATTCTGGATGGCGTTAAGGTCCTCGCAGGTCTGAGGAACCTCAGTAAAGTCAGAGTACGAGGGTTCAGAGTTCCCCCAACTAGAGTAGGTCGAATCGGAGTTTCCTCCGGTCCTAGAGTCAGACGAGGGTGGATACAAGTCCATCCTTTGAGAAGATAGGTGATTGATGTTATGCACAGCTTCCCTCTCAGAAGGTGGATATGCAAATGGGTTTTGCGCAGAGGTGGCTCGCTGCAGATGTTGAGTCAACTCATCCACCTTCTTCTCAATGATAGAGACCTTGTCCAACCGACGGGCCATCAATTCCAAGTCGACGGATGCGGACAGGCCCTGCATCTCATGTGCTCCCCTTGGATTCGTCGATGCGCGAGCATTCGTCCGGTCGAATAAGGCCATGGAGTCATTATTGATGGAGTTCTCACACATATTCTCAAGAATCTCCCACACAGTGTCTTCGTGTTGACCCATGATATTTCCTTTGCAGGTTGCATTGACGAATAAGCGGATGTCTTCATGGAGTCCCTGGTAAAAAGACTGGAGTTGTTCCCATTTAGGAACTCCGTGATGGGGGCACTTTCACATGAGATCTAGGAAACAGTCCAATGCTTCATGAAGAGGTTCTCCAGATTGCTGGGTGAAGTGTGTGATCTGGTGTCGTAAGGCATTCGTCCGACCAACTGGGAAGAACTTTTTCAAAAATTTGGATTGTAGTTCAACCCATGTGTTGATTGGATGCGTTTGAGTTTGATACCAGTGAGCTACTTTGTCCATAAGAGAGAAGGAGAACATCTTCATGAGAAGAATATCCTGATTTTGGACATCTGACCCGAAGGATTGGGCTAGATGCTTGATTTGTTTGATGTGCTGGAAGGGATCCTCGGAATTAAGCCCATGAAACTTTGGAATAGCATGAATCATGTTGGGCTTGAGTTCAGAATCAGGACCTCCAGCCAGGATTTGGACTCGAGGTTCGATCGCCACCGCAGTGGGATTATAGTGATCTTGCATCATAGGATGCTGTGGTGGGTTTACAAAGGCTCGAAATAAATCATTAAGGCACTGAAGTTGGTTCTCAAGATTATTATCTTCTTCTACTGGCTGTGCCATGATGATGGAAGAAGGAGAATTTGGTTCAGATGAATCAGAGGAGATGTCTATTTGGTGGGGTTGCTGCACAAACACGGACATCGAGGCTTGCCCTCGACAGGAGTGAATCACTAAAGGAGGTCTCAAGGATGGTCTTAAGGACCTCCTACCGAACATGCACCGATAGGTTGGATGAGAGTAGAAAGTGATGGACCCAATCAAGACACCCAAAATTTTGACTAACTATAGAGGTTCAGGGCGGATGATACCCCTTAGTCAGAAAGCGGTCCACCTGAGAAATACCTGGGCAGCCAAAGAGGGAGAGTCCCGCAAAGACCCCTACACGGTAGAGCATCCCCACGAGTTACAGGGTTTCCCCCACCCGACCTCTCTTGTCACTGATGTTCCAGGTAGACCAGAATGGGGACTTTGACTTCTTAAGTCTACCAGTTTTATTTAAGAGCAAAGATGCTTAAGATTTCACTTGAACTTTAGATGTATTGAATGCAAAAGTGACCTAATTTCAAGGTTGGTTGACCCAACAAGGGGGTCAACTTCACCTATTTGTCCTTTGAGAAGTTTTAGGTCCTTTCTTTTAGGATTCAAGTGAGATTAAGAGCCTGAATTTTAGGGTTTTCTTGAATAAGTCTCTTCAACCAAGGCTTAGGCACACCTCTTTTTGGAGAGTTGATTCTTGCTTATGAAGGTGTGTCTCTAAAACCCTAAATTGAAATCCTTAATTTGGCTCTAATTTTGGTCCAATTTAGTTGCCAAAATATGGTATCTAAGGCTCAGTCAAGAAGGTGGTAGCCCTAGTTACCTTAAATAGGTGCAAAAATCAGTATTTGTTGTTGAAATCAAATCAGGCAACTTTGGTGAATTAGCTAGAGATGGAAAGCAGGTAGCCCTAATTGATTTTTTCTTATTTTTTTCCTTTTCAGAATGAGGGGCTTAAGAGAAAGATATTAATCAGAAATTACCTGCCCCAGGTGTGTTTGTTGTGCGGCCATCTTCCTTTGAATCTTCTCCCCTGAAACAATCACACAAAAGAGATCTATCAAATTAGTACCAAATCAGCAATTGTAATCAAGATTTCTAAATCGCCCATTGCTCCCCAGCAACGGCGCCAAAATGTTAGGAGCACTTGATCAAGTTTTAAAAAAGTCACATTGTAGTACAGTCGAAAAAGAGTTCAAAACAAATATAATTTATTACTCGAATTTGAAAGTCCGAGGTCGAACACAGGGAGCAAATTAGGGTTTAGAAATCAAGATCACAACTTGATTATTTGAAAGAATATAATATGCAATAAAATCAATGTTATAGTGCAAAAAGATAAGAATAAATGTAAGACACTAAAGGAACAAATGTATGTGAATAAACACAAAATTGGACGTCTGATTTGTGAATCAGATGCCTTAAAATGTGGATGCTATAGTGCTTGATCTTTCTTCTTTCTTCTCCTTCTTCTCTTCTCTTCTCTTCTCTGTTAGCTACTTTCTTTCTTCTTCTCCTTTCTTTCTCTTCTGATTCCTTGCCTTAGCCTTTCTCTTCCTCTGCCTCCTTCTCTGTCTCGGCTGCCTTCAGCTTCTTCTTCCATCAGTCCCTTCCTTCTCTTTCCTTCTTTTTCTTCTCTTCAGCTCCTTCTACCTTCAGCCTTTTCCTTCCTCTCTCTGCTTTAGCTCTATCTCCTTAGCTTCTGACTTTGACTTCCTGGTTCTTCTTCCTTAGCTTCAGCCCTTAGCTTCCTCTTCGGCCTTGTCTTCTCCTTCCCCTACAGAGCAAAACCTACCCCTACCTGTGCGAGCTCTCTTCTCTTCTTTCTCTCTTAGATTCACTCTCCCAGAGCCACTTTCTCGGGTAATTGGGTCGGGTACGCACCCGGGACCAGGCCCACCGGCATGCGGTGGTGGGTGAGGTGTGCTGGGTCAGGTCGAATCACCAGGTCCGCGGGGGGTGGTCGCGGACGAGGCATCGGGTCAAGTGAAAGGGGACCTCACCCCGTGAGTAGGAGGCAAAGAGCTTAATGCAGAAATTCCACTTATGCGGCTGCGGTGCGCCAAAAGTTTTCGAGGTGGGACTAACTTCCCACCCTCTTTCACGTGCACCTGCAGCCGAATGTCTTCGTTCAATTGCAACTGCAGTGATGGCACTTGGCTTCAATTGGTCACCTAGAGATGTTTGCGAAGGCTCTCTGCGTGACGTGGGACAAGAGCCTGGAATAGGCGAAGCCTGGAGAAGCTTGCAAGCAAGCTTCCTGCTGTGCGTCAATGGCGGCGAGCCCCTATACCTGAAATCATGCAAACGGCCTCGTAGCCACGTCAGAATGTTCAGAAGGCTTCACTGAGGCACGGCGAGTGTGTTGGGTGGTCAGCGTGGCGTGGGACCGCCTGAGGGAGCGTGCCTAGGGCACATTGCGGCCATGTAAGTGGGTGTGTTCGGGGATGCTTGCGGGCGAGTGGCGGAGTGTATGGAGTGAGGGGTGACGTTCAGTGAGTCAGGGCAGAGCTTATGGACCGATCGGTGAGGAGGGAAATGGTCTATGGAGGTGGGGCGAACTCGTCGGATGGTGGCCGAAGGTGAAGGGGATGATGGTGGTGGAGTGCGGTAGTGGTCATTCGAGGGAAATAAAGAGGGAAAAATAGAGTAGAGGGTGAGAGGACTTATCTAAGAGTGAAGAGATGAAGGGGGAGGAAGGGATGGCAGCCGGCTCGTATCACCAACACTGGAGACGAAGGTGCTCAAAGAAGGTGGTCGCCTAGGACGAAGGGGATGCAGAGGCATCAGCGGGTACTACACGACACGGACGAACGTGAGGGAGAGGAACCTGCCATCGGTATTGTGGCTAGGCAACAAGGGAAATCAGGGAAGGTCGCTGAAGCTTGATGAGCGAACTGGCCGGAGAAGGAGAGACGAATTTGAGGGGTTTTCCCGATAAATTTCAAGCTCCGGAGATGCAGGGTGGTTTGGGGTCTCTTAAATAGGCTTCTAAGGATGGATTTGTGCTTAGAAGCCAACCTTCCAAGCAAGGTATGTTCACTGGCAATGGTAACTCAAAAGAGACCCGAATCTCTCATGCATTCACATGAGAGATTGGGTACCAAGTAAGTCCTCAAATTAGGTTCACATTGAAGAAGATTTCTCAGAGAATCTCCCTTTCAATTTTGAAGGGGATTCTCTAAGAGATCAGGGAGAAATTGCCCTTGAAATCTCACCAGAGTAGGATTCCTTCTGCTATAATGGTGGAGGGACCTAATTGCAAAGAGCGAAGAAGAAGCTAAGGGGGTTTCTGTAGAGGTTTTCGAAAGATAAGGGTGGAAATGTAGTCAGGCTAGACCTATTTACAAAGTGGGTCAAGATGAATTCCCCTTAGGTCCAAATTTTGGTACAAACCTAATTTGGACCTAAGAAATTCAATGGTGAGGTTGGATCCTGGGTTTGAACACGTTTGTCTCAGCAATTTACGTAAAAACCTAATTTAGGGTAAATATTTGTCTGAGACCCCATTTTAGGTCAAAATAGGTTCCAATGGCCAAATTGAAGGTTTTAAACCCCAGAGAATATTTTTGTATGATTTTTAGAGGATTTAGGTGAATTTTATCCTGACCAGAACGTTGTTTAATTAAGTGGGTCTATTTTAGGGTTACAAGAAGTCATTTAATTCCCAGAATTCACACGGACCCTTTTTTGTCTGATTCAACCCACATAATATTTCGTTAAGACCATTTGACCTATGTTTAGCTCATGAGAAAACCCGTTGTTGCACTGCAATGGTAAAATTACAGTTTTACCCCTTGTTTCTTGCTTTTATCTCAGAATGGTTATTCATTGAATTAGGACCTCCAGTTGGTTATGTAGGAGCTTTTGTTCGCTTTTATGGGTTAAAATAAGCTAGTTAGGGCTTATGATGGTGTTCCCATCAGTTGGCGTGGAGGCTTATGGTGGTGTTGGCACTATTAATCACTTTGAAATGGGTTTTAAAAATCGATGCATTGCAGTATAGATTGAATCAACGTGAAAAACAAATAGAATTTATAACTTGAATGGAGGTCCGAAGTCGTTCACTGGGAGCAAATAGGAAGTCAATCGCTAATCTCAATAAATAATGTAAATGAGCACATAATTTGAGTTAAAGATATAAGAAATTGCAATCAGAATTAATTCAGAATGATATAACAATAATGTTAAGTATCAATGTGCAAAAAGAATGGAGTAAAATGATGATTTGAATCACTAATTACCCCTCACAATAATAGCAAATATCTTAACAGTATCAACCAAGGAAGTAAAGCCTCAAATGTATGCAATCAGATGACGGAGGTTTGTATCAGACGACTTAAACAACAAGTTCTACAGTGCTAGGGAAGCACTGTTCTTCTTCTTCCTCTTCTCTTCTTTTCTTTCTTTCCCTCTGCTTTTGCTGTTCTTTCTCTCTTTGGCTTTCCTTCTTCAGCTGCTCTCCTCCTCTTCTCGCGACTAAGTGTCACACAGGTACCAGTGAGAGCAAAACCCTCCCTTGCCCCACGCGCTTTCTCTCCTTTCTCTCTACAGGATCCGCTCTCCCAAAGCCACAATACCGGGCAATCGGATTCAGATATAAGCGCACCTGGGACCAGGGCTGCGAGCGTGATCGCATCCAAGGAGTGAAGATGGGTTAGGCGGGTCGGGTCAACACCAGGCACGCGGGGGATAGGTAACAGGCGAGGCATAGGTGAAGGGTGAGCGGGGACCTCACCCCTTGTGTTTAGTTGAGGCAATAAGCCACTAACAGAAATTCAATTTATCCTACCATGCTGCTTCTAAAACCCACGAGGTGGGACTAAATCAGTCCCCTCTCCCTTCTCCTCAATGCAACAGCTGATGTTGAAGGCCTTGATTAGGGCAGCAGATAGGCACACAAGCTCGAATTGAGATCCTGGAGCGAAGCCTGGAAGTAGTTCGCAAGTCCTGAGGATGCTGCCTGGACGTGGAATGGTCGGAGAACAACGAAGAACAGGCAAAGATGACAGTGGCGGCGAAGCTTCAGCGTAGAATCTAAAAACATGAAATACGGACTAAAAGCCCCAGTTAAAAGGTTCAGTAGCACTGCCGTGAGGCGAGGAAGTGAATGGTGGTGATTTCATGGTGTGGGAGTGTGTGAGGTGGCCAAACGGTGAAGGAGTTGGGCGGAGAACAGTGGGTTGGTCGACAGGTGACTGGGGTGGTCGAGTGGCCCAATAGAGTTAGGGCTTTTCGTGAGTGCACAGCGAAAGTTGTGGGCTTGTCGGCGAGGGGGATGGAGATGTGTAGCGGATGGAAACCCTCGCTGGTGATGTCGCTGGAGGTGGAGATGAAGGTGGCTTGCGTAGACGTCGAGGGGATATTTTTGGTTTTCTTGAATAGGAAACTAAACTAGGAACCTAAAGAGACCTAACTACCTATTCTAAGTGGATGAAAGGGGGGGAGAATCCGCGTCGGGGGTACGTTGGCGACGGAGAAGATGAAGTGCTCCAGTAGAGGGGGACGGCAATGACAATGGAGAAAGAGTGACGATGGCTGGTATGCACGATGCGGAGGAAGGTGAGAAAGAAGAATCTACCGCTGGTAATGCGGTCAGACGACGAGAGGAGTCGAAGGGAGTCGCCGAAGCTCGAGGAGCTATTCGGCCAAAATAGGAGAGAGGAAATTGGGGATTTTCTGGCCGAAATCAAGTCTGAGGAACTCAGCCTGATCTAGGGATTTTTTTATAGGGCTCTAGAGGTCGACTTGAGCTTGGGAAGCAAGCTTCCCAAGATAGGAAACTTCGTCGAAGTTCAGAAACTCTATGATACCCAAATCTCTCATGCATTCTCATGAGAGATTGGGAAGGTTTTGGGGCTAATGACTAGATTCAATGGAAAGAGGATTCCTCAAGGAATCTCCCTTCCAATTTTGGAAGGGATTGATTGATCAGAGAAGGAGTTCTCTTCAATCAAAGGTCGCCAGAGTTGTAGGATTAGGATTTCATGGCAGAAGGGACCTTTTTGTGAAAATGATGACAAATTTGGGGGACTTTTTGTAATAAATTCAAAAGTTAGGGGCTTGAGTGTGAGATAAAAGAATCAAACAGGACTAAATTGCAAACTAGGTCAAGACAATCTTAGATTGGGCCCAAATTTTGGTGAAAACCTAATTTAGACCTAAGGAATTCAATTGTGAAGTTGTATTTTAGTTTTGACCTAGTTTGACTGGGTAATTTGCATAATTACCCAAATTAGGGCAAAAGTCTATCTGTAGCTCTATTTTGGGTCAAGACGGGTTCCAATGGTCAAATTGAAGGTACCAAACCCTAGATAATATTTTTCTATGAAGTTTAGAGAGTTTAAGTGAAATTTATGTTGATCAAAACCTCATTTAATTAAGTAGGTCTATTTTTAGGGTTTCAAAAGTCATTTAATTCCTGAAATGCGCGAAAATCCCTTTTTATCTATTCTAACCCACTTGTTAGACTCTTAAGACCATTTGACCTATAATTAACTCCTAAGAAAAACCCACGGTTATTCTATATTCATGATATGATGGTAAAATTATAGCTTTAACCCTATTTTCTTGTCTTTCTCTCAAAATGATTATGCAATGAATTAGGACTCTCTGGCAGTTATGTAGGAGCATTTATTCCTTGATAATGACTAATTAAAGCTAGATATGAATGATGATGACGTTATCATCAGGAACCAATTTGGATGGTCAAGATGTGGTGGTTATGGTGGTGGTTAATGATGAAGGGCAGGGAATATATGGCGCCAAATGAAAGGGCATGGATGAGGGTGGTAACCACCATAAGTTGGCGCCAACTTATGGTGGTTAAGATGGTGGTTGGTGGGTGAAGAGATGCATAGGGTGGCGCCACCCTTGATGGGGTGTCAAGGGTGGTGATGGTTACACCATGTTGGCGTCAAAAAGGAGGAAGTGGTTATTTGGTAGGATTTTTTGAGTATGGTGGCTAGCCATTAAAAGGAGTTGAGTAGGAGCTAGCTTAGCTAGTAGCCAGTAGGAACCAGGATGAGCTGACTTGAGCCATTTTGAGCTTGCCTAGAGTTGAGGGAAGTTGAGGATGAGCTGCCTGTAAACTCTTCAGCTAGCTTAGCTAGCTCACAGCTAGTAGCCAAGCTGGAAAGGGTTGAGCTGAAGATGAGTTGATTGGAGTTGGGATGAGCTATCATTTAGTTAACTGGAGCTTCTATCTTCTTCTTCTTGTATTTTTGCCTTTCAATATGCTAGGGTTTAGCTAGTTTCCAATGCCTTCATTCCTTGACAAGCAGATGATATGCATACGTACATAAAATGATAAGAAAACCTATTAATGCATATGCTAACCCTAATTGCACATGAATTCCTAAATGCAACCTAATACTGTAATGCAGATGTATAAAACCTATGAACTAAGTGTAATTTGTGCTTAGAAATGATGATAAACAGGAGTTTATTACACTCCCATGCTTACCTTTTGGTAGTCCTTAGCAGAATTTGTTTCGCTACTTGTTTTTATTTTTGAGTAGAAACATTTCATGAAACCTTGGTTGATTTGACAAATAAGGAAGGTACGAGATTTTGTTATGATAAAACATCGGATTTATCCTTGGATCCATGGGTTAGCATAATTAGGATCTGCATATCTTCCCAACAATTCAACTAATTTTCCCCTTACGATTTCGGCCATCCTGTTATCTATTTTCATAGTTAAAACCTCTTTGACCTAAGAACTTGATCCAAAATTTTCGTGATAATGAAAATTTAAGTGTCAATGTTTGCAATTGGCCAACATTTTTTTTTATTATCTTTTTGTATTTTTTGTTGGTTTTACTCCCTCATGTTTAGCCTTAGATTAACCCTAATACAGAATTGTGTCAGAATCATCATCTCTATCGATGATGCTCAAAGAGGCCCTTACTCCGACGCTAAAATAACATCGTCCAAGGCACCTCCTTGGAGCACTACACCCCGACACCTCATGGCACCATTAGGGAAACTCATAGTGAATTCAAGTTCTCGCTTCGATACTTCGGGATAGTACCATTTGAGACACCTAAGCCGCAAGATGTGCTTATACGCTCCATGTATAGATATGAAATATAGATATGGAGCAAGCATCAAGGTGGTAATATGTTGGCATCATTTCCTAGAAGAAAAGTTTTTCTCCTGCTCCATGGTAAGAACTCATCCAATCAAAACTATTTTGGGTTTTACCTTAAGCTAGACAAGGGGTTTTATTTAGGTGTTTTTGGGCTTTGTTTTTGTTGCTTGTCTGTGTGAACCTGTTGACACTTGAGTTTCAAAAGAAATTCAAATTTCTAGATCAAGGACAAAGTCAAGTACTATTCAAACCACTAAACAAAATCTAAAATAATTAGTTTCCTTAGGGGTTCAGGAGGAGTTCTTTAGGAGATATCCAATCTAATCTAAGTTTTTGGACCTAAAGAGTCTAACCAACGGATCCTTAGATTTGTCCTTAAGTTTTTTAAAGATTAAATCCCATGTGTACCTTCGAAAAATAAAGTCACAACCTTAGTTAGAATTTTTGAAAGTCCTAAAAATTTTTTGAATATATATAATTTTTATTGATTTTTATTTATGCAAATGCAATGATGCAAAAAATGAATGCAGAAAATATTTTGTTTTTAGGTTCTGAAAATTTTGAGATGACAGACAAAAATTAATGCAACCCCCCATGCTAAAGCTTTGCAATGTCCTCATGCATAAGGAAGGATAAAGATATCACCTGGGTAGGAAAAGGTCCAGCTCAGGATTAGCAGAACCTGAGAAGAAATAAGAAAAAAGGAAAGACGAAAAAGGATACTAGGTTACCTCCCAACTAGGGCTATCTTTTACATTTTTTCAACTGGGCGTGAAGCATATCAGTGTCAGGTCGTGTAGATCTTGAGAGTCAGATGGTTGATTTGAGTGTTATCAAGGTAGGGCTTTAAATGTTGGTCATTGATGATTAAAGAAATGTTCATTTTAGGGTCAAAAATGTCAACAACATCATATGAATGAGTTTTTAGGATGATATAAGCGCCAATCCATTTTGGTTTTAATTTCCTGGAAAAATTTGCAATCCTATGTCAAAAAGTTAAACATGTTGGTTGCGTTCAAAATATTTCCAAACGATATATTTATCGTGAAATAGTTTGGTTCATTTGTTATAAATACTCACGTTTTCGTATGCAAAATGACAAATTTCTTCTAGTTTAGTTATTGCAATTTATGATATTTACTGGCTTCATTTAAATATGAATTTAGTTGTCTAATCACCCAGTAAGCCTTGTGTTCTAGTTCTACTAGGAGGTGGCATATCTTTCCATAAATCAGTCGAAAAGGGGACATGTCAAACGAGGTTTTAAATGCGATATGGTAAGCCCATAAAGCGTCATCCAATTTGCTGGACCAGTCTTTTCTGTCAAGCCAAACTGTCTTTTGTAAAATATTTTTAATTTTTCGATTAGAAACTTCAACTTAGCCATTAGTTTGGGGGTAGTATGGAGTAGAGGTCTTATGATTAACCCCGTATTTAGTTAGGAGCTGATGGAAGTGAGAGTGTGTGAAGTGAGACCCTCCGTCACTAATAATGGCCTTAGGAACTCCAAATCATGAGATGTCTTTTTAATGGAAACAACGACTACTCGGTGATCATTGGTGCGGGTGGGTACTGCTTCAATCCATTTTGATACATTATCGACTACGATTAGTATATATAAGTACCCATAAGAGTTGATGAATGGTCCCATGAAATCAATCCCCCAAACATAAAAAATTTCAACTTCTAAAATAGGGTTTAGGGGCATCGTGTCTTTTTTAGTCATGTTGCTTATGCTTTGGCAACACACACAAGACCGAACAAAATTTTAAGCATCTTTGTGTATGCTGGGCCAATAAAATCTAGTATATAAAATTGTGGCTACAATCTTTTTGCCAAGAAATGTTCACCGTAGGCCATCATATGACAGTGGTTCAGAATATTATGAAATTTTGAATTAGGAACACACCACCTAATGACATGGTCAACACAAATATGAAAAAGATTGAGCTCCTCCCAAAAGTAATACTTAATGTCGACGAAGAACTTATCCCGTTTAGATTTAGTCCAGTCATGGGGGATTCACCCAGTCTCCAAATAATTGACTATAGTGGCATACTAGGGGAGGCTGTTGATAGAAAGGAGGGTCTCATCGGGAAAGATAATTAGAGGGGTCAACACATAATCTGTCAAAAGATGGGAGAAATGATCGGCCACTACATTTTGTGTTAAGACCCGTGACATCAAAACACTTTAAGACGTCTGGGAGTTGGTCCAGACGTCTGGAAATTAATTTTTGCGTGCGTACGACCGCGAGTTTGCGCGTGTGCCGTGCACAAACTGAGCCCCAGCCGCCCTCTTCTCTTCCTTCTTCCCTCGCAGACCTACAGAAGCTTTTCCCCCACGCCTACAAAACCCTCATCCTCTCCCTCACGCCACCCCACACCATCCGTCTCCTCCTTCCTCCAGCGCGAGAGCGAGAGTGAGAGCAAGCGCGGCAGCTGCATCCGAGTGCAACGGCGGAGAGGAGAAGAGCAGCGAGAGGGAAGAGAAGAGAGCGCGAGAGCCATGAGAGAGAGAGCTCACCGGAGAAGCTCGAGGCCGGCCGGCATGCGTGAGGCGGAGGGTGTGTCGGGGAGGTTTCCCCGGCGCTGCTGCAGCAGAGCAGCGGACGAGCGGCTGCGTGGCGAGGTCGCGCGCAGCGGGAAGAAGACGAAGGAGGTTCTGATTCTAGGATTTTTTCCCAGAATCAGACATCTAGACCCACATCCAGACGACGCGGACGACGTCTAGAGGGAGATCCAGACGACTGTGAGGTATGTATTTCCCCCTATGCTTCCTTTTGCGGAAACGACCATGCAGGCTGTTCCGCCGAAGCTTTGTTGCATGCCGTGTTGAGAGAGTTTTGCATGCGCATGCTGGTTTCGCTTCGGGAAGGCGTGGGACACGCCCTCCCACGCGATTCAGACGTCTAGGCGAGTCACCAGACGGCGGAGAGCATCTCCAGACATTCGGAGAGATAGTCGGACGTCTAGAACTAGGTCCAGACGGCTCGACAAGATCTCTGGACGTCTGAGGAGAAGCACAGAGTGAGGTATGGACCTGGACTATTTTTAAGATGTCTGGAAGATGTTCTAGACGTCTGATTTGAGTCAGAATTGTCGTTTTTGACCCGTTTAGGGTCCGTTTGAGGTCTGATTTCCGCGTTTAAGATTAAATTCTTCTTCGTATAAGTTCCTCTACTTGTTGGAATGCTTGTTATCATGTTTTGAGTGGTTTCTTGTGGTTGATCCTTGTGTTAGGACCTCGTTCCATTGCGGACTTGGGGGTCGTGGAGGCATGTGGACCTCCCGATCACACCCCCATTTCTCCCGATTTTGCGGGTAGAGTGGCTTCCCTTAGATAATTACAAACATAAATGCATATCTGGAATAAATGATAGATCCTAGGGAATGGCATGAATCCTAGGACCAGAAAAACTAGATTGAATGATAAGTCCTAGGGTATGGCATGAATCCTAGGACTAAAAACACTGGAACGATTGTATTAAATGCCTGAAATGTAGTCTTGGAATGAGTAGAAAATAATTGCCTGTAATTGGATAACAGCTGCCTGTAAAATGTAGAGTACTGTTGTTAGTAACTGCTACATGTAATTTCTGTTGGTTGAAATTAAATACAAGCTGCTTGTATATAAATTGGAAAAGAAAGATTGAATGTTGGAAACACTTGCTATATGAGAATAAACCTGGATGATGAAACTTAGTATGGCTTAGCCTGAGGAAACATGAGCACTAACCCTACGGGGAATTAGGAGTAGAGCTCCTGGAAATAAATAGAATGGAACTGGAAAAGTGAATGGGAAAGTGTGTTGTCTCTTAGGTACGTGGTACCAAAGAGAGCACATATTACCTCTTAGTGTAGAGGGGAGCTTGCCGCCCTTAGGTCGAGATCGGGGTGAGTTTGGCCACTTTGCACCAACTTTGTGGCCCTCGCGTACACAGTACCAGGGAGAGCTGCTAGTGTAGGGAGAGAGCTAGTCACCCCATGGGGCCCGGGGTTTAGCTAGTAATCCTGCACCGACTTGTTAGGCCCACTAGGCAAACCAGGGTAGTCAGGCGAGGGTGCGCGGACTGTGGAGGGGCGAGTCCCCTGTTTGGTTATAGTGGAGGGGCTAGACCCCTACTACTGAGAGGGCTCTGCCCTATACCAGTTCCGTGTTGTGCTTTGGGCGCACCCATTAACGGAAACGACTGACCGCGTGCCAGTGCGGGGTAGCTACCCATGCGTTTACTACACGTGCCATAGTCACCATTACGTCTGTCAGCGACCTTGGGGTGGTTGACTGAGGGTAGGACCACCATGGGGGACTCTCTCGGCCAAGAGAGCACCACATGCTACTTCTACTCTTCGGAAAAGACTGCAATCAAGATCGTTCCCATGAGGAACTGTCGAGATTAAGAAAAAGACCTGATAAATAAACCAAGTGATGAAAGAAAGAATAATTAGTTAAATAAAGAAAGAAATTGAAAACAATAGCTACCTATCCACCTTTACTGTTTCCCTTAGTTAGCTGGTTGCCACTCTACTCAGCATTTCGCTGACGTGTCGTACTTACCACCTTTTTTAGGTCCAGGTGTTGAGCAGCCAGCGCCTACTGCTGTGGAGGGTGCTGGGCCTAGTAGAGCCCAGTAGTTGTACTTTTGTTGTACCCATTTTCTATAGTAGTGAGTAGTTTGTTACCTTCTTGTACTCTTTTATTGTAATTTTATACTCCTGTACCTTTTTTTTTTAAATTCTCTACTGTTGTGGTGGTGTGTACTGTAGCAGTTCTTTTCTTTACTGCTGCACTTTTGTTACTTCTAGTTGCTAGCATGGTGAATGTGGTTTATTTTACTACTTTTTGGTTACTTTCTCGTTGGATGACTGGGTCTTGGGATAAGTCGAGTCGGTCCAATTCTCGTGTCTCGTAGGGATTCGGGAATCGGGTCATAACAAGACAGTATCAGAGCAAGGTCATCCCAAGAAGTGAACCAACTAGTCGAAAAATAACCAATTCACGTGCTTGTAACTAGAGTAACCACCACAACATTTTTTTTTTTTTTGACATCTATTCTAGGGTTCCTTCGTTGAATGTCGATTGGTATTGACGTCTTTTCTGTTCTGTGTTCGCATCTCTTTGCAGGAGAGGCCCCGACATGAGACTAGTGAGGTGGGCCGCGGACGCAGTCGGGGATGAGGTCGGAGGGGCGAGCGCATTGAGCCCAACGCCTCAGTGGACCAGCCACTGCTCCTGGGCATTTAGGCCCAGGACCTTGCCCAGTCGATACGGGAGATCATGCGAGAGGAGCTCCACCCGCCGCCACGAGCGCCTCTCCCTGGGGCTGCAGAGGGGGAGTCCTCTATGGGACAGCGAGACGGACACGGCGCTGGACATGGGGGAGGGGGTGTCCCTCCACCGCCCCCACCTTCCTCCGACACTTCCGAGCACGAGGCCTCTTTACCGAGAGGCGTACCAGCTTCTCCACTTCAGTGCCATTACGAGCTTTTCGGACAGTTCCGGAAGTTGAAGTCCCCCTCCTTCAAGGGGAATGAGGACCCGACCGAGGCGAAGGACTGGCTCGAGCAGATCGAGAAGGCGTTTGACACCCTTCGCCCCCCTGTGGAGTGCCGTGTGGCCTTTGCCACGCACTAGCTGGGGAGCACAGCACACAGGTGATGGAGGGCGGTCAAGGGTCAGGAGAGGGACGAGCTGACTTGGGATCAGTCCGTCACCCTCTTCTGCAAGCAGTATTTCCCTCAAACGTGGCAAGACCAGAGTAGGTGGGAGTTCCACACTCTCCGTCAGGGGACGATGACCGTGAGCGCGTATCGCATGCAGTTTTTGTAGCTGTCTCGTTTTGCCGCGACAGCCGTGGCTACCGAGGAGGAGCACCTTTGAAGGTTCACCGAGGGGCTCCGGCCTGCTATTCGGGGGTATGCCAAACCCCTAAAGCTGCCTACGTTCTCGAGGGTGGTGGAGGCAGCTATGACGTATGAGGAGACCAACCCGTCCGCACGTAACACTGACAGCAGGCAGAAGAGGCCCTACCAACCAGACTTCTCACAGGGCTGACAGAGAGGAGGCACGTGGCACCTGCAGGAGAGCCGTCACGCTTTGCAGAGCCATCAGTGGCCTTTGGGGGCCCCCGACAGGGGCGAGCTGCTAGCACCGAACCCCTGTCCAACCGTCAGCAGGGACCCACTGAGGGCGGGAGTCGAGTTCCCCTTTGCTACCAGTGTGGCCAGCTAGGCCACATCAAGAGGGACTGCCCATCTAGGGCTGAAGGTCAGCAGATGCTCCCCACACCGAGCACTGGAGGGCGAGTAGGAGGCCGCGATTTCCAGGCGCGAGGAGGAGGACAACAGTCGCGGGGAAGTATGGTTACCCGTTCGACGCAGTGTGTAGCTGCTTCGCTCGCACCTAGGGCTGAGGGGCATATCAATGCCCTAACACACAAAGATGCCAAAGCTTCAGGATCAGTGGTGGCAGGTATGGTTACAGTTTCCGGCAGGCTTGTTTACACACTTTTCGATTCCGGCTCTACGCACTCGTTTGTCGCTGCCAGTTTTGCTGTTAGTTTGGGGCAGGACTATGTGTTGTTAGAGGATCCGTTTGTGATCAGTGGTCTGAGTGGTCAGTTGTTCGTAGTTGAGGAGGTTTACACGGATTGTGAGGTCAGTGTTGGGGGACACAACCTTCCCGCTGACCTGATTATGATACAGATGGAGGACTTTGGCGTGATTCTGGGGATGGACTGGTTGTCCGCTTTCCACGCCTTGGTGCACTGTTTTGAGAGGAAGATCATCTTCTCCATACCGGAGTTGCCTTCTTTCGAGTTCCATGGGCAGCCAGTGGATGGAGGCTTCAGGTGCATTTCTATACTTCGGGCAGCGAGACTTTTGGGCCAGGGGTGTGAGGGCTTCCTAGCTTGTGTTGTGGCGGAGCCCAGCCATGTGGCTGACTTCCAGAGTATCCCAGCGGTCAGAGAGTACCCCGACGTGTTCCCAGATGAGTTGTCAGGACTACCGCCCAAGCGTGAGATCGAGTTTGAGATCTCACTGGTACCGGGGACCAGCCTCATTTCTACAGCACCGTACAGGATGGCACCACTTGAGTTGCGAGAGATCAAGTCTCAGTTGCAAGACCTTCTGGAGAAGGGCTTTGTGAGGTCCAGTGCATCTCCGTGGGGAGCCCTGGTATTGTTCGTAAAGAAGAAGGATGGTACCCTACGCCTTTGTGTGGACTACAGACAGCTGAATAGGGTTACCATCAAGAATAGGTATCCGCTGCCGAGGATTGATGACTTGTTTGACCAGCTATGAGGTGCCACGGTATTCTTCAAGATAGACTTGAGGTCTGGGTACCACCAGTTGAGGATCAAGGAGGCAGACGTCTCCAAGACAGCTTTCCGCACCCGGTACAAACATTACGAGTTTTTGGTCATGCCGATTGGGCTGACCAATGCCCCCGCTGCCTTCATGGATTTGATGAACCGGGTGTTCAGGCCGTACTTGGACCAATTCGTGGTGGTATTTATTGATGATGTGCTCATCTACTCTCGAGATCAGGCGCAGCACGGACAGCACTTGCGGATGGTTTTGGACACGCTGAGACGATGTAGGTTGTACGCCAAATACAGCAAGTGCGAGTTCTGGTTGAGGGAGGTGACCTTCTTGGGTCATGTGATCTCCAGGGATGGCTTGGCGGTGGACCCAGCCAAGGTTGAGGCAGTGCTCAGGTGGGAGAGACTGCGTATAGTTACGGAGATCCGTAGTTTCTTGGGACTGGCAGGCTACTACAGCTGGTTTATCAGGGGCTTCTCGCAGATTGCACGTCCTATGACACAGCTGACCCGGAAGGACGTGACCTTTTCTTGGATAAACGCTTGTGAGGCATGTTTTCAGGAGCTGAAGGAGAGGTTGACTTCGGCTCCCATAGTCACCATCCCAGACAGTAGTGGAGGGTTCGTTGTGTACACGGATGCCACTTTGCAGGGGTTAGGGGGTGTGCTCATGCAGAGGGGTCACGTTGTCGCTTACGCTTCGCGGCAACTGAAGCCCCATGAGCATAGCTACCCCACCCATGACCTGGAGCTGGCAGCTGTCGTCTTCGCGCTGAAGACTTGGAGGCACTACTTGTATGGTGAGACCTTTGAGATTTTCACAGATCATAAGAGCCTCAGGTACTTGTTTGATCAGAAGGAGCTCAACATGAGACAGAGACGTTGGTTGGAGCTCCTGAAGGACTATGACTTCAGCATTTCCTACCACCCAGGAAAGGCCAACGTGGTGGCTGATGCCTTGAGTCGAAAGGCGCCCGCCCATTTGGCCAGTTTACAGGCCTAGAGTTGGAGCCTCTTAGAGGAGATGGACATTTGGAGACCCTTAGAGTTACTGGGGCAGTGATCGTGACATGACAAACGAGGCCAGAGCTGATAGACCACATCATCACAGGACAGATGGCTGACCCGTACTTGTAGTCGTTGCATGACAAAGTGCTGTCAGGAGACCCTGGGGACTTCTCCTTTACAGACGAGGTGCTACACATGAGGGGACGGTTGTGCGTTCCCAGGGAAGAGGAGCTGTTGAGAGAGCTCCTAACTGAGGCACACGGTTCTAGGTTCACCATACATCTGGGAAACACAAGATGTACCATGATTTGAGACGCGACTTTTGGTGGAAGGGAATGAAGCGGGATGTGGGTGAATTCGTACAGCAGTGTTTAGTGTGCCAGCAGGTGAAGGCCGAGCATCAGAGGCCTTCAGGGCCATTGCAGCCACTTCCAGTGCTAGAGTGGACGTGGGAGAGCATCACCATGGACTTGGTGGTGGGCTTGCCCGTTACCCAGCGAGGATACGATGCAGTTTGGGTGATCGTTGATAGATTAACGAAGACGGCACGTTTCTTGCCGATCCGAGTCATCTTAGGACCAGCACAGTTGGTAGAGAGGTATATCTGTGACGTGGTACGGCTACACGGAGTTCCGTGAGAGATCGTATCATATCGGGATACCCATTTTACGTCCCAGTTTTGGGCTGATTTCAGCAGGCCTTGGGGACACAGTTGAGGTTCAGTACAACATACCACCCCCAGAAGGACGGACAGTCTGAGTGCACGATACAGACACTTGAGAACCTTTTGCATGCTTATGTACTAGACTGGAGGGGCCCTTGGGAGGAGCACTTGCCCATGGTAGAGTTTGCATATAATAACAGTTATCACTCGAGCATCGGCATGCCACCCTACGTGGCTCTGTACGGACGGAGGTGTACGGCGCCCTTGAGTTGGGTGAGGTGGGGACCAAGTGGGAGGTTGGCCCCAAGCTGATCCGGCAGAGTCAGGAGGTGATCGAGCAGATTCACAGGTGACTCGGCACTATCAGGAGCAGACAGAAGAGCTATGCAGATCAGAAACTCAGAGAGGTGCAGTTTGAGGTTGAGGACCACGTCTTCCTTCACGTTTCGCCCATGAAGGGCCTGCAGCGGTTTGGGGTGAGAGGGAAGCTCACGCCGAGGTTCGTGGGACCCTTTGAGATCCTGGAGCGGGTTGGACCCATTGCTTACCGGCTTGCCCTTCCTCCCCAACTTTCTGGTGTGCACAACGTGTTCCACGTGTCCAACCTCAGGAAGTACGTCATCGATCCTAGTCACATTCTGAGCCACGAAAGCGTCGAGGTGGGTGACGACCTGACTTCCCCCGAGTGGCCAGTGCAGATTCTCGACAGAGCCATCCGGAGTCTGAGACGGAAGCAAGTACTCCTGGTGAAGGTCTTATGGAGGAGCCAGTGGTACGAGGAGGCTACCTTGGAGCCTGAGGCGGCAATGCAGGAGCGGTACCCGGAGCTCTTTGAAAGTACGTCTTTTCAGATCGGTTTCAGTCCTCTTTGAGTTTGTTATGCGTATATTGTTCTTTTTCCACACCCTAGTTAGCGCAAGTTTTAGGGATGAAACATCCTTTGAGCTTGTTATGTTATTAAGACCTGTGACATCAAAACAATTTAAGACGTCTGGGAGTTGGTCCAGACGTCTGGTTAGACGTCTGGACACCTTCCCAGATGTCTGGAAATTAATTTTTGCGTGTGTACGACCGCGAGTCTGCACGCATGCTGCACGCAGACTGAGCCCTAGCCTCCCTCTTCTCTTCCTTCTTCCCTCGCAGACCTGCAAAAGCTTTTCCCCCACACCTACAAATACCCTCGTCTTCTCCCTCATGCCACCCCACTCCATCCGTCTCCTCCTTCCTCTAGCGCGAGAGCGAGAGTAAGAGTGAGCACGGCAGCTGCAACCGAGTGCAGTGGCGAAGAGGAGAAGAGCAGCGAGAGGGAAGAGAAGAGAGCATGCAAGCCGTGAGAGAGAGAGCTCGCCGAAGCAGCTCGAGGCCGGCCGGCGTGCGCGAGGCGGAGGGTATGTTGGGGAGGTTTCCCCGACGCTGCTGCAGCAAAGCAGTGGATGAGCGGCTGCACGGTGAGGTCACGCGCAGTGGGAAGAAGATGAAGGAGGTTCTGATTCTGGGATTTTTTCCCAAAATCAGACATCTGGACCTACATCCAGACAATGCAGATGACATCTGGAGGGAGATCCAGACGACTGTGAGGTACGTATTTCCTCCCATGCTTCCTCTTGCGGAAACGGCCATGCAGGCCGTTTCACCGAAGCTTTGTTGCATGCCATGTTGAGAGAGTTTTGCATGTGCATGCAGGTTTCGCTTCGGGAAGGCGCAGGACACGCCCTCCCACGTGATTCAGATGTCTAGGCAAGTCACCAGACGGCGGAGAGCATCTCCAGACGTCCGGAGAGATAGTCGGACGTCTGGAACTAGGTCCAGACGATTCAGCATGATCTCTGGACGTCTGAGGAGCAGCACAGAGTGAGGTATGGACCTGGACTCCTTTTAAGATGTCTGGAAGATGTTCCAGACATCTGATTTGAGTCAGAGTTGTCGTTTTTAACCCGTTTAGGGTCTGTTCGAGGTCCAATTTTCGCGTTTAAGATTCCGTTCTTCGTATAAGTTCCTCTACTTGTTGGAATGCTTGTTATCATGTTCTAAGTGGTTTCTTGTGGTTGATCCTTGTGTTAGGACCTCGTTCTGTTGCGGACTTGGGGGTTGCGGAGGCACGTGGACCTGCAGATCACGCCCCCATTTCTCCCGATTTTGCAGGTAGAGTGGCTTCCCTTAGATAATTACAAACATAAATGCATATCTGGAATAAATGATAGATCCTAGGGAATGGCATGAATCCTAGGACCAAAAAAACTAGATTGAATGATAGGTCCTAGGGTATGGCATGAATCCTAGGACTAGAAACACTGGAACGATTGTATTAAATGCCTGAAATATAGTCTTGGAATGAGCAAATAATAATTGCCTGTAATTGGATAACAGCTGCCTGTAAAATGTAGAGTACTGTTGTTAGTAACTGCTACATGTAATTTCTGTTGGTTGAAATTAAATATGAGCTGCTTGTATATAAATTGGAAAAGAAAGATTGAATGTTGGAAACACATGCTATATGAGAATAAACCTGAATGATGAAACCTAGTATGGCTTGGCCTGAGGAAACATGAGCACTAACCCTACGGGGAATTAGGAGTAGAGCTCCTGGAAATAAATAGAATGGAACTGGAAAAGTGAATGGGAAAGTGTGTTGTCTCTTGGGTATGTGGTACCAAAGAGAGCACATATTACCTCTTAGTGTAGAGGGGAGCTTGCCGCCCTCAGGTCAAGACCTGGGTGAGTTTGGCCACTTTGCACCGACTTTCTGACCCTCGCGTACATAGTGCCGGGGAGAGCTGCTAGTGTAGGGAGAGAGCTAGCCACCCCACGAGGCTCGGGGTTCAGCTAGCCATCCTACACCGACTTGTTAGGCCCACTGGGCAAACCAAGGTAGTCAGCGAGGGTGCGCGGACTGTGGAGGGGCGAGTCCCCTGTTTGGTTACTGTGGAGGGGCTAGACCCCTATTACTGAGAGGGCTCTACCCTATAGTAACCGTAACGTAGTCACCGTTACGTCTGTCAGTGACCTTGGGGTGGTTGACTGAGGGTAGGACCACCACGGGGGACTCTCTCGGCTAGGAGAGCACCACGTGCTACTTCTACTCTTCAGAAAAGACTGCAATCAAGATCGTTCCCACGAGGAACAGTCGAGATCAAGAAAAAGACCTGATAAATAAACCAAATGATGAAAGAAAGAATAATTAGTTAAATAAAGAAAGAAATTGAAAACAACAGCTACCTGTCCACCTTTACTGTTTCTCTTAGTTAGCTGGTTGTCACTCTACTCAGTGTTTCGCTGACGTGTCGTACTTACCACCTTTTTTAGGTCCAGGTGTTGAGCAGCCAGCGCCTACTGCTGCGGAGGGTGCTGGGCCTAGTAGAGCCCAATAGTTGTACTTTTGTTGTACCTGTTTTCTATAGTAGTGAGTAGTTTGTTACCTTCTTATACTCTTTTATTGTAATTTTATATTCCTATACCTTTTTTTTTTAAATTCTCTACTATTGTGGTGGTGTGTACTGTAGTAGTTCTTTTCTTTACTGCTGTACTTTTGTTACTTCTAGTTGCTTGCATGGTGAATGTGGTTTATTTTACTACTTTTTTTTACTTTCTCGTTGGACGACTGGGTCTTGGGATAAGTCGAGTCGGTCTGATTCTCATGTCTCGTAGGGATTCGGGAATCGAGTCGTAACATTTTGCGATCCTCCTTATCTTTAATTTCTAGGCCAAATTCTTGGAGTAAGAGAATCCAACAGATAAGGTGAGGCTTCGCATCTTTCTTGTTGAGCAGATATTTCAATGATAAGTGGTCCGTATAAATAGTAATGGCAAGTAGTTCTTTCTCAGTAACTGTGTAATTCTATTGTGTATCATCTAAGGTTTTGGTTGCATAGCAGATCACAACAAGCTTCTTGTCTATGCGTTGCCCCAACATGGCACCCACAGCATAATCTGAAGCATCAATCATTACCTCTAAAGGATAATTCAAATCGGGTCCTTGTAAAATGGGTGCCTTAGTGACCTCTTTCTTCAATTTTTCAAAACACTCCAGGCATTGATCATTGAAGTCTAAAGGTTGGTCTTTAGTTAATAAGTGGCTTAAGGGTCTAGAGATCTTGGAGAAGTCTTTAATGAATTTGCAGTAGAAACCTACATACCCCAAAAAAGTGGGCGGGGGAAGGCGAGAAATGGCATCGATTTTGGCTTTATCTACTACAATTTTTAGAAATGACATGGCCTAAGATGATACCTTCCTGGACCATGAAGTGGCTTTTCTCCCAACTGAGGACTAAGTTGACTTCTATACATTTTTGGAGAGTCTTATCTAGATTGGCTTCATAATGATCAAAAGAGTCTCCAAAATTGAGAAGACATCCATCAATACCTTAAGACAATCACCTACTAATTTGGAAAATAGTGTAAGCATACACTGCTGAAAAGTAGCAGGTGCATTGCCAAGCCTAAAAGGCATTCTTCAAAAAGTAAAGGTTCTAAAGGGGTAGGTGAATGTAGTTTTTTCTTGGTCCTTAGGTTAGACTCCAACTTGATTAATATAGCTGGAGTATCCATCAAGGAAGCAATAAAATTCTTGTTTAGCTAAACTCTCCAAAATTTGATCAATAAAGGGGAGTGGGAAATGATCTTTTTTGGTGGTAGTGTTTAATTTTTGGTAATCAATACATACCCACCAAGAAGAGGCAGCCCGAGTGGGGATGGTTTCACCCCTCTCATTTGGAACAACTTGAGTAGGACTAACCTAGTTACTATTAGAGATAAGGTATAATATTCCTACGTCAGTACACCTAATTATCTCCTGTTTGACCACCTCATTCATATTGGGATTCAGTCTTCTTTGAGGCTAGAGAGAGGGGTGAGAGTCGTCCTCAAGGTAAATTCTATGAGTACAATAAGACAGTTTGATTCCCTTGAGGTCTTTCAAAGTCCAACCAATCTGTTCTTCCTTAGGACTTGGAGAAACTTTTCCTCTTGGTCCTTAGAAAGATTAGAGTTGATAATCAGGGGCAAAGTCAAGTTTGGTCCAAGGAAAACATATTTGAGTGAGTCTGGGAAGGGTTTTAAGTCCAATTATGGGACAAGCTCAGAGATTGGAGTAAAGAGAGGGTCCAGATAGGGGTTGGAGGGTGAAGGGTCAGAATGTGAAGTCAAGGTGGGAGGGTTTTGGGACTTAGGAATGGAATCAACTGCAAAACAAGTCCGTAGATGTGAGATCTGCATGGTTTCTTCCACCAACTATTATATCTCAGAATCTAAGTCATCGAAAAAATTAGGCTCACAGAACCTCCTAGAAGCTTAAAATATAACCAATGTAATAGTGTCTCCACCGCAAGTGATTTTCAATTTCCCAGAATTACAATCTATATTTGCCTTTGTGGTGGCCAAAAAAGGTCATCCAAGAATAATGGGGGCATTCTTTAGTGCTTCAGGTACCTCAATGTTCAGGACCAGAAAATTGATGGCAAATAAATAGTTTTGGACCCGAACAATTACATCCACAACTATCCCCTTTGGTTGAATTTTAGATCGATCATCTAATTGCAAGGTTACCTTAATGGGTTTTAGTTCACCAAACATGAATTCCTCAAATAAAATGGTGGGGATAAGATTAATAGAGGCACCAAGATGAAGCACGACACAATCAAAAATAGTGTCATTAATGCTACAGAAATTAGCGGGGTGCCCAAATCTTTCTTCTTCAAAGGCAGCTTGCTTTGAACCACGGAGCTTATTATCTCTGAAAGAACCACCCTTCCTAGGTTTTTCATCTGCCTTTTAGGGGTACACAAATCTTTCAACAATGTTGCATAGGTAGGAATATATTTAATGGCATCTAGGAGGAGAATATTGATTTCATCTTGGCCAAATAATTCTATGAGTTCTTTATCAGTAGGCTCGGATTTCTTCTTTCTTCTGTTGGTGGAATGCAAAGCTTGAGGGAAAGGGACGGGGTTTGTAGTGTGATTTCCTGAGTAGGGGTAAGGGTAGAGTCAACTTGCAATCATTTTGAGTGGGTTTCCTATGTTAAATTAGAAGGCCCAGGATCTTGGGTGGTTTTCCCATTCCTCAGAGTTACTGCATTAGCAGTGTGATTATTTCTAGGAGGATGTCAGGGGGCCTGATTGACCATAAACCCTAGGTTGATTTTGTCTTGTGTAAGGAACCTGATTTACAGTCTTCCAGGAGAAATTCAGGTGGTTCCTCCAGTTTGCATTGTAAGAATTGGAGGGATTTCTAAAATGCTCTTGGAAGGCGGAAATATTCTCTATTGCTAGGCTAAAGGAGTTAGGGTGTCCATAATCAGATGACCCAATCAAATACAATGTAACCTCAGAAAAGAAATTATTCTCAAAAGGGACAGCACCAATATGATGCAAGGTTTCTCTTTTTAATAGGTTAGGTGTGGTCAGGGGTGGAGTTAGTTTTTGAGAGTTAAATATTTCCTCAATCTTTTTCTGGTGAATTTTCATTTGATCCAGTCTTTGGGTAATCACTTGGATGTCATCTTGGGTGATTAGAATGGATTTGGTATGAGTACCTACCTCATGAACACCTAGTTAGGGATTAGTATTTCTACCAAACGTGTTCATGGAAGCAGGATTAAAGGAGTTTTTACTTATCTCCTCGAATAATTGGTAGGCACTCTCAGCATCCTTATTTAAGAAATTTCCACCGCATGAGGCATCAACAAATCTTCTTAGTTGATCTTCTAATCCACGCTGCAAAATGGTACCTCATGATGTGGGCAACTTCTTAAGAGTTCTTGTAATCTTTCCCAAGACTTATGCAATGATTCACCAAATTTTTGTTGAAAGGTTGTAATGGATCATCGAAGAGCATTAGTACGACCTATAAGAGAATTTTTTTAGAAATGCACTCTTGAGTTGGGGCCAAGTAGTGATTGGTCTACCTACAATCCTAAACCAGTAGGCAACCTTGTCCTTTAGAGTCAGGAATAGGTAGTTTGGGCGAGGGCGATAATCTCCTTAAGATGGCAAAACGGGTCTTCCTTGGGGAGGCAATGGAAATGCTTGATTAGGTTCAAGATTGCAGGTTTAATTTCAAAGTCTCCCTCAGGTTTGACCACCCCAGGTCTTTCCTCATAATTGGATGGATCATAGAAGTCCTTAAGAGGAATGAAAGTGATGGTAACACCGTCATGAGCCATAACTAGCTTTAATTAGTCATAATCAAGTGACAAATGCTCCTACATAGACACCTGAGAGCCATAATTCCATACAAAGCCAATTTAAGAAGAAAACATTAAATCAGGGTAAATTCTATAGTTTTAACATTACATCATTAAAGAAGAGTAACCATGGGATTTACTAGGGGTTAATCTAAGGTCAAATGAGCATTAAAGCTAATAAGTGGGTCCATGCAGGCAGAAATAGGGTTTCACATGTTTCGAGAACTAATATAGCACCCAAAATCCTAATTTTAGACCTGCTTAAATTACAGAGGTTCCATCAGGATAAAATTCATCTAAACCTCCTAAAATTCATAGAAAACATTCCTGGAGGTTTGGTACCCTTGATTTGACCATTTGAACCTATTTTGACATTAAACAGAGTCACAAACAGATTTCTACCCTAATTTAGGTTTCTACGCAAATTTCCTAGTCAAACTTGGTCAAAACTGAAATATGACTTTACTACTCGATTTTTAGGTCCAAATTAGGTTTGTACCAAAATTTGGGCCTAATCAGATTCTATCTTGACCTAGTCTACATTTCAATCCATTTAAACTCTATTTCTTTCAAACAAACCCCTAACTTTCAAAAATCCTTGCAAATGGGTCCCTAACTTTGTCATCTTCCTTGTGAATCTGCCCTTGTCGCCATTGGAGGTCAACTGACCTCCAGGCAACTTTTGACCAACTCAAATCCCATTCAAATCACCACTAATTCCCACCAAATTTGGTAGGATTGGTGTTCACACAACAAGGAATCCTTTGAGATAGATCTTGGCTCCTGAATCGCATGGATTAGTTCATGCAAACACACAAAAATCATGGGTTCCTTAAGACTTAGATTCCAAGCCAATTAACAATGTTTCCTCATCCAGAGCATGCCCGGAAGCTCTATATAAGCTCTAGAGCTTCTTCCATCAAAAACTAGATCAGTTTGGCCACACTTCACCAAATCTCCCTCTCTGGCCACCTCCATCGTAGCTTCGGCAACATCTTCTCCTCTGACTTCCTTGCCCGCTGCCTATGGTCCTTCTGCTTCTCGCAATACTAGCAGAAGCCCTCCAGACCCCCGTCTTCCTCACCATTCCTTCACCGGAAGCTTCACCCTCTCCGACACCGACCAATCAAAGCTGGCACCTCCCTCACCCTTTCGTCCAGTAATTTAGGTCTTAACCTTTTCCTTTCCTTCTCCTGAATCTCCCTATCTCCTTCTTCCCCTATTTCAACCATCCAACTACCTGTTCCACCTTCATCTTCCTCCACTCCGACGATGCTCAAGCGAAGCCTCCCGCACTCCACAGTCCACCAAATTCCACGCAACCACCCCTATAGCCTTCACCATGCTTCCACCAACAAAACACCTATATTTATTTCGCATTTCACCCACTCGAAACCTCCACCGAACTCACCATCTACCACACACCATCTTCGCCTCCATCAGGCCACCACGTGCCCCCACACACCACAAGGACACTGCCACCACCTTCGCCATCCTCCGACGATCCTCCTAGACAATCTAATTGGGACCTAGCACCCGTGTTTGTGAGTTTTAGGTCTCGCTGTTGTCGCCTATCGCCGTCGTCATCTCCAACTCCATCCGCCTTACTCCAACCTGCTCCGGCCTTACTTCCATGCCCAGGTGTTGCAGATTCATCTTAGGAGCATATCTACACCAACAATTGAAAGCAATAGCAGCAGCAACACCTTCAATTCCTTCAAGCTTGGCTACTGCTACGTGTGAGCAAAAGGTGGGACATAGTCCCACCTCGGAAGTGGAAGAACCACTTGAGTGGTATAAGTTGAATTAGTGATAGCAGCTATTCGCCCAAGGACACTGGGGGGTTGGGTCCCCCACGCACATGCCCGAGCACGCCTCACCCACGATCCACTCCCATGGGTCTGGCTATTTTACATGACCCGATAACCCGCCTATATGCCCGATTACCCTCGAGTCTGAGAGAGAAGAGAAAAGGAGAGATTTGTGAGAGGAGGGGGAGGGTTTTGCTCTGAGATCCTTGGGCTCACGTTGAGGAAAGAGAGTCTTTCACACTTCGCCTCTGAGAAGGTTGGCCCTGTTCTTGTGAAGGACGAAAGAAGAGAAGGCCTTGAGAAGCCTTGTTGCCCTTGTGCCTTCTTTGGGGTTGTGATGTGAAGGTTAAGTCGTCTGGTTTTGATAGGCAACATTTGATTGAGCCTTTGGTTCTAGTTACTGTGACAACATTTAAGTACCTAAGTTATCTGATTGAGAATACTGTTGGATTATTTGAATAAATTGAATACTTGAGATGCATGCTTAATTACAGAGTTAAGCAGTGATTCAAATCACCATTGTTTTATCTTTCTAATTCTTTTTGTCCTAAGAATCTTTTGAGATACATTGCTTAATCAATCTGACAAGTTTTATTCATTGCATATCTGTTATTATACTTAATTTGCTGTGCTCATTTATTCTGAATAAAGATTAATGCATGAATTCCATATTTGCTCCCTGCGAATGACCTCAGACTCCAATTAGATTCTATGTTTATAAATTTAAGTGTTTGTTGTGCGATTTAGGAGTATACTACGATGACCATATCCTTAAATCTCTCAATTCGCATGCAACAGACAGGCTCCTCAAGGGGTGGTGGATTTTGCCTTTGGTTGGCTAGGTTAGTGACAGCCCTAGCCAACTGATTTTGATAAGTTTGGAGTTGAGCCAGTTGCTCAAACATCATGAGTATAGGATTAGGTAAGGGATCCTGATTCTTTGATCCTTGACCATTTCGCAATTCTAGGTTTTGAGGCATTTCAAGGTGGAGGTTAGGGATGAGAATGTTAGGTTGCAAGTTATGGGGATTAGTTTCATGTTGTGAGCGAGAGGAGGAAATGGGATTTGACCTACTCAGATTGTTTTCCATTTTTGAAATAGAAGAGGAAGAATGCAAGCAAGAAGGTCTTTTTGTGCATGGGGCGAAATCAAATAGTCCCTCCAAGTGAGGCTTTTGGGACCGACGCCCGTGCATACAATTTTGGAAGAATAGAGGAGGAGAGAAGGGAAGCGATGAGAGAAATTTGTGTGCACTCAAGCAAACAAAATCTAAGCCTTAAGGTTGACTCCTTAAAACCTTAGACTTGGTGTTGAAGCGATCTATCGAGGGTTTATATTATCGTCGTCATAGTTCAAACCCTTAATTGATCGAATAATAAATACAATTTATAACTCAAATATAAGTCCAAGGTCGAACGCAGGGAGCAAGTAGGAATTCAAGCGCTAATCTTAATGAATATATATATGAGCACAATAATTGAGCCAAGAATGATATTCAAGGAAGAATAATTACTCAAGAATTGATCATCAATGTATAACATGAGTTTGACATAGCAAAAAGAACAGAAATAATCCTAAAAAGTGGTGATTTAAATCACCTTTTAGATCCACATTTAAGCATGCATCTCAACCATAGTACTTAAATTATTGAATACTAATCCAAATAATGCATTGTTCATCTTCTTCAATTCTTCTCTTCCTTCTTCTTTCTTCTTCTTCAACATGCACAGGCCTCTCTTCTCTTTCTTCTCAAGCCTTCCCTTCTCTTGACGCACAAGGGCCTTCACAAACTTCGAATTTTGGCTAAGTGTCGCACAAGGACACTCCTTCAGAGAGCAAAAACCTCCTTCCCCACTCTCTCTCTCTCTCTCTCTCTTTCTCTCTTCTCCTTTTCTCTCTCAAATGGTCGGGTAGTCGGATCACGCGCACCCAGGTCTAGGGCTACCGGCGTGGGTGGTAGCCGAGGAGTGTATAGGTTAGGTCAAGTCGAGTGAGCGTGAGCGGGTGAATGGGGAACTCACCCCCAGTGTCTTGAGGCAAACAGTAGGATTCACAAAATCAACTTATGGGTTGCCGCATGCCTCTCCACGCCCGATGTGGGACAAAAAGTCCCCTCCTTCTCTCGTGCACCTATAGGTGAAGCTTCGTTCAATTGGGCGTGCTCTTCGTAGCTGGAACCTCCAATTAAGGATTGGGATGACTTCCTGGAGCTAGTCCTCTCTACCTGGAGGTGAGACCTGGGGCTTTTGACGCCTAGAGTCTCGAAGAACGAAGGTGGCGATGGCGGAGGTGGCGGTGCTCCAGTGAGGACACCTAAAAACAAGAATGTGGGCTAAATGCCCCAATTAAACTGCTCAGAAGGTTCGCAAGGATGTGACGAGGGTGTAGGTGGTGGTGGCATGTCGAGAGAGGGTGTTTGGTGGTCGAACGAGGTTGGAGTAGGCCGCATGAAGGTGGGCTATTCGGTGAGGGGATTGGGTGGACGAAAAAGTGAAATAGGAGAGGGCTTTTGATCGTGGTGGAATGACGAAGCTTTTGGAAGTGGAGTGGAGTGGTTTGGTAGTCTGTGGTGGTGGTGCGGGCTCACTGGAGCCCTTGCCAAAGTTGGAGAAGATGGAGGGGGAGATCATGAACAGCGGTCTGATTGAGGTGTTAAGGAGTGGAAAAGGGAGTAGAGGAGAAGAGGGAGCATTAGGACCTAACTAAGGGACAAAGAGGAAGGAGATCCGTGCCGGCTTTGATTAGCCAACACCGGAGGGGACGAACTCTCCGGTGAGGTGAACGGCGGCGTGGAGAGGGGAAGATGGCGCCCGCTGTGATCGGTGAGGCACGGAGGAAGAGGGTGAGGATGATGGACGGCCAATTTGGCTATTGGCCGTCCCTAAGAAGACAGGGAAGAAGAGTCGCCGAAGCTAGGTCGAAGAAGGCCGGAGTTAAGGATTTGAAGAGGTTTTTGGCCCAAAACCTAGCTAAGGAGATCGGTGAAGCTTCATAGGATCTTAAATAGGGCTTAGAAGGGCATTCCAAGCTTGGAAACCAAGCGTGGAAGCACGTGGTGCTTCCGTGACAAGGCGACCCGAATCGTTGAAAGCTTTGCATTAGGTTTTGAGTAGGATTCAGAGCCCAATGCGTAGCTCAAATGGAAGAGGATTTCATCTGGGATCTCACTTTTTAATTTGGGAGAGATTCGTCAAGAAATCAGAGTGAAATCTCTGATTGAAGGTCGCTGGAGTAAGAGTTCCTCCACACCAATATGTAAAGAACGAAGACAAATCTGGGGTGCAATTTGTAATTATTTCAAAAGTTAGGGGCATAAATGTGAGAGAAAAGAGTCAGACAGGACTAAAATGTGAACTAGGTCAAGGTGATCTCTGATTGGGCCCAAATTTTGATACAAACCTAATTTGGACCCAAGAAATCTGATGGAGAAGTTGGATTTAGGTTTTGACTATGTTTGACTAGGTAAATTACGTAGAAACCTAAATTAAGGCAACTATCTATCTGAGACTCTATTTGAGATCAAATTAGGTTCCAATGCTCAAATCAAGGATGCAAAATCCTAGGGAATATTTTTTTATGATTTCTAGAGGGCTTAGGTGAATTTTATCTTGACCAGAACCTCAATTAATTAAGCGGGTCTATTTTTAAGGTTTCAGATTCCATTAATTCTCGTAACGCATGAAAAACCCATTTCTGTCTGCACTGACCCTCTGTTTAGACTTTAATGCATACTTAACCTTTAATAAACCCCTAAGAAGACCTACGGTTGTTCTGCATTCATGATATGATGGTAAAATTGTAGTTTTAACCCTAGTTTCCCATTTATCTCTCAGAAAGTATGTGCAGTGAATTACAGTATTATGGAGGTTATGTAGGAGCATTTATTAATGGATTATGACTAATTAAACCTAGATATGGCTGATGATAATGTTATCATCATACCCCCATGCCTAACTTTTGCTAGTCTCGTAGCAAAATCTTATGAAATGAGCTTAGATTCTAGACCATGCCTTTGATGCTCAAAGCCCTGATTTTTTTTCTTCTTTTTAGAAATTAGCTCAGAATGTTAATAATAGGCCTAGAGGTACTCAAGTACCAACCAAGATCCAAACCTGACCAGCTTTAGCCTCAGTCTTTTATGAAGGTTTCTAAGGCTCACAAAAACTATCCTAAGGTTCGTTGGACCCCGTGATTAAAGCACTCGTGCTTATGACATGGTTAGTCTAAGTTCAGTTTGCAGTGCGTTTTTATAAGAGAGAGGGATAGAAGAATTTTTACATTTTTGGAGAGCTTTCTCTCTTCTTTTTCTTTATTATTTCTCGCCTCAGATTGGCTCAAAAATACTATCTGTATCAGATTCCTCATTCCCACCATCAATCCTTGTAGGGTTCCTGGCAATCGATGCTTTGAGATAGCACCGCCCATAGCAACCCCTAGAACCCTAGCTTTCGACACTTCGGGAAATTGCCGCCCATGATGTTCTGTAGCTAAATTTAGGCCCTGGCAATCTAGATTTCGGGATAATCCCGCCCATGGTACCTAAATCAGCACAAGGTGCTTTTATGACCCCGATAGGATATTTAGATATCCTAGGAGACAAGCACCGAGAAGACAGTATGTTATTGCACATCTTCAATGGGAATTTCCCACCTCTCCAGGCCGGGAACTTGTCTAAATCAACTTGTGTTGATAAGCCACTCCTAATCTAGGTGGCATTTTCGGAACAGAATTAATGCATTTGCATGATTTTGATTATTAAAAGCACCAGATTGTGTGTGGATTAGGGCGCTTAGGTTACCGAGTCCCGCAAACCAGAGGTCAGTTAACGAGGCCAAACAATCCTGAAGCCTTAGACCTAATACATAAGCTTCACATTTTCCTCAACCTCTTGAGGATTTTCCAGATCTTAACGGATATGTGAATTCTTAAGCCTAAAACAAGCCCAAGAGGTCTAAGATCAGCACTCATACTAATCTCTTTGTCTTTTTGTTCTTTTAGGACTTTTTTTCTTTTGATTTGGTCTATAACTTAAGTAGATTTCATAATCTTTTTCTAATGACTTATCCTTTTTTGTTTCAAATTGTAGCTCCTTTTTAACATTTAAATCACCTCCTCTCTTCCTCAAAATGATATGCATCTAATCCTCTCAAAATTTCTTCCCCATTCCATTTTTTTTGTTATTTTTCTTTTTTTTTTTTTGCTTATTAAATATGAGTAATTTTTTTGTGAGAACCCTTTAAAAATTTGAATTTTTATGTGTTTGCACTTTAACACCCCCCATGCCTAAGTTTTCAAATGTCCTCATTGTAAATCGGAGGGTATGAAATCAATGTGGTTCACAAATTAGAACAGAGTAAAAGTGTGGGTGAACGGGTCGGGATGACTGTTGCGGACGATTGCAAGCTTTGGTACAAGTACCAGAGGTGGAGTCAGCTACTCTAAAACTGAACTCAGAGTGTAGTAAATGTGAAGCTCAAAAGGATAATCAGAAGGATCTTGGGTTTTTGAAATGACGAGTTGCCTCCTGTTAAGCACTAAATTCAATGCCTTCAGCCGAGTAAAAATTGGTCAAGGAGAAGGAGTGGTCAAATTAGACGAATTTTGTAGAATAAGCACCTTGATCAAAAGCCCAGTTGGTCCAACCAGGTGCTTGTTCAGATTTACAGGTTGATGATGTAGCCCAAACCCAATCAGTCTGGTGGGTTGATGAGTATGGATCAGGAGGGGTGGTGCCCACCAGGTGTTGTGTGGCTCAGACAGATATAGCGGTGTAAATTGTGGGTTTGGCTAAGTTGATTCAGCCTTGTTAAAGTAGGGATTCTCAAAAGAGAATGGATCAGTGGAGGATGTGAGATCCCTATGAGAGTGATCAGAGAATGATGGGATGTGATTAGTAGTCTGATCAAAGTCTGAATCCCAATCAAACGATGGATAAGAATCATGTGCGACTAGATCATCGAGAGGAGAATCAAAGCATAAGTTGATTTCGGTTGTCGGTCGAGGTTGGGATCGGATTCGAGAAGGTTTTGTATGTGCTATAGAAGAGGTAGCTTCAAAGGGAACTGTGTGTGAGGGCTCCTCTAGAAAAGGTTCAAAGTTAGGTGTATCTAGAGAGTCCTCATAGAGCCCATCAAAATTAAATGTAAATGCCTGGAGAGTGCTCTTAGGATCATGAAAATCAGAGTCAAGAAAAGATTCAAACTTTGGATTGCATACACTCTTGGCACTTGTAGTTTCTGAATCCTATAGATCATAAAGGAATGATTCCAACTCAATGGAACCTGATTTTGAATTAATGATCTTGTGATCAGGGACCTCAGAGTTAGAGTCGAAGAATGGATCATAGATACTGAGGTCATAGATTAGCTCGTAGTTGTCAGAAAATAAAGGTTCTCCGAAATCAGAGTAAGATTCAAAATCGTCGGAGAACTTGCGAAGATCGTGTTCTGAACTTGATTCTAGATTGGACGTTCCACCACAGAATGAATCGAGATATGGAAAAGCAGCAACCTGACTTGGATCTAACCTAAACTCAGAATCTAAACTCACAAAGGTGTCCCTATTATACATGGGCTCGGGTTCTTGGCTCCTAGGAGAGACCCAATCGAATCCCAACTCTTCCAACTCCTTGATTTCTGTGTCGTAAATTGGTGTGATTTTCGACAAATCAATCTGTATCTCAGAGGAGTCTGGAGAGGTGTGGTCATCAAACATAGGCCCAGAATCATAGTTCAACTCGAAAATCTAAGTCTCATCACATGGGGCCTCATAATTACCCAAATAGACTTGAATCCAGATTCTAGGTTAAAGGTAGGGTTTAGATCACTAAAATCTAGGCTAGGCTCTATTGGGATGTCAGAATCATCTTCAAGAATTACCTTAACAGGATAAGGCTCGAGATTTATATTCTCAAGGAGTTTTGTTTTAAGCTCATCATTACAGGTGTCTGGGAATTCAAAGCTAGGCGAACCAGGTTCTCCTATCTCTAGGGCTGGCTCGAAATCGGGAACACCTGCAATTGGATCTTCCCAACCCAACTCAAGATCAGGCGTATCAGTCAGTGCATAAGTTGGATCATATTCCATCTAGGTTGGGGATCCACAATAACCTTGATTCTCGAACCTAGGATTTAGGAAATCAGATTGATCCTTAGTCTTATTCCAAGATGTTTCACTAAATGCTTAGGGAGTATACGGGTATTTTTTATCGATAATCTGTTTCAACAATTTTAACGTCTCTTCCTGTTTCTCAAGGTCATCTTGGTGTCTTTCCCAAAGTATAGGATTTGTCATGCATTGGAGGTATTCAAAGTTATGCAATTTTTCCAACTCAATATATCCTGTCATGAGAATATCCTGAGTTGATCCATTTTTTATTTGTGTCAATATTAATTGAGCACGGTTTGCAATAAAGTCTGTTGTTTCTGGGATATTAACCTGAATTGTGCTAGTTAGATTTGAGGTTTTGTCATTAACTCCATAAAATTTCAGGGCATCCTTAATCATTCTATCTCTCATGGACATTCAGAATTCAGGTTTCCTAAATGGTCTTCCTAAATTGCCAGGCTGCATCTTTAAATCAAATGGTGGAATTAAGATGTTGAATCAAACTCAGGTTAGATTGAAGTTGATTAAATCTGAAAGAGATTCCCAAGAAGATTTAATGAGGCCTCTTAGGTTAAAAACCCAAGGACCTTCCTCTGTGTGTGCTTTAAAGAATAGATGAGGGACTGGATATAAATTGGACCCAATCAAGGCACCCAAAGATTTTTGGATGACTATAGAGGTTCGGGGTAGATGATGCCCCTGGATCAGAAACCCATCCACTTGAGAATTACCTAAGCAGCCAGGAAGAGAGAGTTCCACAAAAACCCCTATACGGTAGAGCGTCTCCACGGGTTATAGGATTTCCCCCACCCAACCTTCCTTGTCACCGTGGATCCAGGTAGACTAGAATGGATACCTTGACCTCCTAAGTCTAACAGTTTTAAGTCCTAATTTGTGCCTTTAATTCCACTTGATTAGAAGTTAATTTAACTCGTGACCTAATTTGGAGGTTGGTTGGCTCACAATGTAGACCAACTTCACCTGACATGCCCTAAAGATGACAGAATGAAATCTAGGTCAAGACCCAGAAATCAACCTGAATGACTCTCAGTTTATTAGGTCCAAGATTTTAGGGTTCAAGTGAATTTAAAGCCTAATTTTTAGGATTTTTCTTTATTAGATCTTTTCAAACAAGAGCTTGGGTAGCACACAAATGCGAGAGGGTTTATTGTCGTTATGCAGGCAAATGTGCTCTAACACTTCAAAACCCTCTTATTAAAAACCTTCATTGGCTCTATTTCAAGTCCAATTTCATCTCAAAATGTACACCTTGGACTTCAAACAAGAAGGTGAGTAGTCCAAGTTGATTTTAGAAATTAAGCATAGTCCTTAATAGGTACAAGCAATTTGGGTAGGGAATTCTAAATAGAATTGCTTCAAGCTTCAATCAGATATGAAAATTTTTTGCAAATCAGGAAATTACCTTTTTAAATGATGATTTACTATGAAAATAAGGCAAATGAATCCTAATTAATTATTTCCTTTCTATCTTCGTAAGATTAGGAGGTTGATTAGGGAAGAATCAGAAATTACCTACCCTGGGAGTGGCTGTTTTGCGAGGAAGATCGCCTCGTGAAGTACTTCGCAAAATCACAAGAAATCAAACAGGGCAAGTTAGTGCTCAAATATAATCAGATAAAGCAAAGAATAGCGGTGAATTGCGCGTTGCTCCCCAGCAACGATGCCAAAATGTTGAAGCAATCTATTGAGGGTTTATATTATCATTGTCGTAGTTCAAACCCTCAATCGATCGAACAACAAATACAATTTATAACTCGAATATAAGTCCGAGGTCGAACACAGGGAGCAAGTAGGAATTCAAGCGCTAATCTTAATGAATATATATATGAGCACAATAATTGAGCCAAGAATGATATAAAAGGAAGAATAATTACTCAAGAATTGATCATCAATGTATAACATGAGTTTGACATAACAAAAAGAATTGAAATAATACTAAAAAGTGGTGATTTAAATCACCTTTTAGATCCACATTTAAGCATGCATCTCAACCATAGTACTTAAATTATTGAATACTAATCCAAATAATGCACTGTTCATCTTCTTCAATTCTTCTCTTCCTTCTTCTTTCTTCTTCTTCAACATGCACAAGCCTCTCTTCTCTTTCTTCTCAATCCTTCCCTTCTCTTGATTCACAAGGGCCTTCACAAACTTCGAATTTTGGCTAAGTGTTGCACAAGGACACTCCTTCAGAGAGCAAAAACCTCCTTCCCCACTCTCTCTCTCTTTTTCTCTCTTCTCCTTTTCTCTCTCAAATGGTCGAGTAATCGGATCACGTGCACCTGGGTCTAGGGCTACCGGCATGGGTAGTAGTCGAGGAGTGTATAGGTTAGGTCAGGTCAGGTCAGGTCCAGTGAGCGAGAGAGAGTGAGTAGAGACCTCACCCCCAGTGTCTCGAGGCAGAAAACAAGATTCACAAAATCAACTTATGGGCTACCGCACGCCTCTCCACGTCCGATGTGGGATTAAAAGTACCCTCCTTCTCTCGTGCACCTGCAAGTGAAGCTTCGTTCAATTGGACTAGGATGACTTCCTAGGACTAGTCCGCTCTACCTGGAGGTGAGACATGGGGCTTTCAACACCTCGAAGAACGAAGGCGACGATCGCGGAGGTGGCGGTGCTCCGATGAGGACACCTGAAAATAAGAATATGGGCTAAATGCCCCAATTAAAATGCTCAGAAGGTTCGCTAGGATGCAACAAGGGTGTAGGTGGTGGTAGCATGTCGTGAGAGGGCGTTCGATGGTAAGACGAGGTCGGAGTAGGTCGCATGAAGGTGAGTTGTTCGGTGAGGGGATTGGGTGGACGAAAAAGTGAAATAGGAGAGGGCTTCTAATCGTGGTGGAACGGCAAAGATTTTGGAAGTGGAGTGGAGTGGTTTGGTAGTCTATGGTGGTGGCGCGGGCTCGCCGAAGCCCTTGCCGAAGTTGGAGAAGATAGAGGGGGAGATCGTGAACAATGGTCTGATTGAGGTGTTAAGGAGCGGAAAAGGGAGTAGAGGAGAAGAGGGAGCGTTAGGACCTAACTAAGGGACAAAGAGGAAGGAGATCCATGTTAGCTTTGATTAGCCGACGCTGGAGGGGATGAACTCTCCGGTGAGGTGAATGGTGGAGAGAAGAGGGGAAGATGGCGCCTGCGGTGACCGGCAAGGCGCGGAGGAAGACAGTGAGGATGATGGACGGACCAATTTGGCCATTGGTCGTCCCTAAGAAGATGGGGAAGAAGGGCTGCCAAAGCTAGGTCAAAGAAGACTGATGTTAGGGATTTGAAGAGGTTTTTGGCCCAAAACCTAGCTAAGGAGTTCAGTGAAGCTTCATAGGATCTTAAATAGGGCTTGGAAGGGTATTCCAAGCTTCAAAACCAAGCTTGGAAGCATGTGGTGCTTGCGCGACAAGGAGACCCGAATCTTTGAGAGCTTCACATTAGGTTTTGAGTAGGATTCAGAGCCCAATGCATGGCTCAAATGGAAGAAGATTTCATCAGGGATCTTACTTTCTAATTTAGGAGAGATTCGTCAAGAAATCAAAGAGAAATCTCTGATTGAAGGTCGCTAGAGTAGAAGTTCCTCAGCAGTAATGGTGTAGGGACCAATTTATAAAGAAGGAAGACAAATTAGGGGGCAATTTGTAATTATTCAAAAGTTAGGGGCATAAATGTGAGAGAAAAGAGTCAGACAGGACTGAAATGTAAACTAGGTTAAGGTGATCTCCGATTGGGCCCAAAGTTTGGTACAAACCTAATTTTGACCCAAGGAATCTTTTGGTGAAGCTGGATTTATGTTTCTACCATGTTTGACTAGGTAAATTACATATAAACCCAAATTAGGGCAACTGTTCATCTAACACTCTGTTTTAGGTCAAATTGGGTTCCAATGGTCAAATCAAGGATGCAAAATACAAGAGAATATTTTTTTATGATTTTTAGAGGACTTAAGGGAATTTTATCTTGACCAAAACCTCAGTTAATTAAGCAGGTCTATTTTTAGGATTTCAGATGTCCATTAATTCTCGTAACGCGTGAAAAACCCGTTTCTATCTGCACGGATCCTCTATTTACACTTTAATGCATATTTAACCTTCAATAAACCCCTGAGAAAACCCATGATTGCTTTGCATTGATGATGTGATGGTAAAATTATAGTTTTAATCCTAGTTTCCTATTTATCTCTTAGAAAGGATGTGTAGTAAATTACAGTCTTCTGCCGTGTAGGAGCATTTATTAATGGATTATGACTAAGTAGAACTAGATATAAATAATGATGACGTTATCATCACTTGGTTACTTGTATACCAAAAAGTCAACAATTAACTACCCTTCCCTTAATTAAACTAAGTTGCAAAGGGGGGATTGGGCCCAAGCATTTCCCAAGAAAATCACTGGGGCCTTGTATAAACTGCACCTAGTCATTTAATGTGACCCCTTATCCTAGAATTAAGTTAAATCAAGGAATTGAAGTCAATTGAAAATGATTTAATAGACAAGTATTAAGCCTAATACGGATGAAATCCTTAAGGGTCAAATTGCTACCAAATTTTAATTAGGATTAGGATACTAGAGTGCACGGGTTTTCTGAAGGGTGTGATTGGTGTGGTTGCCCTGGTTAATCTTTTTTTATGCAAATTAGATGGGAGTGATGTCAAATGCCAAAACAAGTTGCTTTGCAAACAATGGATTTAATTGAGCATCTTTTAGGGTTTTGTGATTTAATGACTTCTTTTTAAGATTCTCTCTTTTTAAATATTCAAAACAAGTTTGAAGTGCACCACACAAACAATTTCAATCAAGTTTTGGGGTTATTGAAATCCAATTCCCATAAGTTGATGTGTGACTAAAAGTAGAAAATAAACTCTAATGTTGAAATCCTAAGTAGGAAACTCTTAAGAAAATGAATTGATTTTAGATATATTTTTAAGTGGTGGTTCAAACAAGACAAACAACACAACCACTAGAAAGGAAATCAAACAAGGATTTTGAAAATATTTTTTTTGGAATTTTTCAAACTTGTTTGATTTTTTTTTTTTTGAGATTTTTTCTACACTAATGTCAAAATTCAGAAATAATAGATTTAAAAATTGATTTTGCAAAATCTTCAAACGACCTCAAACATTTTTGAAAATGTTATATGTTGTAGAGAATTTCTCAAGGATTCCAGAAATATAATTTTTTTCCAAATCCGATGAGTAGAAAATTTTATAAAATTTGAGAAAAGTAAGAAAATAGTAAGGAATTAGGGTTTGACTCTCTTGTAGTCCTTGAATTTTTTAATTTTTCCTACTTAGCCAAATTCTATGAAATTTGGAACATAAATTTCCAACTCAAAGGGGCTTCTACTGGTAGACTTTAAGGATTTTTTGAAGCCTCTTTGTGCCTAAACATGATTTTTCAAAATCAAAATAGAAGTCTGAATTTTCAAAAATTAAGCACTAATGGAAAGAGGGTGGTGGAAGAATTATTCAAACAAGAAAACAAATTGATTTTAGGGTTCCACCACCCATAAATTTTCTTGTTTTAATCAGTTTTAATATTTTAAAGATTTTTCTGGTGTTTTCCTAGTATTTTGAGGAAGTTTTGGTTGGGTACTTACCTGGATTCCACAGGAAGAAAAGATATCTTGAAGCTTCTGCTCCAAGTCAATCCAAATCCTACTACTCGATCCGCACCTGGTCGAAACACAAAATGGAAACTAGTGAAGATTCAATCAAGAGAAAGATAAATTAAATAACTAAGTCGTGCCTCCCTGGTAATGATGCTAAAAAGTGGTGCGAGAAAATGCGTGATTTGTTAAAACGGGTTTTGAAGTTGCTGTAACATGAGAATCCGCACAACTTTTAAAATTTATAACCTAGATAGAGTGAATATCTAGGGTCATCCAAGGAGGAAATATTGGCTATTTAAACTCTGTCTCTTACTCTCTCAAATCTTCTTTTCTTTTTGGTTTTTTCAATTTTGTGGTTTTTAGGGTTTTTGAAAATCGGGATAACGAGAAGAAGAAATTTGCCTAAGTAGTAGTGATAAAAATGGAAGTAATACAAACTCAATTCTTCCTAAGCTTACTCTAGACAAGTGCGACATTGAGTAATTAGTAAGAAAGGTGTGTGCAACTATTAATTCAAAATTAAAGATTAGAAGAAGATAAATGAAAGGCAAATTTTCTTTTGGTTTTTTATATAAAGAAGTTCAAGTATCTCACTACAAGGCGATACTTGGAAAGCTCACTTGTGTGGAGGAATTCCACACAAGTAATCGCCAATGTAGAGGAAAGCTTACTGCAATATTGAAATTACAAAAAATGTAAAGAAAGATAGAGAAATCTCCAAGTAGTGCTTGAGGTTATCCTCGCTCCAAGTGCGGCTGCTCTCAAGTTGAAGAGGATTCCTTCTTTCTCCAAGATAGTGCTCCTTCCTAGCTCTCCAAAAGGTGGTAGACGTCCACTCTTCTTCTCCTGCCTAGCCATCCACCAATAGCTAATCCTTGGTTTGGTTCCAAGGAAGAAGAAGGTAGTGTGTAGAGACTAGAAGGGCATGGTGTAGGACCCTCCTAGTGTGCACACCTACCTTGGTTCTTTCAAGGATTTGATGTGGCTTTTTTGTGGAGAAATATGTAACCAAGGATGATCCAAATAGGGTCATTACATTGTGTATATATAGAGATAAGGAAGATGGTGGTTAAGGCTAAAGGTGGCCCCAACCATGGTGGTTATTCACCTTGAGTTGGCACCAAAAATGGGGACTAGGGTTAAGGTTGGCATGGAGGCTTATGGTGGTGTTAGCATAAATTTGGATGGTCAAGATGTGGTGGTTATGGTGGTGGTTAATGATGAAGTGATATTTTCATATTTATTTATGCTAATTAATGCCTAATTAATGTTAGTCTAAGGGTAATTTGGGTTAGATTGCATTTAGTTAGATCAGATTAGGTATTTTAAATCATTTTGTAAATAATGCATATGTTTAGGCTTTTATGTAATTTTTCCCGTAATTGTATCTAATACCTTGATGTGTTTACTTTTATGTGTGTAGATACAAAATTTCAAGTTATTTGAAGCAAGGCTGAATGTACTTTCTAACCTAAGTTAATTTGCAAAAGGATTGAGTCAAGTTAGTAGACCTAATTGGAAACTCATTTAACCTTAGAACCCTAACCTATCTAAGAACCCAATTTTCTTCACCTACTTCCTAAACCTATTTAACCAATTTCCATGGCCCTATATTCCTACAACCAATGTCCCGATCCCCTTAGTTTTAATTTCCCTACCCAATAATTTCCTGAAAACCCAACCTATCTCTCCCCGTCAACTTTTCTACCAAATAATCCCACAGCCACAGAAGCCACCTTATCTCCCACGTAACCTATTCTCCACCCAATTCCTCTTTATTCCCTACGTATCCACCGAAAGTCCATGCAACAAACTAAATCCACGTAAATTAATCCCACCTATCTCTTTTACCCAATCCCAACCATAAATGCAAACCCAACAACCCACCTACGTAGATCCTCCACCACCGAAACTCCCGTGACCTTACCTCCACAAAACATCCCCCATCGAATACCCAACAAAATCTCAAACCCAATCTCATGTCACCAACCCATGCAAAAACCCATCCACCGAACACAACATCATTTCCTTTTATTTAATCCTATTATATTTCCTAATAAAGCCAACAACAACACTCCCACTAAAGCCTCGACACCTTACATACTCCACATACACGATCCACGTAAATTCAACACCCCAACAACAACTCAACTTATCCCCTCCAATTAATCAATCTATCACTAGCCCTTAATCCTAGCCCTTGGTTCCTAATAATTAAATCCTAACCATCTAAATTAGTGATCTTAGATAACCTAAACCAACAAATAGGAAACCTCCATATTTACTATAAATACACCTGGCCACCCCTCCTTAAGATCCATCTCTCATACTTAGAATTCCTTGCTACTTCCAAAAAGATCCACCAACTATAACTAGTCATCTACTTTATCTTCCTCCCTTCGGTGATCTTTGCAGGTGCACCTTCTCATCCATGTCTACGCCATCGGTTCGGACTTCGCCTTCGAAAATCTTACTCTCCATTTCTCTTAGTCTAGTTCTAGTTGTAATTTCCTCTTTATAGCAACATTCTACTAGTTCCACTTGTGCAAAACTCTTAATATATTTAATAAAGTAGTAGGAGTTACCTTTCAACTTGTCTTCAAGTTGCAAGCTTCCTAGTTCTAGTATTTAATTCAGTTTCATGTTCAAGATATCATTTTCCTTGATATTCAATCTGCTTAGTATTAGATATATATAGTTCAGAAAAGCAATTTTAGTCTATTTGCCTCCCTGCGAATGACTTGGACTCTGTTTTGAAAACATCAACTTCGTATTTTTTGAGTTCGATTGAAATAACTTTAAGAGTTTCTAACGTGATTATACTACGACGAAAGCATATTTTATGCAATCACATCCATGTTCAGAAAATGAAGTGTAGGGAATATATGGCACCAAATGAAAGGGCATGGAGGAGGGTGGTAACCACCATAGGTTGGCGCCAACTTATGGTGGTTAAGGTGGTGGTTGGTGGGTGAAGAGGTGCATAGGGTGGCGCCACCCTTAAAGGGGTGTCAAGGGTAATGGTGGTTACACCATGTTGGCCAAAAAGGAGTAAATGGTTATTTGGTGGGACTTTTTTGGGTATGATGGCCGGCCATTAAGAGGAGTTGAGTAGGAGCTAGCTTAGCTAGTAGCCAGTAGTAGCCAAGTTGGAAAGGGTTGAGTTGAGTTGAGCTGAAGATGAGCTGATGTTGAGCTTATTAGAGCTAGGATGAGCTGTCATTCAGCTAACTGGAGCTTCTATCTTCTTCTTCTTGTTTTTTTTCCTTTCAATATGCCAGGGTTTAGATGATTTCCAATGTCTTCATTCCTTGACAAGAAGATGATATGCATAAGTACATAAAAAGATAAGAAAACCTATTAATGCATATACTAACCCTAATTGCACATGAATGCCTAAATGCAACATAATACTGTAATGCAGATGTAGAAATCCTAGAAATTAAGTGTAATTTATGCTTAGAAATGATGATAAACAGGTGTTTATTAGGCGTCCTTTGGGCGATGCAAAAGGAATTCTAATTTCTGATCGTTTGATTTCGATCAATTAACAACAATTAAAACCCAAATCTATTTGTTTTCTATTAAAACTTGGACTGACCATGCTTTGATACTAGCGTATGGATGCAATTGGATCACTATGTGACATCATGGAAGCATGAATCAGATGCTTTAAAATTTTTAATCATGATCAATTTAATGCCCAAAATTCAATCAACAATCAAATGAAAAATGGCCCAATAACTGGAATCACATGGTTAGAACTATTTTCCAACTATTTTGGGAACCCATGAATTCTGGGATACCTTCGTGAGTGGCTAGCTTAGCACCACACGGGTAGTGCCTCCTACAATAAGTCTTGATGCAACCTAGAACCCTCCTCCTTGATTGGTGGATGAAGCCTTTCTTGTCAAAGATGATCAACCATAGCAAGGACACAAACTCCTTCACGAAATCTAAAGACAACATTCATCGTCCAGAAATGGCATGATCTTCTAACATTCAGAGGAACATCAAGAGAAGAAACTCCAGGAATTAGAAGTCTAACACATAAGTCAGACTTCTAATAAAGGCCTTTCTAGATGCCTAATAGAGGTGTTGGACATCTAGAGTGCATCCTAGACTTCTATGAAGTCTGGACATCCAAACTAGAGGGGAGAAGGAGTAGTGGTGCTTTCTCTCTATTCTTCCTTTCTCTCTTATGCTAGTACGGAAGATGGGAATTTATTAATGTGATTTATAGGGTTTAGGGTTTGCCTTGGGAGATATTTAGAAGAATTCCAATCAATTCCTAATATGGTGGGATTCATTCAATCTCCATTCAATGATTGGGATTAATTCCCACTTAAATTTTGCAAAATCAACCCATAACTAATTATGGACTCTTTAGAATTAGTTTTCAAAGTTTATTTGATTGCCATTCAAACCTTTTGGATCAAGTGCAATCAAGTTAGGACCAATTAAATGTTAAATCAAATGTAATTTAACTCTTTAAATAACATTTTATTTCTTCTACAAGTACGAATCCACCAAAATCATTATTGATTTTATTACACCAATAATGAAGCTTTTAGATGTCACTAGACCTCCTTTAGGTATTCCAAATACCCATGAATCCTTCACACTTGGAGGATATCCTTGAGGTCTCATCTTAGATAGTTCTCATTCCTCCTTGAATAATATTATTTTTGAAATCTCCTCATATGATTGGGATGAGAACGATGATTAGCTCCTTTCCTAAAGGACTGTCTTCTTCTCTATCATGCTTAGTTCTGATTAGGACTCTGCCACCACATGAGGAATTGTGTTTCCCAATATACTTAGAGAGAGTTCATTCCTACAATCTACCATATACGTCTATGAAGTAGATTTCTGTGATCCCTTCAAGAGATCACGTACCTCCTATCCCTTCCCACATACATCAACTTTCCAATATTTGCACCAATGTGTTCGTGAACAGAGACACATTTATCTAAGGTCAAAAGATACACCTTCTACATGACAACATTGTAGATAGATTGTAACTAACTCTTGTTTCATTAGGTCAATTCCTTAACTCAACTTGTGTGATAGGTTCAAATCTCCATTCAAGAACATCAATTTGGTGATGACCTCATCCCAACTCAGATTGGAAACATATGATCAAATAGGACAGTTTTTAATGTGCTATTGAATCCTCTAAATTGTTTAGATCTTTGAGTCAACACACATCGGGTTTACTCGATCTAGCTAAGCATGTCACCCTGTTCATACTAAGAGACCCAATTCATGCACTGTAAATAATCTTATTCTTAATTAGATAAAATGTAACTCATTATATTATTTGGATGGCTCGCTGAGGGTCCATAAAATCCAACATGAGCATGGGAAATGTTTTGGTACTTGGGTTGAGAACTCCTAGATAGCAACTTATCAAACTTTTGATTTAGCAATTCAAGTTGGTATGCAAGATCTTGTGATGCACCCAATTGGTTTACTTCTCTTTTCTTTTGTAAAATAAATGGAGATCTATCCGAGTAGGGAGAAGTCAAGTGGATAGAATTCTTGCTAAGGGTTTCAAAGAGGTTCCAAGCTCCATTTTTTATTTTGGTTAGAAAGGTCCCAGCACAAGTGACATCAATTATTTTCCTGTGCTTTTCAATGAGTTAGGTATAGAACCTTTCAACAAGTTGCCACCTAGGAACTTGGTAATGAGGGCACATCCCTTAATAAGTTGTTAAAATGTTCTTTTCTTGAGATTTTTGATTGAACTTCTTTTGAAATTTGATTTCCTAAATTAAGTCTCAGCGCCCAGATTTTCAACCAATTGCCTCTTATTATTTATTATACCGAGAAAGCATTTCTTGATATTATCTTCAAGGTAAGGAGGATTGTGGACCAATAGATTGCTGCATCTACACCTACGCTCCATATTTCTTCCTACCATTATTTGACAAATCAGGACTTACAAAATAATGTTTGTTATCTTATTACTTGCATAGAAAAAAAAACAAATATTACTAACTACATAATTAAGCTAAATGGCATATTATTAACCAAATATTCATATATTCCTAAATAAATTCACTCATACACAAAATGCACTAATCTAATATAGTTATGCAGGTAATGTTGCAGAACTAACATAAATTAAGCATGAATTATATAAACAATCATGTGTTTATCAATCACCTAACTTTGAAGGAGTTCACATATAATAGCGGCCATCACATTAGTATTGGCATACTCCGAATGAGGCATTGTACAACTGAAAATGTATGTCTTCCATTTATTAGGATAAGTTAGGAGTAAAGTGAGCGGTGGGCCCCAAATTGATAGTCAGAGTAAGGAACTCATTGAGCAAATTAAGAAGAATCTTATGGCAACACACAGCTGATAAGAGAGCTATGCAAATTGTAGGCAAGGAGAGGTTTACTTTGATTATGGTGGTTTTGATTTCCTTCAAGTATCACCTATGAGGGGCATATAGAGGTTCAAGATAAGGGGTAAGTTGGCATTGAGATTCATTCCGCTTCGAGACCCTAGAGTAAGTTGGGCTCATCGCATACGTAGTTGCACTACTGCCACAGCTAGTTGGTATAATGACATTTTTCATATCTCAATCCTACGAAAGTACGTTCAGAACCCGAACCATGTTCTCAGTTATGAAAATATAGGGATCAAAGACAACTTGACATACTAGGAGCAGTCGGTGCAGATCTTAGATCAAATGGTTTAGAGTGGAGAAACAATGAGGTCCCTCTAGTGAAGGTATTGTGGAAGAGCTAGAAGTATAAGGAAGCAACCTAGGAGTGAGAAGCAGGGATTAAGGAAAAATACCCAGAACTATTCACTGGTGAGTCTATAATACCCTAGTTTGATTCTCTTTAACACTACAAGAATTTGGAATCGATGGCAAAAGTGTTTAAACCGATGCTAAAAATCGATGGCATTACTACCGTCGTCATTTTGTTTTGCCATCGATTGTAAACAAAATGCGACGTCAAATTATCGTTACCCCATCGAACGGATTGGAACTTTTGCCATCATTTTATAACTGACAACATTTTTATTTCCCATCATTTACAAATAAGCAACGGGGATTGTACATCACATTTTCCCACATTAACACACCACTTGTGGATTTTTTCCATTGTTTAAATGTAAATGACATCACTTTGAAAAGTGACAGTGTAAATATTTATGTCGTCGCTTATTAGATAAGCAACAACAAATAGCTATTTTTTTCAAAAAGTATATATTTTAAATGTCGTTGATAATTTAGCTTTACCGTCGCTTATGAAGTGACGGTGTAAATATTTATGCTATTTTATATTTATGACGGTGTAAATATAGCCATGTTTCTTTAAAAAAAAATTACTGTTTAATGTCGTCGATTATTTAAAAAATCAATGGCAAAGTAAGGGAATTTCTTTTTGAAATTTGAAAATTATGGAAAACACTTGCTATTCCAAATATGAATTATTTAAAAAGTAAAAAGTTTTGTAATGCTATTACACCTAGCGAAACATTTATTTTTATACAAAATGTCAAGAATGAAAACAAGTTTCATATTCCACAAAATTAAACTATGATACAAAAAAAATTTCATAATGAAATATTTACATATAAAAGAAAACACGTAATAATAAGAAAAAAAAAAGAAAAATCAAAACATTGTCGCGCCGATGCCACCAGCTCCACCAGCCCTGCCCATGTCTTCGTCGTCTCGTTTGTGGGTGGTGTAATCAAATGGAGATGGATGCTCTGACTGTCCCTTCTTCAAAAGAAGTAGAAACTGTTGAATCTTATCATCTGTCTTACTCATCTGAGACTGCATGACATCCATCTGGTTCTTCATCTCTGCCTCTCTCTTCTCTCTCTCCTCCTCTCATCTCTACAATGTGTCGATCTTTTGGCTTAGCTGATCGACGACACTAGATGAGACGACCACTTTCCTCCCAAACCAACTAGACAAGGTGTGCACCCTCCCCATGCTACGAACAAAATCATAGTGGTCCGATGGCATCACAGTCCTAAATGCTTCCTCTAGATTGAAAGGCTGTTGGATGCTATCACAGTTCTCGTCGAAGGGGGGATGCACCAAGTGAACTATTCTCTCTTAAACGTATTAAAAATTATTAATATAATATATATACAAAGTTATAAAATTTTTGAATTTAGGAAACTTCATGAATCCACCTACGAGTACCCACAACTGCAGGCTTGCTATGGGTGACCTCATAGATGTCTATCCTACTCATCTCTCTCCCATCATTTAAAAAAGACTGAAAATATGAAAATGATACAATTTTGTTAAGACCATCACTAAAGTAAATAACTTTCAAGTGCAAAGTTGTTATAATAAACTTACGTAACGGCTCTTGACCATCTCAATACATCTTCAACCCAGACAGTGGGTCTGTACTGGAGCTTTGCCCTATTGGCTTTATTTTTCCTTACTTGCTCCTATAATAAAAGCATATATATATAAATTACTAAACAAATTCATCTTTTATTATAAATTTAAGATATATGAATTTAAAATAAATATTTAGAATCAATTACTAACCTACGCTTTGGGATCCATCCAATGCTCACATGCCTTCTTCCAGTGTTTAAGCATGACATCAGGAGGGCAATTCTCCATTGCCTCCTTGGGTGACCTATTTGAGACAAACTAAATAACAAATATAAAATGTTAAAAATAATATATCAAATCATATACATAATAAACATGTAAATGATTAGAAATTTTTACTTTTCTTTGTCTCTGTCCTCCAATCTTTGTGGAGCTTAGTGACGTGCTTAAGGATATGCCTAGGGGCATTAGGGTTGTCACCCAATCATAACTCACCTACATTTATTTTGAGAAAATACACCAATCTTACATAAAAATAATTTTAAGATAAAGTTATAGAAGTAATATTTAAGACTTATTTGTTGAGACCTCTCTTTTTATGAAACAAGATTATGTTTTATTGTGAACTAATCTTCCAGGATCACACACAAATCCTCCACGTCGATCAAAATGAAGATTCTGAAGAGTTAATGTATCTTCTAGTTTAAGTAGTTGAGTCTAGAAATTTTGTACAGAATCTCAAATTATTTTTCACGCTAAACGTACTTTTCTAAAATCAAGTTTTAGGTAAATTGATCGACCAATTAATAAAATGATCGACCAAACCTCTTTAATCGACCATTAAATTTAGTTAATTGATCAAATTTATTCAAATTAGGAAGTTGATTAAAATACCTTTAATTAATTGATCAATTAGCTTAATTAATCAACCAATAAGTGATCAATCAAATAACTAGTTTAACCGACCAAAAACTATTTTGATCAACCAAACTACCTTAATTGATCAACCAAATGAATTCAAAAAACTTCCTTTCTAGGTCGATTTTCTAGTATAAATAAAGGACCTTGGTAGACTTTTTCTACACACAATCAAGAAAGAAAATTTTCTAGAAAAAAAACACTCGTGCTTTCATCTCTGTAGTGTTTTTACTCTTCTACTCCTACACTTTCAAAAGCACTCCAATTAAAAGGCCTCTACGAAAATGTCGGTTTGATTTCCATTGAGGTTCTATAGGATTTCATTGTATTTACATTTATCTAGTGCTTTGATTTAGGTCCCAAGTTATTTTGGGAAGACCCGTTGTTGTTGTGCTTCTCTTCAGGTTGTTAAGAGAAGGGAATTTGTAAGAAGTTGTGCCATCCTCGTTCAAGTGGTTTGTGATAGTGGATTGACTAGCACTGTCTGGTCAAGAAAATCCTAAGTTGAGAGGCTTAGGTAGTAGTTTTTACCTGTAAGGGTTTCCACTATAAATCATTGTATATATTGTAGGATTATTTTTATTGTGCCATATATTTTTTTACAATCAATATCACGCTTAATCTTGTGTTTGTGGCCAAGTAAGATCCGTGCAGGTAGATCGCACATGCACTACTCTTTCACTATTGCATTACCTCTAATCGTCGGAGGAGTTGCCTTTTCAGCTCTGTGGGAACCCTCCTTTAGTCAAACTAGCAAAGTGGCATGATAGAATTCACCATCGTGCCCACTCGACTAATGAAACTTGGGTAATTCTCTACCTCCCCCATGGATCTACGCCTAATCGTTATTCTGAGGCCCTCGGGGATAAGTTGGAGATCTAGATTCTTTGTCTTCCCCCCTATCCTTTTCTTACTCTACCTGCGTAGACATTAATCATATTAATTAATTATATATATCAAATATATAATAAGTTTTAAAATATAGAGGTAAAATAATTTTTAAAAGTATAGGAGTTCTTACAATACTTATACTCGCCGCGCTCAGGTCCACATGTACTAGGAATGTACTCTCAACATGTTCCTCCTCCTCCTCCCCCTCCTCCTCATTATTCTCATCCTCATCCTCTCCCTCTAATGCCCACAACTCTAGCTGATAATCTAGATCAACTGGTACTCACTCTGGCTCAATAGGAGGAATCTTCTTCCCTTTTCGCTTCCCCCCCTCCCCCCGCATATATTACATCACGAGATCGTGTCAGGTCCCTGGGTCTTAGAAAATGTGACTAAAAGGGAGCCTGGTGTAAGGGGAGTGGCTGAGCCTGGGGAGATGGCTCGGGCTGGGTGGATGGTTGTCTGAGAGGGAGCCTTTTTATTAGCTTTTTTCTTAAACCCCTTCATCTACAACAACAAATAAATAAAAAAATTAATACAGCTGAAAATAATATATAAAGCATTAATGCAAAAATAAACAATTACATAAAGGAAACCTATAATTAAACAAATACACAAAGGAAGTACAGAAATGCGAAAATATGAAATGCATAAGGTAAACATAAAGGAAACAAAGTAAAGAAATTGTTACTAACCTTAGATATCCATATCTATTGCATTTGAATGTAGATGACCTTCTTCCATTAATTCTTGGTATGCTTCAGATTGTGCGTCAAAATGATTGCACAGTACTATTTTTATTGGTATAACCCAACCACTTATGCTGCTTGACATGCCAATGTGAATGGTTCAAAAGATTGACGAATTTGACGGTTATAATTTAAACTCAATATTTGTATTTGATATCCATTTTGAAATCAATGCCTTCTTTAAAAATATCAAACCAATGACAATTAAACAAGACAACTCTGCGATCATATCTGAAGCTGCTCTATAATTTCTTAGATTTCACCGCAGTATTCATCTGGATCGGTGGTAAGATCAGAATCAACAACTCCAGCCTGTTATGTAATCTTCCTATCATTAATTTCTTTTATTCTGAATCTGAACCCATTTATTATATATCCAGAGTAGTAATATTCATAATATAATGGTATATCGATAATTACATCAAAATCTAGTATCCATTGTGGGTCCTTATCCTCTTTCAATTAATGAAATAGTGTTTGAACCAATCCAAGAAGTCAAATTCAAATGTACTTAATGAGATAATCATTTGAATTCCTCCTAGAGTGGATCAATCTCTAGAATTTGCTTTAAAATATATAGATGTGTCCAACGTCTGTTAATTTTCAAAATTGGCTTGTATTTTGTACGAAGAATTGGCTTTTCTCTAATATCAAAAATCAATAGACATTCTTTATCATTTTCATTATATTCCCCCTTATAGTTCCTTTGAAGTTATTTAAAGTGGTTGTCTATTTCATTAATGTACATAGATGTAAAATTTATACACTCCTCCACGAGATAATCTTCTACAATTGAACCCTCCAGCTTTAGCTTGTTCAAAACATAATCTTTTAGCTTTTTCAAAAAATGCTCCACAGGATACATCCATCTGAATTGTATAGGTCCACTGATTCTCGCTTCATTTGCAAGATGCAACGGGAGATAAACCATTACATTGAAGAAGGTTGAGGGAAGAATCTATTCGATCTTCCAGGGAGTAATGATTATTTATTTATCCTGGTGGTCTAACATATCATTTTGTAGTGTCTTTAAACAAATAGCTTTGAAAAATCTGCTCATTTCTGTGAAGGAATCAACAACTGACTTAGGCAGTATCCCTCATATCACCAGTGGAAACAATACTTGCATATAAACATGAGACTCATGACTTTTCAAGCCATAAATCTTCTTCTACACTTCATTCACACAATGAGAAAGCTGCAATGAAAATCATTTGGCACCCAAATGTCCTTTAAGAAGGAGAACTATCTACTCTTCTGATCCTAATTCAAGTTGTAAATAGCAGGTGAGAAGTAGCTATCATTCTCAAGAATATGCAGCTCAGGATGAATCCCCAAACTCTTCATGCATGTCTTTTGTTGTTTTCACCATGTCCTTTAGATCATTGATCAAATTTAATATGTCTAAGATATTGTCCATCACATTCTTTTCGATGTGCATAACATCTAAGTTATGACGTATTGTAAGATCATGGAAGGTCCATAAAGAAAATGCTTTTCTTTCGAAATCCAAAATTTTTCATAATTGTCTAATCATGTTTGAATGGTCAACCCAACCATATCTCTCCAATTTCTTGTAATCTCCCCATGTTAACCTGACCCGGCAACCTGATAGAATCTATAGTAAGTTTATTTTTTAGATTTTTCTTTTAATACCAACACATCCTGCTATCAAATTTACCCCTAAACTATGATGTTCACCATCTATATTCAGTGGGTAGAAATCTACGGTGCCCTAAGTAACAGAACTACTTGCTTTTCGACAGTTGCATGTAATGAGTATCTTCCATACAGATTGGACAAGCAAACTTTCCCTTAGTACACCAACTTGACAAATTTGCATATGCTGTAAAGTTGCTTATGGTCTACAACAGTGCTATATGCATTTGGAAGAATTCTCTCTTTTCTACATCATACGTCTTCATGCTGGTGTACCACAACTATTTGAGTTCATCGATCAATAGTTGAAGGTAAACATCTATTGCATTTCCTTATTATTTTGGACTGGGGATTAATATGGTTAGCATCATGAATGACTATTTTATACACAACCAGGGAGATAAGTTATAAGTAACCATTGCCACTAGCCATATAGAGTACGATGGATACATACTCTTAAATGAATTAAATCCATCACTTGCAAGACCCAACCGTACGTTTCTTGCCTATAAAGAGAATGAATTATTTCTGTCGTCAAATCTCTTCCACTCGTTTGAATCAATAGGATGACGTATTTCTCTGTCTTGAGATTTATAATCGTGGTGCCATGTCATCCACATTGCAGTTTTACTTGATATAAAAAGACGTTGAAGCCTAGGTGTCAATGGAAAGTAACGAAGAACCTTCTGAGGATGTTTCTTCTTACTTTCATGTCTACCTCTCTTATATCTCTCATGTCCACATTCGGGATAGTTACTCAAGTTTGCGAATTCATTTCTGAACAGAATGCAGTCATGCATTGATCATCTGACAGTCCAAACCAAGTTTACGAATCTATTTCCTTGCCTCATACAATGAAGTAGAAAAAGCATTGAGGTTATTCAACAACTTAGCAATGAACTGAAGCATTTCTGACATGAATTTAACACTTGCTCTATTCATAACCTTAAGCTGAAACATCCTCAACAAAAATGACAACTTAGACATGCTCGTAACCCTAGGAGCAATAGGATCCTCAGCCTCTTAATAGATCATACAACATATCACAACTTCTTAATGGATCTTCTTCATCTGCATTTATATCATCTCCTGCTCTCATCTCATTCAGCATTTCTTGTATTTCTTCACTTCCACTATCAGCAATCTCGTCATATCAATCTCTTTGTCAACAATCAATTCATTGTTTCTAACTTCCCTAGTAAAATCCTCTCCATGAGCGTCCCAATTAGTGTAATGCTGCTACCAACCATTACAAATCAAGTGCTCAAGCATAGTGTTATGCTCATATAAGGAACCATTTAAATATCTTTTACATGGTTAGAAGATTTTATCAAGCATATCTTCTTACCTAAATATCTTCCTATCATCATAAAAGGCCCAACCTAGAAATGAAATTACTCCATCCTTATATCTGGTGTAATCTGAACTCCTCAATCCAATCCAAGACTTGTCCATGATAACCTAAAATTTAAGGTAAACAACCACTAATTAGGAAGGGAAAGGAGTAAATGTGTATCTTGATTAAGTTTTTTACTTTATAGTCCATCCTTGAAGATTTGATCACAACTTAGATTTACTTGATACATGTAATTATTTTGTGGTGAAATTTCAACAGCATCTCCCTACACTTCTCCAGTGATGTACACACATCTAATTGACCAAAAATGTTTATTTATGCATGTTTCTAGTGTCATAAAAATATTTATGCATTATAAATATTGCATAACATGTATCATCATGCATTTAGGTTATATTGTATAAATTTTAAGTTAATTTTCTCTTTTTGTGGCTAAGGAACAGGGAAACATTTATCGGGGCCTTGGATTGAAGATCCAACCATACGGATCTGATTAGGGCGACGATTGAAGTTCAACGACTCTAAGATCGCCCTGATTGGACCTCTGTAGCATCAGATGCAATTCAAGAAAGATAAGAGGCCAAGGGGCACGATGGTGTAAAATCCAAACTTTAGATGATAAATCCAACCACACGGATGGATTCGAATCAACGATCGCAACCCAACGACATGAAAATTGGTCCAATCCGACATCTGTGGCACCATCTACAAGTCAAAGAAGATGGACGACCATGATGGCTCCACGTGGCACCAACACAGCTGCCCAACACCTTCGGCGTACTTTCTCTTCAGTAAAAGTCACACAATCTCGACCGTTGGATCGAGATCCAATGGCTGAGAGTGTCGCAGCCTTAAAACAAGAACGCGACACAAAGAGGAGCTTGGCGCATTGGTTGAGTGCCTTGTGCGATACGTTGGGCACGGGTTCAAATCCCCACTCGTGTCTCTAATCAGCAGCGCGAATGCGAGCTTTCAATTTGGTCATCCGATCTACATCGAGCAGGCACAACAATGCCACATGCCGCAAGGAGACACCAGCGCTTGAGAACTCACGGATATACGCACGATATAACATGTAGAGGCAGAATTGAACGTGTGATGGAGCATGGATCTGAACCCTTAGATCCTCATCTGACGCTCCACGTCCTTCCTAGTCGCGGTCTCAGTACACGACCTTAAGACATCCGTGACTTCTCACGGCCATCCGATTGAGGTTGGGCAAGCATAAGGAGCTAACAACTGAAGGCAGAGAGGCGGGGGCACACACGTGCTTCAACAATGTGGGTCTTGTGGGTCTTTAGTGACGTTTATATTCGTCACTAAAGACCCCAACAATTAATGTGTAAAGCCTCAAAAGACCTTTTTGCCCCCAATTCCTACACCTATAAAAGGGGACCCCTACCACTCATTTTCTTCATCTCTTCCTCTCTTCTCTCATCCCTTCCATAGCTCAACAAGCTTGTCCCAAACACGGGATGCTCCATTGGAGTTAAAAATATAATTTTTCCACCTCACCCCGTTCGTGGAGCATCCCACAGTTATCCTCTCACCACCATTCAGGGAGCAAATCTAGCTACGATGTCACCCTACTTCGTCCACCTTCCTCTGTCTTCGTTCTCCCTCGTCCAACATCTCACCACCTTCACCCGGGCGCTCTATCAACGCGACTCATCCTCCAAGCAACCGTCAAGGAGGTGATGGGAACACCATCATGAGCCATAACTAGCTCAATTTGGTCTAATAAAGTCAACAAAAGCTCCTACATATCAGTCAAAAGGTCTCTTGGGCAAGATGAGTTGTGTTGAGAAGAAAAGATGAAAATAGGGTTATTTCTTCAATTTTATCATCTTATCACGAATGCAGAATAACCACGAGGTTTTTCAGGGGTTACTAAAGGTTGAATATGCATTGAAGCCTAATAAGTGGGTCCATGTAAATAGAAATGGGTTTTCACGTATTTCAAGAATTAATGGACATCTGAAACCCTAAAAATAGACCTGCTTAATTAACTGAGGTTATGGTCGGGATAAAATTAATTTAAACCCTCTAAAAATCATATAAAAATATTCTCTAGGGTTTGGCATCCTTAATTTGACCATCTGAACCAATTTTGACCTAAAATAGAGTCTTAGATAGATAGTTGCCCTAATTTGGGTTTCTGCGAAATTTACCTAGTCAAAATTGGTCAAAACCTATTCCAACTTCACCATCAAATTCCTTGGGTCAAAATTAGGTTTTTACCAAAATTTGGGCCCAATCAGATATCACCTTGACCTAGTTTGCATTCCAGTCCAAACAGTCTCTTCTTATCACACAATAGCCCTTAACTTTTTGAATTATTTACAAATAGGTCCCTAACTTTTTCATCACCTTCACATTTAGGTCCTCAATGCCATTGGTGTGAACACACCAAGCTCTGTCGAGATTCGAGCGAGGATTTCTTGCTCGATTCTCAATCAAACTCTCCCAAATTTGAAAGGGAGATTCCTTGAGGTATTCCCTTCCAATTAAACCTGGCCATGAACCCTGATTCATTTCCAATCTTCCATGTGAACACATGAAAGATGTGGGTATCAAGTTTGCGCGAACTTTCTGAGCTTCTCAAGCTTGTTTCCAAGCTCGAAGCTCCTCTTTTTTGGCTTATAAAAGGATCAGGGGCAAGAACCCATGCTCCTTAGCAAATTTTGGCCAAAGAGAACCTTCTCTCTTCTCTCTTCGGCCACCTTCGCAATTTTCTCCAGTGACCTCTCTCCAACCTGCTCCTTCGCACCTCCAACCATGAAATTGGAGGTGCCACCATCTTCCTTTCTTCCTTGCGCACCTCTCCAGTCAAAGGGAGGGCATTCCTCTGCCTCAATCGCCGTCCCTACTATCTTCTCCGACTCCAATCAGCCACAACAGAAGCCCTCCACCTATCTCCTCCTCTCCTAAGACCCTCTACTTCTCTTTCCCACACTCACAACACACGCACGACCTCCAATCACTATCTCCCCCTCTGTCTTCTCCGCCTCTGGTAGAACTCCGACGAGCTCGTCTACACTCCACAGACCACCATCTGCCTTGCCACAACTCCCAAAATCTCCATCGTTCCACCGCGATTAAAACCCCTCTCCTATTTCAAGGATCCACCCACCGAATCGCACCACCGAACTCCACCTCCTTCGCACACCTTCTCCAACTCTGTCAGCCCTCTACACGCACGCATTCACCAGACAACCACCACTGACGCACGATGACCCTTTTGAGCTTATCTGACAAGATCGAGAGGCTATGCTTTCCTTTTTAGGTGTTCGGTAGATGTCCGCCGCCACGACCATTTTCTCCGACCTCCACTGCAATACTCTGGCTGCATTCTTCAGTGCTATGACCTCCAGGTGCTACGGTTTATCTCCAGGAGTCTCCCCAGGCATCCAATTGTGGTCGCTAGTGTCATCCTCAATTGAAAGCCAAACCTACTGCTACTACGCATGCAACGAAGGTGATGTGGGATAGTCCCACATCGTGGAACACAAAAGCGAGCGTAGCATACAAATTGAATTTGTGAAGATATCTCTTCGCCTCAGTAACCACGAGGGTGAGGTCCTCCCATGCATATGCATACGCACGCCCTCGACTGCACTCATGCCTCGCGGATCTGGGCCTTGGTCTATTTACCCGGTTACCTGGATCTGGTCTGGTTTGCCTGATCTTGAGAGAGAGAAGAGGAAAATTGATGATAACGTCATCATCAGCCATATCTAGCTTTAATTAGTCATAATGAAGGACTAAATGCTCCTACATAATTACCAGAGAGCCATAATTCACTGCAAATCCTTTCTGAGAGAAATACAAGAAACCAGGGTTAAACCTACAAGCTTACCATCATATCATGAATGTAGAATAACCGTAAGTTTTCTCAAGGGTTAATTAAGGGTCAAATGGTCTTAATTGTCTAACAAGCAGTCCCGTGCAGACAGAAATGGGTTTTCACGCATTACGAGAATTAAATGACTTCAGAAACCCTAAAAATAGTCCCACTTAATTAACTAAGGTTCTGCTCAGGATAAAATTCACCTAAATCCTCTAAAATTCATCTCAAAATATTCTCTATGGTTTGGTATTCTTGATTTGACCATTGGAACCCGTCTTAACCCAAAATAGAGTCTCAGACAGACATTTGCCCTAATTTAGGTTTTTGCATAAATTACCTAGTCAAACTAGGTTAAAACCAAAATCTAACTTCACCATTGGATTCTTTAGGTCCAAATTAGGTTTTTACCAAAATTTGGGCCCAATCTGAGATCATCTTGACCTAGTTTGCAATTTGGTCCTGTCTGACTCTTTTATCTCACACTCATGTCCCTAACTTTTGAATTTCTTATAAATAGCCTCCCAAATTTGTCGTATTCTTCACAAATAGGTCCCTACCGCACTCAACTCCTAATCCTAAAGATCTGGCAACCTTTAAATGGGAAGATCTCCCTGATTTCTCACTCAATCCCTTCCAAAATTGGAAGGGATATTCCTTGAGGAGTCCCTTTCCAATGAATCAGATTCGAAGCCCAACAACCTTCCCAATCTCTCATGCGAACGCATGAGAGATTCGGGTATCCCATAGATTTCCAACTTCGATGACTTTCCTAGCTTGGGAAGCTTGCTTCCCAAGCTCAAATCGACCTCTAAAGACCTATAAAAGACTCCCCAGGGCAGACCGTGCCTCTCACGCTCGATTTCGACCGGAGTTACCCCCAAATTCTTCCCTCCTAATCCGACCGAAGCTCCTCAATGTCCGGTGACTCCTCCTGATCCTCCTCGCCGTCCGACCGCAATACCAGCGATGGGTTCCTCCCCCTCAGCTTCTTCCGCGTCACGCCATACCAGCAGGCGCTTCCCAACCTCCGTCGTCATCGCCGTTCCCACCTACCAAAGTACCTTCGTCCCCAGCGCTGACGTACCCCCGGTGTCGTTCTCCCTCCCTTCCTCCATTAGATTAGGGTTAGATTAGTTTATCTTAGCTCATAGGTTAGTTTCCCCTCCTTAAACCTTAGTTTCAAACCCTCGACGCCGCCAATCACCTTCATCTTCCCCGTCTCCGACCATTCCTCCGGTGAGGTGTATCCGCCGCAACACCCCTCCATCCGCCTCGCCAACCACCTCATAACCTTCACCTCGACTCCACCAACCAAACCCTTCTCCCTATTTACCACTCCACTCACCCACATCATCCACCAAACAACCCATCACCACGTCTATTTCTGCCTCCGACCGGCCACAATAGCCCGCCATCCACCACGAAACCACTGCCAACACATTCCACACCCTCTGGTGATACTGGTGAACGTATTTAATTGGGTCGAAAGGCTGTGCTTCTTCTCTCAGGTGTTCGTCGTGTCTCCACCACTGCTGCCATCAACGCCACCACGTTCTTCGAGTTCCAGGTAGTAATAGCTCCAGGTCGAACCCCCAGGCAGCGCGGGATGGTTCCAGGTCTCATCCCAAGTCCCTACTTAGAAGCTTCAGCCACTGCCATGCATCAATTGGATGAAGATCTCATAGCAGCTACGCAAGAAGAAGTCCTGCAGATTTAGTCCCACATCGTGGGTCTTCGAAGCAACGCAGCCAAATAAATTGAAAAAGTGAAGTGGGTTGTTTGCCTCAATCACTCGGGGGGTGAGGTACCCCGCACCCTTCACTCGCCTCGCCCTTGACACACACCACATGGGCCTGGCTCCGACCCAACCCTCCTAACCCAGGCACACCTCAGCTGCTACCCTACGCCGGTAGCCCTGGTCCCAGGTGCGCTTAGATCCGAAACCCGACTAGCCGGTACTATGCATGGCCTTGGGAGGGCATGAAAGAGAACTCTGGGAGAGCGGAACCTAGAGAGAGAAGGAGAGAGAGAGAACGGGGACAGGGGGTTTTTGCTCTCACTGGGACCTGTGCGACACTTAGTCGCAAGGAGAAGAAAGGCTGAAGATGACAAAGCAAAAAGAACAGAAGGCAGAGGAAGAAACAGAGAAAGAAGAAGCAGAGAAAGAGAAAAACACTGTAGAATTAGACATTTAAGACATATAATCCTACCATCAGACGTCCAATTCTCCTGTTTCAGGCTAATTAACTTGATTAATATTGAGCATCTACTTGCTATGATTATGAGGAGTAATTGGTGATCAAATCACCATTTTACTCCATTCTTTTTGCACATTGATACTTGACATTATTGCTATATCATTCTGAATTAATTCTAATTGCAATTTCTTATATCTTTGACTCAAATTGTGTGCTCATTTAGATTATTTGTTGAGATTAGCGATTGAATTCCTATTTTCTCCTAGCAAACGACCTTGAACTTTCATTCAAGTATAAATTTTATCTGTTTTTCAAGCTATTTTTTAGGATTTATTACTACAATGAATGCATCTTTTAAAACCTCGATTTAGCCCTAATAACAAAAACTGAAGAGAGAGAGCACGCGAGGCTAAGGGGGTTTTTGCTTCAGAGAATACGATCTGACACTTAGCCAATTTCATGAATCCCTCCCCTGCGCATGAAGAGAAAAAGCAAAAGAGAAAAGAGAGAAGAAGAAAAGAGCCTAAGGAGAAAGGAAAGGAAGAAGAACAAGCCAAGAAGAAGAGTACCCTCTTGGCACTGTAGCATCTGGACGGTTAAGCCGTCTGACTGAAGTTCCAACCATCTGATCTCTGACAGGGAGTGCATTATGCAATCATCATACGTGGCATTTGGTTGATTGATACTATTGTATTATTTAAGTATAATTGTAATAGGGTAATTTGGTGATTCAAATCACCATTTTACCCTGATCTTTTTGCCACATTGACTTTTGAATCTATATTTACATCATTTGTGCTTGAAATTGCTATTACATTGTTATATTCTTGCTTAAAATTGTGATCTTGAGATAAATTGTCATATTGCTCCCTGTGTTCGATCTCGGATTTCTTTCAAACTATAAATTTTAAGTGTTTTGCATGATTTATCAGCTATACTATAGCGCATTACTTTTAAACCACCAATTCAGTGCGTGAACAGGAGGATAACTTCTCTCCCTCTTCTCTTTATCGCTTTCTAGATTAGATTTTCCCCTTTCTAGTGCAACGAGTAGTTGTATTGAACATGATTACGTGGTTATGAAACATTTGTCTATTCTCTCTCTATTTTCTCTTTATTTTGTATTATTCTCTCTCTGTCTTCTATTAATTATTCTTTAAGTAGATAGCTAGTGTAGATTTAATTCAACCAGCTAATCTACTTCATGACAACAAATATAAACGTGATTTTTTATCAAACGTACGCCTCCCCATGTTCGACTAGGGACTCACCAGAGTTTCGGTTAAATTATCTGTTTGACTGATTTTTACACAACTACAATGACGGGTTTTCAAAACTCAAATTTTCAGTGTACAAATCCCATCCAACATTTTGGCGCCATTGTTAGGGAGGAAATGCTCTTTGATTTCTCACGTTTTCCTACCTTACTTATCTTTTACCTAACTTTTCTCTTTTCCTACTATGATTGCAGGTACTCTTTTGAGGCGAGCAAAAGCTGTAGATTAGAGTAAAGTGCTGTTGAAGGGATTGTAAGTATACCCCACCTCCACCCACTAGTTTTCATTCTATCACCTAATAACACAAACTCTAATTAACCTAGGAGCTCTCATAAACCCTAAGGTTAATCTTGGTTGTCTGTTTGTCACCTCCACCTGCCTCACCCTCCATTTAGAAAAGAGAAAATCTAAAAAAAAATCTCACAGAGGTACACAACCTCTTCTTATTCTTCTTACTCAACTGGTAACCTAATCTTTGGAATTGGTACACCCATCAATACATAATTGAGTAGAAATCATATTAGGTAATCACTTGTGTGCCTAATTCAGTGGTATATCAAGCCAATTGTTTAAGTTGTTTGGGCCGCACCATTTCATCTAAAACTAACTCATTGAGTAGCTGCCTATTACGGTTCAACTTTTAGGAATTAACTAGGAACTCCACATTCTTTTAAGTTTTAAAGGAAGATAATTTCACCTGTGATTTCAAAACCTGGTGTGCCAACTAAACTTGATTTAATACACCTAAAGTTGAATCCTAAAAGCTACTAAGTAAGATTTAAACCCTAAAATTCACTGCATCCAAAAATAATCTTGCTTGAAAATCATTGGTTGTGTACGCACACACATTGAAATTGATCTTTAAGGGAACAACCCAGATAAAGGGCCCATCACATTCCAAAGTACGTTCAAACCTAACCCTAATTAAAATAGAGTAGACATTAGCCTTAAGGATTGGACTCGCTCTTCTGGGCCCAGATCGAGATTATTTTCAATTAATCTGACTCTACCGTTCAATCTAATGTTTAGCTAGGGGAACAGAGTCAAACAATCGCAGTTGAGGGTATCAAAGGAACCTGAGGAGAAAGCCAAGGGAAGAACCTTCTCCCTAGCCCCTCCCTCTAACTAGTTGGATTGACTGGAAAGAACTAAATCAAATCGTTCTTTTCATCTCAAGATGGGTTCTAGGAGTCTGTAGATCTTTAGGCTATCCCACTTAAGGACGGGTTTGAGTGTTTGTATTGCAGGGAACTTTTCTTCCTCCTATTTTGTCATGGATCCTTCCACATCCTACACACATTTCCACTCCTACCCTCCTGACATTTCTTATCCCCAAGATGATTATTATCCCAACCATACTTATTCTTACCCATCTACTAGTTGGGATAATCCTGATTGGGAATACAGTTCCAGACCTCCATGTTCAGGGTCTAACCCTAAACACCATGATTGTGATTTCTATCCTTCACTGAGCTATAATGATTATAGATCTCCACTCGTTGATGATCAATTTAACACAATCTATAATCAAGAAGGATATCTTGATTACAACTCCTACCCTCCCCCAGATTACACTGTATATAGGTCACCACCCCTCTTTGAACAACCCAAAATGACCTATTATCATGGAGGGTATCAAGAACCTCAATTTGTTGACTACCCTGGATTGAAACCAAACCCACCCAACCCTAAACCAAACCATTTGGTTCAAGTGAACCAGGTCCAAGATAGGGTGTTGGCTAACTTAAGGAATACCATTCAATCTTTAGAAGCTCAGCCAATACCCTGCACTAAAGAATTGGAGCCTCTGATTCAAATAATTGATGATCTTAATAATTTTAATCAAACAAGTGGGCACACCTTACATTAAAAATAATTTTAATCAAAAAAGTGTGCACACTCCACATTCAAAATAAAGCACACAAGTGGGACATTCAATTAAATTAAAAACATTGAAATTATACCTCCAATCTGAGTATGGCTGACATTGATAACCTGTAATTTCAAAAGGAAAATTAATTAAATAACATATTATTATTTTATCAAGAACTTTACAACTTATATAAAATTATTATAACTATTCTAATTTTTATGTTAATAACATATATTATGTTATTAAGTAATATAGGATTAAGAGGAGGAGGAGGAGGAGAAAGGCCACTGGAGAGTTTTAGATGACTTTAGATGCTTGTACAATAAGTTGGAATGATTTCAAGAGATTTGATTTCGATCTGAGAGCTTTTGCCAGTGGCTACAGCTGCTCTTCCTAAAGAGTTTAATTGTATGATTTAATTGGCTTTTGGGATGATATGGGGTTTGTGATGGTTTTTGGAAGATGGATATTGCATAGATCTACGGGTTAGTTGCTTAAAAAGTTTTAAAATGTATGAGATGAGATTTAGATTAGATTGAAGCTTGTTGACAGCAATAGTTGATCACTTAGACTGGATAGAATTTGAATATCAAAATTCTGAGCAAATCCTGATGAAAATGGCTTCCTTTCAATTTCTAACCATTTATGAGCCTTTTTGTAGCATTTCTTCTACAAATATGGTGAAAAATACAAAAATATTGAAAATAAATAAATAAAAAGTGTAGTGAGTAAGAATAACATATTTTGAACATGTGTGCGTGATTAGGTTTATATTTTAGTGTTTCTAGTATTTAGAAAATACCAGTAGAAGTTTTGTTTTCTTATTTAGTTATAAATAAAATTCTAAACTAAAAACCTAAAGAGAACCCAGTCCAACTTAAACTTTCCTAGTTTCATCTTCTTTCTTTGTTCACTTTCCTAATGTTTAGATCTATGTTTCCAGCATTTTTGAATAATTTCTATGGCTTACTCTCAATTTCTAACCATTTTTGAAACTTTTTCCAGCATGTATTCTAAAAATATGGTGAAAATTACAAAAATATTATAAATAAATAAATATAAAATGTAGTGAGTACAAATAACATATTTTGAACATGTGTACATATTAGTTTTAGGTTTTAGTGTTTCTAGTATATAGAAAATGCTAGTAGAAGTTTAGTTTTCTTATTTAGTTATAAATAAAATTCTAAACTAAAAATCTAAAAAGAATCCATTCCAACTTAAACTTTCCATGTTTCATCTTCTTTCTTTCTTCACTTTCCTAATGCTTAGTAATGAGCCATAACTACATCATTTTGATCTAATTAAGTCAGTAAATGCTCCAACATGACTGCCAGAGAGTCATAATTCACTGCAAATCCATTCTGAGGGAGAGACAAGAAACCAGGGCTAAGATTGTAATTTTACCATCATAACTTGAATACAGTACAACCATGGGTTTTCTCAGGGGTTAATTGAGGATCAAATGGTCTTAAAAGGATAACAAGTGGGTTATAATAGACAGAAAAGGGTTTGCACGTGTTTTGAGAATTAAATGACTTTTGAAATCCTAAAAACATATCTACTTAATTAACTAAAGTTATGGTCAGGATAAAATTCACCTAAACCCTCTAAAATTCATAGAAAAATATTCTCTAAGGTTTGGTACCTTCAAACTGACCATCAAAACTCGTTTTGGCCCAAAACAGAGTTTCAAACTAATTTTTGCCATAATTTTGGTTTTTGCATAAATTACCCAGTTAAATGAGATCAAAAACTAAATATAACTTCACCATTGGATTCCTTGGCACCAAATTAGGTTTGTGCCAAAATTTGGGCTCAATCAGAGATCATCTTGACCTAGTTTGTAATTTGGTCCAGTCTGAGACTTTTCTCTCATATACATTCCCCTAACTTTTGAAATATTGACAAAATGACCCCTATCTTTGTCCTCACTCTTTGCAAATAGGTCCCTCCACCATTATTGAAGATAACTCCTCTGTTCAATCAATCCCTTCTAAAATTAGAAGGGAGATTGTTTGAGGAGTTCTCTTCCTTCTAAATCCGTCCATAAGCTCCATAACCTTCCCAATCTCTCATGTGAACGCATGAGAGATTTGGGTTTCCTACTCCAGCAAGCTTCCAAGCTGAAAACCCCATCCTAAGCACTACAAAGAGATCCCCAGGGCACGCCCAAATCTCTCAAGCTTGAATTCTGGCCGAAAACCCTCCTCTTCCTCCCTCCTCTTCGGCCGTGAAGCTCCTCAAGCTCCAGCGACCCCTCCTAACCTCCTTCGTCATCCGATCACAAAAGAAGTGGCCAAATTCTCTTTCTCTCTCTCATCTGCTCTTGGTCGTATCAGCAGGAGCCCTTCAACCTCCATCGTCATTGTCGTTCCCATCATCAGAGCACCTTCTTCCCCAGCTCCGACCTACCAACGCTGGTGATGATCTCTCTTTTTCATCCAATTAGCATAGGTAATTAAGTTCCCTTAAGACCCCTAGATTAGTTTCTTCTACCAAAAATCAAAAATAAAACCCTCGACATGTCGTTCACCTCCATCGTCCTCACCTCCGGCCACTCCTCCGGCGAGCCCATCTCACCACCACAGACCACCAATCAACTCACCGACAAGCCCACAACCTTCACCTCTCCACCCTCTTCAAAACCCCTCTTCCTATTCACTACTTCGTTCACCGAAATCACTCACCGAACAAACACATCGCCGTCCACGTTCGCTAACCTCCGCCGACCACCACACATGTCCATACATCACAAAACCACCATCACCGCATTCCACAACCCGTGGCGACTCTCCTAAAGAGTTTTAACAAGGTCGAGAGGCCGTTTTGCTTGATTTCAAGTGTACCTCCTAGACGCCATTAACGAACAGCTTCAAGGAAGCTTCATGCTCGCTTCAGGTCTTGATAGCCCCAAGTAGAAGTCCCAGGTTGTGCAGATTTGCTTCAGGCATTGCCCTAGGCGGTCAATTGGACTCTTTGACCTCACAAGCCACGGCAATTGAAGGAAGGACCTCTACTGCAGATGCACGAAGAAGAGGGATGCACATGGTCCCACATCGAAGACTCACAAGCAGCCACAGTGACATAAATTGATTTTGTGATAGAAGCTTATCGCCTCAAGTCACAGGGGGGTGAGGTCCCCCATGCCCTCACGTGCCTCGTCCATGACATATCCCCCGTGGACCTGGTGCACTCAAACCGCCTAAGCTATCACTCCTCGCTCACCACCCATCGTCAGTGAGCCTAGATCTAGGTGCGCGCTTATCCGATTACGCGACTACCCTTAGTGGCCCTAGGAGGGTGAAACCAAAGAGGAGAGAAAGAAAGAGAGAGCATAGGGCAAGGGTGGGTTTTGCCTCATGCAACACTTAGCCAAAATTTGAGATGGCTACCCTCTATGCGTAAAGAAAAAAAGAAGAAAAGGAAGGAGGCTCGTGCATGAAGAGAAGGAAAGAAGAGAAAGAAAAGAGGAGTCAAGGAAGAAGAAGATAGAACTAAGAAGAAAGGTAGGAAGGCAAGAAGAAAAGAAGAAGAAAGCAGAAGTAGAAGAAAAGAAGGAGAAGGAAAAAGTGAAAGAAGAGAAAGAAAGAGAAACAAAGAAGAGGGCCATTTAAGGCATTTAATCTCCAAGGGAAATGTCTGATTACTACTGTAGCATTCAAGCTACTATGCAGATATTTGGTCTAATTACTGTGGCATTATTGATTACTTTAGTTTACATATAACTATACTTAATAATTGGTGATCTAAATCACCATTATTTTGTTATAAATTTCTTTTTATCATGATGAATTCTTATTATACTTATGTTCTACATTGATTATCATTTTTTAGTAGTTTGTTTGGTTTAAATTCTTGTACTCATTTGCATTATTTGAGATTAGTGTGTGAATTCATATTGCTCGCTATGTTCAGCTTCAAACTTTCAAATTAGAGTAATAAATATTATTTATTTTCAAAGCGATTTCAACTATGCTACAACGTAATGATTTAAAATCTTGATTTCGCTACAACAACATTTTGGTGTCGTTGTCAAGGAGCAATGCACAATTCAGATCTCTTGATTACAATATTTGAGTCAATACTAACTTTCTCTATCTCTTTTGACTTTGATCTATTTCAGGGGATCCATTGAGGAAGATCAGCCGTACATCAACCACTCCAGGGATAGGTAAACTCCATCTACCTTCTTCTAAACCCCTAATTCTAAAAAAGCTAAAAAAAAAAGAAGAAATCAATTAGGGCTACTTTCATTATATTCTTAGATTAATCATCAAGTTGCCTAATTTGATACATTCTAGAAAACATGCAAATCTTGATCTATGCACCCATTTGAAGCTAAGGTATCTAGGGCTATCACATTCTTGTTTGAGCCCTAGGTACCACATTTTAACAAACTAAATTGGACCAAATCAAAGTAATTAAGGATTCCAATTTAGGGTTTTAGAGACACACTTGTTTAATCAAGAATTTATCTTTCCAAACAATGTGTGCCTAAGCCTTGATTGAATTGATCTATACAAGCAAAACCCTAAAAACAAGTTCTAAATTCACTTGAACCCTAAAACCCTTGGACATAATAACCTAGGAATCAAATCAGGGTGATTTCTAGGTCTTGACCTAGATCTCATTCTGTTATCTTTAGGGCAGGTCAAGTGAAATTGGTCTACATTGTAGGCCAATCAACCTCCAAATTAGGTCACAAGTTGAATTAATTTCTAATCAAGTGAAACTCAAGGCACAACTTAGGACATAAAATTGGTAGACTTAAGGATTTAAGTTCATACATTCCGGTCTACCTGGACCCTCAGTGACAAGGAAGGTCGGGTAGGGGAAACCCTGTAACCCATTGGGACACTCTACCGTGTAGGGGTCTTTGCAGGGCTCTCCCTTCCTGGCTACCCAAGTACTTCTCGGGTGTGCGAATTTCTGATTCAGAGGTATCATCCGCCTCGAAATTGCCTTAGTCATCCAAAAATCTTTGGGTGCCTTGATTGGGTCAATATCACATCCAGTCCCTCATCCCTTCTATTAGAGCACATACGCAGATTATCTTAGGGATTTCTATCAGATCTGATCAACTTCAATTTTAATTGGAGTACTGATTCTACATCTTGATTCCACCACTTGATTCAAAATGCAACCTGACATTTTAGTAGACTCGTTTGAGGATATACAGGTTAATGTGTCAAACACAACAACATTCATTTTAGAACAAGCACAGCTACTTTTGGCACAACTAGAAAATGGAGCAACTTGGGATGTTCTCATGCCAAAATACCGGGAAATTGAGAGATGGCATAATGGTGAATATATCTTGTGTAGATTTGAGCCATCACTATGGAAAGTACACCAAGATGATCTGGAAAAAAGAGATAAAGTAATGCAGATGTTGAAATGTGTTATCGATCATAGGCATCAGTACACCCTTGTGACATCTTGGATTAACCAGCTCAATCACCCAAATCCCAGATCTGATGATCATAGTGGTTATGGACCCCCAACCTAAATGAATTCAGATTCAACTTATATACAAATTGATACTCCTGAGCTTGAGACAGATTGGGAGGATCCGAATGTAGGTAATCACGATTTTGAACCAGCCTTAGAAAACCAAGAACCTGGTTCACCAACCTTAGATTTCCCAGACACCTATGATACTAAGATTGAATCAGAACCTCTCGAGGGTGTAAATTCTGTCCCTTATTATGATAAGGTGACTCTTGAGAGCAATTCTGACATCCCTGTAGAGCCCAACCTAGATTCTAGTGATCCAACCCACACCATTATCCTAGAATCTGGATTTAAGCCTTATTGGGATAATTACAAGGCCCCATGTGATGAAAATCAGAGTTTAAATTTGGATTATGATTCTAGCCCTGTATTTGATGAATGCACCCCTCCAACATCCTAAGAAACACAAATTAATTTTTCAAAAGTCACGCCGATCTACGATACAGAAACTGAGGAGTTGGAAGAGTTGGGATTTGATTGGGTCATCCATACAAACCAAGAACCCGAGCCTAAACCTAATAGGGACACCTTTTTGAGCTCGGAATCTGAGAATAGGCTAGATCCAAGTCAGGTTGCTGATTATCCATATCTTGATCTATTCTGTGGTGGAACCTCTGATCTCGAATCAGATTCAGAACATGATTCTCGCAAGTTCTCCGACGATTTCGAATCTTACTATGATTTCGGAGAACCTTTGTTTCCTGATGACTTCGAGCCAATTTACGACCTTAGCAACTATGACCCGTCTTTTGATTCTGACACTAAGGTCAATGATTTGAAAGAAAACACCTCTATCGCAGCATATACAGAGCCTTCCAGAAGACATTTTCAACCCCAACCCACAATCAGACTCAATTTTTACTCCGATTCTCCTCTCAATGAGCCAATTGCAGATGATGCTCCTTCACATTCCAACTGGGTGTCGAACATCAATCAGACTACAAATTACTCCCCATCCTTCTCTGATCATTTTCATAGGGTTCCTACATCCTCCACTGATTCATTTTCATTTGACGATCCCTACTCTGATCAGGTTGATTCGACTCAGGAAAACCCTAGCTATGCACTTCCACATCTTCTTGGGCTCCACAGCATATGGTGGGTTTCTCATCTCTTGATCCACATCTATCAACCCACCAGATTGATTGGGTTTGGGCAACATCATCAGCCTATCAATCTAAATAAGCACCTGGTTGGACCAACCAGGCTTTTGATCAAGGTGCTTGTTCTACAAAAATCATCCGATTTGACCACTCCTCCATACCATCTTCCGCTCGACTGAAGGCATTGAATTTAGTGCTTAACGGAAGGCAACCCATCATTCCAAAAACCTGAGATCCTTCTAATTATCCTTCTGTACTTCACATCTATTGCACCCTGAGTTCAGTTTTAGAACAATCGACCCCACCTCTGGTACTCGGACCAGGGCTTGAAATCGTCCGCAACAGTCATTCCCGACCCGTTCGCCCACCCGATAATCCTGTTCTAATTCCTGAACCCAAAACTGTTTCACACCCTCTGTTTACAATGAAGACATTGCAAAACTTAGGCATGGGGGGGTGGTAAAGTGCAAACATACAAAAATTCACAATTTAGAAGGGTGCCCACAAAAAAGAAGCACATATTCCAAAAAACCAAAAACATAAAAAATTTTGAATAAAGAACAAAAATAGGAGAAGGGAAGAAATTTTGAGTGAATTGATTACATATCATTTTTTAAGAGAAGAGGGGAGGAGATAAAAATGTCAAAAAGGAGCATAATTTGAAAAGAAAAAGAAAGAGATAATCATTAGTAAAAGATTAAGGAATTAACTCAATTCTAGACCAAATCAAAAAAAGAAAGAAAATGATAGACAAAAAGAGCTAAGAGACAAAAGAGATTAGTAGGAACACTGATCTTAGGCCTCTTAGGCTGCGATCCTAGGCTTAAAAATTCAAGTATCCGCTAAGATCTGGATAGTCCTCAAGAGGTTAGGAAAAATGCAAAGCTTAAAGTATTAGGTCTAAGGCTCAGGGATTATTCGGCCTCGTTAACTGACCTCTGGTTTGCGGGATTCAATAACCTAAGCACCCCAATCCATACACAGTCTAGTTCAGTGCGCTTAAGTATCAAAATCACGCAAATGCGTTAAATCTATTCTGAAAAAGTTACCTAGATTAGGAGTGGCTGATCAACATAAGTTGATTTGGACAAGTTCCCGACACAGAGAGGTGGGAAATTCCCCTCGAAGATCCGCAATAACATATCGTCTCCTCAATGCTTGTCTCCTAGGATATCTAAATATCCTACCAGGGGCATGTAAGCACCTTGTGCTGGTTCAAATGCCATGGGTGGCTTTATCATGAAATGTTGATTGCCAGGATCTGGATTTAGCTACAGAACGTCATGGGTGAGATTATCTCGAAATCTCGAAAGCCAGGGTTCTGGGGGTTGCCATGGGCGGTGCTATCTCGAAGCATCGATTGCCAGGGACCCTACGAGGATTGATGGTGGAACTAGGAATCCGATACAGATCATGTTGTAAAGCTAATCCAAGGCAAGAGATAAAAAGAAAAGAGAGAGAAAACTCTCCAAAAGCAAAGAAAAATTCTTCTATCTCTCTCTTACAAAAATTCACTGCACACTAAGCCTGGGCTAAAATATGTTATAAGCACGGGTGCTTTAACCACGGAGTTCAACGAACCTTAGGTTAGTTCCTGTGGTTCTTAGAAACCTTTGCGGCAGACTGAGGCTAGAGCTGGTCAGGTCTGGATCTTGGTTGGTACTTGAGTACCTCTAGGCCTACTATCGACATTCTGACCTATCTACAAAAGAAAGCACACATTAGAGTTTTGAGCATAGAAAGGCATATGGTCTAGAATTAAAGTTAATTCCATGAGATTTTGCTAAGGGCCTAGCAAAAGCTAGGCATGGGGGTATGATGGGAACACCATCATGAGTCATAACTATCTCATTTTGATCTAATTAAGTTAGTAAATGGTCCTACATGACTGCCAGAGAGCCATAATTCACTATAAATTCATTCTGAAGGAGAGACAAGAAATAAGTGTTAAAACTATAATTTTACCATCATAATTTAATACAGTATAACCACTGATTTTCTCAGGGGTTAATTAAGGGTCAAATGGTCTTAAAAGGATAACAAGTGGATTATAATAGACAGAAAAGGATTTGCACGTGTTTTGAGAATTAAATGACTTTTGAAATCCTAAAAATAGACCCGCTTAATTAACTGAGGCTATGGTCAAGATAAAATTCACCTAAACCCTCTAAAATTCATATAAAAATATTCTCTAAGGTTTGGTACCTTTAAACTGACCATCAGAACCCATTTTGGCCCAAAACAGAGTCTCAGAATGACTTTTGCCTTAATTTTGGTTTTTGCATAAATTACCCAGTCAAACGAGATCAAACCTAAATCTAACTTCGCCATTGGGTTCCTTGGGTCCAAATTATGTTTGTGCCAAAACTTGGGCCCAATCTGAGATCATCTTGACCTAGTTTGCAATTTGGTCCAGTCTGAGTCTTTTCTCTCACGTACATGCCCCTAACTTTTGAAATATTTATAAAATAGCCCCTATCTTTATCGTCAATCCTTGCAAATAGGTCCCTCCACCATTATCGTGGAGGAATCATTCTCCGGCAACCTTTGCTTGTAGAGAACTCCTCTGTTCAATCAATCCCTTCCAAAATTGGAAGGGAGATTTTTTGAGGAGTCCTCTTCCTTCTGAATTCATCCATAAGCTCCATAACCTTCCCAATCTCTCATGCGAATGCATGAGGGATTTGGGTTTCCTACTCTGGCAACAATTCTTATCTTGGAAGCTTGTCTTCCAAGCTCAAAACCCCCTCCTGAGCCCTATAAAGAGATCCCTAGGGCACGGCCAAATCTCTCGAGCCTGAATTTTGGCCAAAAACCCTCCTCTTCCTCCCTCCTCTTTGGTCACGAAGCTCCTCAAGCTCCACCGACCCCTCCTGACCTCCTTCGTCATCCGATCATAAAACCAGTGGCTGGATTCTCTTTCTCTCTCTCGTCCGCTATTGGCCATACCAGCAAGAGCCTTTCTACCTCCGTCGTCGTCACCGTTCCCATCATCGGAGCACCTTCTTCCCCAGCTCCGACCTACCAACGTCGGTGCTGTCCTCTCCTTTTCATCCAATTATCATAGGTAATTAAGTTCCCTTAAGACCCCTAGATTAGTCTCTTCTACCAAAAACCAAAAATAAAACCCTCCACATGCCGTTCACCTCCATCGTCCTCACCTCCAACCACTCCTCCGACGAGCCCATCTCACCACCACAGACCACCAATCAACTCGTCGACAAGCCCACAACCTTCACCTCTCCACACTCTTCAAAAACCCTCTTCCTATTCACTACTTCGCTCACCCAAATCACTCGCCAAACAAACCCATCACCATCCACCTTCGCTGACCTCTGCCAACCACCACACATGTCCATACATCACAAACCCACCATCACTGCATTCCATGACCCATGGTGACTCTCCTGAAGCATTTTAACAGGGTTGAGAGGCCATTTTACTTGATTTTAGGTATACCTCCTATCTGCCATTAACGAAGAGCTTCAAGGAAGCTTCACGCTCGCTCCAAGTCTTGATAGCCCCAGGTGGAAGTCCCAAGTTGTGTAGATTTGCTTCAGGCACTGCCACAGGTGGTCAATTGGATGCTTTGAACTCACGAGTTGCGGCAATCGAAGGAAGGACCTCTACTGCAGATGCGCAAAGAAGAAGGATGCACATGGTCCCACATCGAAGACTCACAAGCGACCGCAATGACATAAATTGATTTTCTGATAGAGGCTTATAGCCTCAAGTCACAGGGGGGTAAGGTCCCCCATGCCCTCACATGCCTCGTCCGTGACATATCCCCCGCGGACCTGGTGCACCCGACCTACCTAAGCCGTCACTCCTCACTCACCACCCACCGTCGGTGAGCCTGGACCCACGTGCGCGCTTACCTGATTACGTGACTACCCTGAGTGGCCCTGGGAGGGAGAAACCTAAGAGAGAAAGAAAGAGAGCGTGGGGCAGGGGAGGGTTTTACCTCGTGCAACACTTAGCCAAAATCTGAGATGGATGCCCTCTATACGTAAAGAAAGAAAGAAGAAAACGAAGGAGGCTTGTGCGTGAAGAGAAGGCAGAGAAGGAAAGAAGAGAAAGAAAAGAGGAGTCAAGGAAGAAGACGAAACTGAGAAGAAAGGCAGGAAGGCAAGAAGAAAAGAAGAAGAAAGCAGAAGCAGAAGAAAAGGAGAAGGAAAAAGTGAAAGAAGAGAAAGAAAGAGAAACAAAGAAGAGGGCCATTTAAGAAAAGAGGAGTCAAGGAAGAAGAAGACGAAACTGAGAAGAAAGGTAGGAAGGCAAGAAGAAAAGAAGAAGAAAGCAGAAGCAGAAGAAAGGAGAAGGAAAAAGTGAAAGAAGAGAAAGAAAGAGAAACAAAGAAGAGGGCTATTTAAGGCGTCTAATCTCCAAGGGAGATGTCTGATTACTACTATAGCATTCAAGCTACTGTGCGGATATTTGATCCTGATTACTGTGGCATTATTGATTACTTTAGTTTACATATAACTATACTTAATAATTGGTGATCTAAATCACCATTATTTTGTTATAAATTTCTTTTTATCATGATGAATTCTTATTATACTTATGTTCTACATTGATTATCATTTTTTAGTAGTTTGTTTGGTTTAAATTCTTGTACTCATTTGCATTATTTGAGATTAGTGTGTGAATTCATATTGCTCCCTATGTTAGACCTCGGATTTTCAAATTATAGTAATAAATATTATTTGTTTTCAAAGTGATTTCGACTATACTACAACGTAATGATTTAAAACCTCGATTTCGCTGCGACAACACTTAGATCTATATTTCCAACATTTTTGAATAATTTCGATGGCTTACTCTTAATTTCTAACCATTTATAAGCCTTTTCCCAACATTTATTCTAAAAATATTGTGAAAATTACAAAAATATTGTTACTAAGGGGTGAATTTGCTTTCTGAGTAGTTTTGTAGAAGGGAAAAAAAAGACTCCACTTAAATAAAAGGTCTGTGAGCTTTAAATACAAAGGACTTCATTTTTATCATCACCTCCAATCAAGAGATATGAGAGGTTAGATGTCAAACCTTTGAGAAGGAAACAAGGAAGTCTAAAGAATTGCTACAAGGATGCTATCAAGCATAATCTTGATTAGTTTCATTTAAATTTAGAAATAGTTCAAAATACATCAAAGTTGATGCAAGAAAATAATGTAACCAACTTAGTCAAGGATGTAGGATTGTACTTAGTCAAAGATGTAGGATTCATGTAACCAATTTACTTGCGAGTGCTCAACGATAGAAAGAAAGTTTACTAGAAAAGGAGCTTACTTTATGACAAAGGGTCAGGTGTGAAATTCCATTTTGGGTATTTGTTTTAATGAATCTCTTCTTACATTCAAAGGTAGTAACTTAACTCATTCATTGTTTTAGCAAAAATAACCAATAGGAGAAGGCAAGCAATCAATTCAAAAAGCCACCAAACAGGAAACAATCTTGGTTTCTCTTAATCCTATTTGGTATTTACGATCCACAAGAGTTGCAAATTTGAGTAGGCCTGGCCTTTCACTTGACATGTTGCTAGTCCAACATGTCTCTATTGCATTAAACATATTATCCTCAAGTTAACTTACGAAATTAAATGCACTTTCATACAGTTCATTTACAATGTTCTATAGGTTAAAATAACATATACCACCCAATAACATATTTTGATGACCTTTTCTTTTCCTAACTCTACCCAATAGATGGCAAGATGAAGCTTGAGCCATATGAAATCTACTTGAATAAATCATATAGTTCTATCCAAACTTGAGTTATTCATGCATAGCACTAATATTGGAAATGCTTGATTATAATTGATCGAATTCAAACCATTAGAAAATCAAACTAGAATGATCATAATCTCAAAAGATTCTCAAAATCATAATTTAAATCATACAAAAGTGCACAAGATAATTAATGAGATGACTCTCTAAACCATGTACATCCACTTCATGAGAAGAAAGGGGAGGGGGTGGTAGGCAACAGTGGTGATGCCTACTAAGGAGGAGGGGGGTGTTGGAAGGGAGTGGTGGTTAGTGAGAAAGGGGAGGAGGTGGTTGTGGTGGTCCAGTGGGGGTTGGTGGAGTAGTGGTGGAGGTGGTCAGGAGGAGGGAGGGGAGGGGGTGGGCGGCAAGAGAGGAGTAGAGGCGGAGGGGGTTGGGGAGGAGGAGGAGGGCGGCAGCGAGGAGGAGGAGGAGGGGGCGAGGGGGATGGGGTGGTAGGAGAGGAGGAGTAGAGGTAAAGGGGGATGAAGAGGAAGAGGAGGAGGAAATGGTGGTCAAGGAGGGGGATGGGGTGGTAGGAGAGGAGGAGCAGAGGTAGAGGGGGGTGGGGAGGGGGAGGAGGATGGCAGCGCAACAATAAGCTGAGAGGAGGAGGAGGGTGATAGGGAGGAGGAGGGCAAGGATGGGGTAGCGAAACAAGAGAGGAGGAGCAGAGGTGGAGGGGGACTCTAATGTCTCAAAATACAAGTCCTAAGTCATTTCAGAGTGGGTCGGGTCACTTTAATCTCGTAAACACGATCGCGGTTTGGTGCAAGTATAAGCACCTCCTGACATTGCCAAATGATACATATTTCTAATCAACCCCTTATCAACCTAATCAAAATGGTACCATATATGGTACCATTGGAATCCTGTCGTTGCAATCTTTCCAACGAAGCTTGTTTCACGTGAATTTGAGGTGTATAACTCAAGTTATGACCAAAACAAGTCAAAGAGGACCTAAATGTAAGGTTGACCTAACCCAAGGGGTATTTTAGGTATTTCACTCCACTAATCCTAAACCTAATTTGGGTCTATAAATAGACTCACCTAGGTCGTTGGGTCATCATTAATCTTTAGGCCCTCCAAAACCTAAGACAAAGAGGGAGAAAGGGTTAAGGATTTTATTTAAGAAATCCTAGCTAAGTTTTGTAGGGACCCAAGTATGATTCTGGATTTTGCGAGCTTCCCACTATAAATTTCGTGAATTTAAGTGGTGGTGGCGATGGTGCATGTTGAGTGGCCAACGCGTGGCAGCCACAAGCAACCTAGACGCGTGGCGAGGAGGAAGTGCATGCGAGGACGTTCTCGTGCTGAAGGAGAATTTGCGAGCACTGGGATCACGACACGTGTCGCGGATCGATGATGCGAGCATGCTCAGTGAGATCCGACATGCACAGTTAGGGCCAATAGGACGCTGACACGTGGTGCGAGCAAAGAGGGGCGCGACCGGTCTACCTGAAATGACTAGTTTGGTCTGGTTCCATACCTCTTGCACGTTTTTGTCTGGTTCGACACCTTCCTAACCTTGGATTTTGACAAATAATGTACCATTGGAATTATCTCGACATGCACTACATGTTGGTACTATTTATTTCCATTGTTTACCATTTTTCCTTAGTGAAAAATCAGAAACATGCCTAAGTGTTTCCAACCCTATTTTTGATTCGTATGAACCAGATCTTGCCCCTGGTGCATGCGTGGATTGAGAGGCAGGCATAGTGACTGCCCCCAGGCCCTATGCACATGGTTCAGAGTCACTATGACTCTCTAGTGATGTTAGGTAGAATAGTTCTCTTCTTTTGATTCTGTCTCGTTTCCGAGTTAGGGTGGGCCATCTAGTGAGGCCCTTCGCATATAGCACATTCGTTGGCATGGGTTCTCTTTCCTTTGCTGAGTCTGAGACTTTTTGAAGTCATATTTTGATTTTGGGCTCTTCAATGTGATTTAATCAAATTCTATGTGAATTGATAAGACTTAGGTACTCCATGTACCCTTATCATTGCATGCATAAAACAAACTCCGTTTTCCATGAAATAAGTTATGTTGTGTTCATTAAATTATAAATAGTATGGGACCATTGGCATAAATTGGAAATTATCTGTAAACTGATAAGTTAGAGGATAATGTGAATATCTATTAATTCTATACTTAATAATGTAAACATGTTAGTCTAGTTTGATTTGATGATATGTAAACATGTTATCTAGAATTGATTTAATAACGACGATTTAGTCAGGATTTAGAGGATGGATAACCGGTTTTAGCCCTTCTACTCACCTGATTTGGCTGTAGCTTTGGTCTTTCAGACGGTTCTAGGCTGGTTTAGGGAGTTGCTGGCCTCCTTACAACTCTTTGGTTAGGCTTAGCGGCCAACTAGAATAGTAGGATGCGTGGCTCGAGGTTTAGAGTGGTTTCTTTCTCAACTAGTGGGTGGGTCATTAGCTGTCTGTGGTTCAACGTACATAGCACTTGTACATGTTCATACTACACGACATAATTGCCACCCCTTTCCACAATGACCCACGGTGACAGAGTGGTGACTTGCTGGGTCTTGCACCGTAGGAAGTTACATGATATCATCTCATGCCCCGAGATGTCGATTGACGGATTGTGAACTATAATAATATGAGCTAAATACATAAATGGAATTGGATAAGTAATAATTCGTAAATAGATTAACTGCTAATAGAGTGCCCTCTTTCTTTTACTTTTATCATTATTGCTACTTGTTGTAGTTGTTCTACTCTACTCAATTTTTACTAATGTATTTCTCAAGTTCCATACTCAAGTTTTGCTAAGCAGTCGGGTGCAGCAGCTGCTGTCAATCAGTCTACTGCGGAACCAAGTCCTACTTGAGGAGACAGTCTGTTCTGAGCCAGTGGCGCTTACTTGTTATTTTCCACTGTTAGATTTTATTTTGTCTTTTGGTGATTATACGAGCACTTAAGCACTCTGCACTTCTGCTTTCTGTGCTGAATTTTATCATGTTGTTAGCACTTTATTTATTTTTCATTTAATGCATTAAGGATGAATGTTGGCTATTGATGTTCTATGACTGTGTGTTGGGTGACTGTGATCTTGTGGTTGGTTTGTGCTGGTTGTTAGCACACGGCGGGTCAGGTTTCATCGCTTGGCAAGACTCGAGAGGAAGAAGAGGAAGATGACGACGATGATTGAGGATAGGTGGAGTTACCTGAGGAGGAGGACGAGGGTTGCGATCAACGATGGCAGCTACGTTTGTAGGAAGGGGGGGCGATAGAGGGTTTGTGGGAAGTGTGGGGGAGGAGTGGGCTCTGCACGTGAGTAGATGAACTAACATTTATCATCAGTTCTATTAGTAAGCAATGGAAAATGTGTAAATAAAATCTCCCTTCTAGCCAAAATTTCGATGACATCAGCAGGCTAATTTGAATCCTTAATTCACTGTCGATTTTCAAATAAATGACGGCATATATATTTTTGTTGTCGCTTTACTAACCGACAATGAATATTAATACCACACTTACGTACCCATTGCTGCTTTTTGCTAGTGATGACAGCGAATTATTTGTTATCACACATTCAATGTTGCTTATAGAAATAAGGGACGACAAATATATTTTCGTCGTCGCTTCCAAAACTGACGGCAACTAACCGATGGTATATCCTATTTTTCTATGGACATAATAAATGTGAGTGCAAGAGAAGCCTAAAGAATCAAGTATACACTAGAAGGGGGTGAATACTGTAGTATCTATTTGAAAAATTGAAACTTTAAACATTCACCACAGATAAAAAGTATAATCACAAACAAAAGAAATAACACCTGATTTTAGAGAGGAAACCCTTCCGAGTAAAAACCACTATCTAAGCCTACCATCTTAGGATTTTCCCAACTAGGCAATGCTAGTCAATCCACTAACACGTACCACTTGAACGAGGGTGGCACAACCTCTTACAAAACGTCTTCTATTACACTTGACAAAGAGGAGCAATGGAACTTCCAATCCAACTTGGATTCCTAGATCAAGAACAATAGAATAAAATAATATAACAATATTCCTATGGAACCTCAGAAATATTTAGAACAAATTGATCAAGATTTTTTGAATCACAAGAGAGCGTGCTTCGAACCACAGTAGATGTAGGCGTGAGGCGCAAAACCTCGACAGAGAGAGTAGGTGCTCTTCTCTTAGAAAGCTCTTGAGATGTTTTTTGAGAGGAGGGTCATCGGTCCTATTTATAGGCACTTTTTAACATTTCTGGAAATACAGATTTGGTCAATCAAAATAAATTCTGGTTGATCAAAATTGTATTTGGTCGATTAAATAAAATTATTGATCGATTAAAGAAGTAATTTGATTGACTTTGAGTTTTCAAGACAAATTCGACCATTGGAGTAAATTTGATCGATTAAATAAAATAGGTTGATTGATCAAAAAGGAATATGACCGTTAGAGGTATTTGATCGATTAAAACTATTAATTGATAGATCAAGGTTTGGTCGATCAAAAGGATATGTTGGCCGATCAACAGTAGGGAAAATTATTTTTATGAAAATGAAAAGCTTACGTTTGTTTTTCTTATTGAGGTTCCATACATACTTCTAGACTTAATAAAATTTAAAAAGGCCTTCAAGTCCTTTTCTCCCTTGATGAAAATGCTGATGCAGATGCATCCATGCTACAAAATTGAATTAACCTGCAATGGTTAGTCCACAATAAAACATAATTTTGTTATATCAAAACAAGGGTATTAACAATAATGATTTATATCTTCTCTACTTATAGCCTTGTTTGAGTTTTGAGGGTAAAATTTCCTTTAAGGTTGTTATGCTTGTAAAACCCCAAAATCTAGGTTCCCATGTCATTTTGGAGTCATACACACCATTCTAGACCTGGTACTCGCTGGGTACTGATCAAGTCAGAATACCTCATAAAACATGAAAAGCCCTCATTTTTTTTATCAAACCTCAGTCAAACCTATCCAAAATAAGTCATATATGATACCATTGGAATTTTCTCAGCACAAGCTTTCCAACGAATTCTATTTCATGAGAATCCAAGGTCAATAGCTCAAGTTATGCTTAAAACAAATTAGGTAGGCGAGAGGAGTAAGTAAATCAACATTTAGGGGTATTTTAGTCAAATTTGAGCTTACCAATCCTAATCCAAGTCTTAAACAACCTATAAAAAGAGCTTAACTAGGGTTAAGGGCCATCATTATCTTCCTTGGTAGTGTGGTTCTTGAGAACAAGAGAAGAAAAAGAAGAGAAAGAGAGGAGAGGAGAGGGAGCGAGTACTCCTCTCTCATGCATGTGCAAAAGCTACAAGGTCAATGGTGGATTCAAGTGGCTGAGGTAGTGTGGAAGAGGTGTCGACATGCGACGAGAAGGGAGAGATGGGCTGTAACGACCCGGTTCTAAGGGACCAGGCTGGAATGTTCCAAACTAGCTCAGATCGCCATATTGTTCCCCAACAAAAAGTGTGTGCACAATAACCAAGCAATAATAGCGCAACAAAAGGAAATAGCTATAATTGTGATAATTTCCAGTTATTAATTAGAGGACAAAACATAATCGTAAGGTAAGGAAATAAACTAAATAAAGTGCACTACAAGTTGGAATGACGCCCGTCAGAAACGGAAACACGTCACCCAATAGGAAGAAAGAAAGGTCCAAAAGCATGAAAGAACTGCAAAGTAACCTACCTCTAACTAAAGCTATGGTAATAGCTGGCATAGATCTGTGGACCAGCCAACCTTTGGTAGGAAGTCAATGGAAAAAAAAACTGCGTGAGTTAAAAAGCTCAATAAAGTGCTGGGAACAAAAAAAAGGTAATGGTTCATTGCAGTAAAAGGACAATGCAACCCCATAGTTATTTATTAAGAAGGTTTGTTCCCATTTCCTTTTACTTATCTTATTTTCCTGAATTATATCTTGTTTCCTAAAAATTTTCTCTTAACCTGAATCGTCAAGACTTGGGGCGGCATTCAACGAGGTATACCGAGTGGCTAACACGACATTCCCCACTGTTTCCCATCTTAGTCATGATGCGACATGTAGTTGGCTATAGAAGGGAGTCCACACTCGAGAACGATCTCTGTATCCATGGAGTTGGATCATCCCGACTCCGTAATCCACCATCACCACAAATATTTCCAACCATGCACTAACCCCAGTGATACACAAGTCACTGCATGTCTTAACTGAGGTGTCGAGGAGGCATGTAACTCCCCAACTTAATGTATTTTATTTTTACACAAATCTAGCACCTCTTTTAATTTTCCAAATTTCTTTTTCCTTCCAATGCATCATACATCTTTCCTTAATTCACAAGAATCTTTTGTTTCCAGGAAATTCCAATAAATTTCTAGTTTCAACTATTCAAAGGGTTACAAAGTATACATTTATCAATTTCACAAGTCAAAAGAAAATACTTCATTTTTCATGCAGTTCATCTATCCATAGGCAGATAGTTCCATTTCAAATTATCAAAATATTGCAAGAACCTAGATTTTATCTCTCTATACAAAAGGAACCATTTAATTCAATAGTCTGTCATAGTTGTTTTTAGTAGACATGTTAATTAAGTAGGTACCTCTTAATTTATCAATTCAAATTTTATGGGGTTTTTAACCAGATATGGGGTGTATGGGGTGTTCAAGTTGACTTCCAAACTAACAAGAGAAGGAATAAAATAAATAACATAGCATGCAAATCAGAAGGACGGTGATGAAGGGAGGAAAATCACCCCACGAGTCGGGCCAAGCGGAGGATCAGGCTGCCCAGCAAAGAGCGAAAACCCAGTACCTTGGGGTGAACCCATTTACATGTGTGTACCCAATAGGGTGGCAGATCACCCCATGTCCAAATATCATCCAACCACCAAGCTTACTGCCACAATCAAAAAGGAATCTTGCGAAGTACGGCACCGACCTAGGATCACCTGTCAGTTACCATGAGACATGCTATTTATAGTAGGATCCCAAGATTGTGGGAACAGAAAAGGAGGCCCACAACCGAGGGGAGTCCACCCTATAAATATCAGGGGTAGATTAGCTTTTATTTTTACACAATCAGAGAGAGAAAGATATAGAGAGTTTGTGCCATTCAACTACGGGTGAAAATTGGGAATACCATCCTTCCCCCAGACGTACTCCTTTCTTTGGTGGAATTGGGTCATCAAACCTCATGCCTTCATTCTCTGTGATTATTTGTTGAGTCGAGGTTCCTATTCTAAGGGCATCGATCAATTGGTGCCATCTGTGGGAAACGTTCAGCACTACATTTCTCCACTTCATCCCTCCTACCATGGCTTCTTCTACCTATCAATCTTCGCACACTAATCCGAAGAAGCCTGGCCCAACAGAATCTAGCATTTCCATGTCGAGATGTCGACAACCCCCCGAGCGAGGAGGTGTGGCCACAGTGTATGACTCAGGAGCCTCCCCGTCAAGACAACCCTCCAAAGGACACTCTCCTCGACATGCAAGCAAAGGCGGATGAGTACAAGGCTAAGCTAGTGGCCCTAAGGGTTGAGCAGCTGTTGGTGGCGGAGCAACTGTAGGAGATCCATTTGATGAAGGACCAAGAAAAATTCTAACAAGAAGAGCCCTAGAGTTCTTGCCCCACTGACGACTAGCTAAAGTGCCATCGCGTGGTGGAGGAAGAAAAGTCTTGCCTACGCAAATAGCTCGAAAAGATGAAGCGCAAGCTTAGTAGCTAGAAGGGTGAGGTCCTTCCTATCTCATCAAAGGTCCCCCTCCTGCCTCTGTGAGAGTAGGACAAACAATCAAGGCCTCATCTCCTGGTGACCAGCGACAGAGGCTCAATCCCCGAGATCGTCCACTAGGTCACCTAGGCCATGAGAGGCATGGGGCCTTAGGCGTACATTAATGGTAATGCCATCATTCATCACAACTAACTTGAATTAGTCGAAATCAAGAGATAAATGCTCTTAAATGATTGTCTGAGGACCATAATTCCGCTCTGATTTGATTTGAGAGGAAGACAAGAAAATAGGGTTAATTCTGCTATTTTAACAGCACACCACAAATGCAAATTAACCATAGGGTTACTCAGGGGTTAATTAAAGGTCAAATAAACATAAAATACCAAGAAGGGGGCTCACAATGACTGAATCAGGGTTTCACACATTTCAAGGACGAAAACAATACGGAAAACCCTAATTATCAACCTCACTTAAATTGAAAAGGTGCTGGTCAATATAAAATCAATCTAGACCTCCTAAAATTCATAGAAAAATATTATAAGAGGTTTGGTACCTTTGGTTTTACCATCTGAACCCATTTTGACCTAGAATAGAGATTCAAACGGGAATTTGCCATTATTTGGGATCATATGTAATTTACTCACTCAAACGTTGTCAAAACTCAAATCCAAGTTTATCATTAGATTTCTTGGGTCCAAAATAGGTTAACATCAAAATTTGGGCCCAATCAGAGTTCATCTTGACCTAGTTTGTATTTTAGTCCTTAAAATCTTTGTCCTTCACATTTAAACCCCTAGGTTTCGAGTTTATTGCATATGGTCCCTAACTTTCTCATCGTCCTGGCAAATAAGTCCCTTCTGCCATTGAAGGTCTAAACAAAATTGACCTAAACTTGTGTTGACTTCAATCAAGGATTCCTCCTTGATTTGTCAACCAAATCCCTCCAAAATTGGAAAGATTGTTGATTAGAAGATTCCCTACATGATGATCCATCTCACAAGGCCTAATTTGATTCATACACCACCAATGAACACCACGTTTCCAATATGGATTCCTTGTAATTTTTGTGAGGAATTTGCACTGATTTCATCCAATTTGAGGTCGATGCACTCTCTATTTAAACTCCCCGAAGTTCCTAGGTGAAATTTAGTCCAATTTAGGCCCAAAATCACCTCGTCCTCCTCTTCTCCGACCACCTCCGACTGCAACTCCGGAGAACCCCCTCTACTTCCTTAGGCCAGCCAACAGTCAAATTGACCAGCCCAGTACCTTCCTCACCTTCGTCCACCTCTAGCCAGCCAAAGCTGAGGCTCTCCCTTTCCCTCTCGTCATCCCTCTCACCAGAGAATTTCTCTCTCCCACATCCGAAAAGGCACACCGACGTGGTATCCTCTTCCCTTTCATCCATTAGCTAGGTATTCTTCTTCCTTTCCCTCTCTAGACTAGGTATAGCCCTCTATCACCCCAATTCAATCGCCATATCAAGCTCTCCCCCTCGGTCTTCTCCGACTCTAGTCACACTGCCACACTGCACCAAACAACATGCCACCACTCCCAAAATTTTTTCCTCTCCCTCACCTTCAAAAGCCCTAACCCTATTGAGCAAACCGACCACCCAAAACCCTGGCTAGACGAACCCATCAGCCACCTTCATCTCCGACTCCGTCCAACCGCCCTAGTCCACCAAACACCAAGCCGACATCACCATTGCCTTCCTTGCCTCACGGCGGTGCTTTTAAACTACCTAATTGGGGCAATAAGTGTTGGAACCTTGTTTCACATCTTGTTTTGGTGTTAACAAAATTATTGTATATTAATGTTAGCAATTGAGTGATATTTCATATTTAAGTGAAGATTAAGGCAAACAGAGAATTATGTCAAGGAGGCATGGAGGCATGATGACAAGGAGGAGTTGATGATAGAAGATCATCTAGAGTTTTTGTTGTCTTTTAGATTAGGTTTTTTTACTTTATTAGAATGTATGCCTCTTAACAAAGAATCAAGTATTAACATTTATTAGAGATAAATTAAGATTAACATTACGATCATTCAAAATACGTATGGTTTAAAAGATATTGTTTTAGTGGTCAAAGTAGTCTAATGAACTAATTGGTAATGCACTTAAAATAAAGGGACTTGAAAGCAAGTACCGGTATTGTTGATCAATACCGGTATATGTAAAGCACAGGTATGAGCCTATATCTCAAACTGTGAACAAGTACTGGTACTAATCAGGAGTACTAGCACCTGATGGTTATAGTTTCAAGACTCAGTTCTGGCCTGGGCCTTACAAGTACCGGTACCCATGAAAAGTACCAGTACACATGATGAGTACCGATACAGGTAGGTCACAGTGCCTAGTGAGTCTCAAACCTGGGAGTCACAAGTACTGGTACCCATGATGAGTACCAGTACTAGGACTCATATGTGCTAGCTGTAGAAAGACAGTGAGCAGCTAGTACTGGTACCTGTATTTCAATATCGGTACTAGTTAGCCGTTGGCTCAAAACTAAACGACTAGAAATTTTATTTTTAGAAAATGAACATTGGGATTTAAACCCCAACATCTAGTAGATGTATTACTAAGGTCCTAACTTTACAAAAAGACCCTAGGACTCTTAGTTTGCATACAAGATATACAAGAGAAATTCCTAGAGCTTAATTTCATATTTTCCACCACTTTCTCAAGAGTAGAAATGGTTTGCAGCTCTCAAATGTTTCTATGCTTTTGCAAACTCATTGACATGCTTATGCATTTTCAAGGTGATTCACATCTTTTCTAGACTCTCTATGCGGTAATATTATTCTAATTATTGTTGAGAGGCTTAGGAATACTTTTTGTAAGATTTTACCTTTCCTACACCAGTGCTGTTATTTTTGTATTGACCTTTTGCTCTTTATTTGGGTTGTAACAAATCCATTATTGTACTTGGGTTGAGGTAACCTATTAATTACCTCTTTTAGTAAATTAATTCCCTCAAGGTTGAGGGAATCAGGTTAAAAATCCTAAGCTGAGAGGCTTAGCTAGTGGAGTACCCAAGTGAGTGGGGAACTACTATATATTTTGTGTCCTTTGTGGTTTGATTAATATTTGTGCAAATCTTTTTGTTTGTACTAATATTCGCATTTAGTGTGTTTGTGTGCATTACCATCAGATCGCATTGTCTTTAGTAGATCCTATAATAAGCCTGTTCCTATTTCAGGAATCAACTGCCATCGACGAATCCACCGTCGCCAACCACCGCAGTCCAGCGATCATCCACAATGCCACCACCCTTAGCTAGTGCAGAACACCTCCGCGAAGTTCTCCAGGCCTCCAATTAGTCGAACAACAAACAGCAGTAGCATGGATTGGAGCTTCATCCTCTACTGTGCGCGCGAGGAAAGCAAGGAGATTTAGTCCCACATCATGGGAGGTTAAAAACAAAATTGATTCATAAGGTTTCATCTCCACTGCTTAGTCACCTCAACACAGAGAGGTGAGGTCCCCTCTCACTCAACCCTCACACCTCACCCGCTACACCACGCCGGCGAGTCTGGTCCCTCTGCCCAGATTTGATTACCCGACCTGATTATCCTAAACCCAGATGTGTGCCTTCTCCTAACACTTTGGTGAATTTTTGAAGGGTGCTGAGGCATGGATTCTTAGGGCGTCTACCCCTTGTGCCCGACGTCTGACTTGAGATTACTGTGGAAATATTGAGGCCTATCTGACGTGGATAAGTGATTTGAGTTTATTGTTGAGATATTGAATTGACTTGAGATTACTATTGACCTTGGGATCTGTACCCGATTGTGGGATTTAATTAGCAGTTCGAACCACCATTTTTAGACTTCCATTTATATTTTTGTCCCTCTGATTATTAAGATACATTATTTGATTTTAATTGACTATGTCTGATTATTCATTACATAATATTGCTAATGGGAACACCATCATAGGCCCTAACTAGTGACTTTTAGTTAGGATTGAAAGTTAAAAGCTCCTACATAACCATCTGAGGATTATAACTCCACTTCATTCTATTTGGAAAAGAGAACTAGAAACTAGGGTTAATTCTATAATTTTAATAGCATATCAGGAACACAGAATGACCAAGGGAGTTTTTAGAGGTAAAATGAAAGTCAAATGAGCATTAAAGACTAATAAGTGGGACCACGCAGATAGAAACAGGGTTTCACATATTTCGAGAACTAATACAGCACATAAAAACCTAATTTTAGATTCGCCTAAATTACAGAGGTTCTGGTTAGAATAAAATTCATTTAAATCTCCTAAAATTCATAGAAAAATATTTCTTGAGGTTTGTTATCCTTGATTTAACCTTTGGAACCCATTTTGACCTTAATAAAGTCACAGACAAAGTTCTGCTCTAATTTGAGTTTATGCGCAAATTACCCAGTCAACCTTGATAAAAACTGAAATCCGACTTCACCATCAGATTTCTTGGGTTTAAATTAGATTTGTGACAAAATTTTGGCTCAATCAAAGTCCATCTTTTTCTAGTTTGCATTTTAGTCCATTTAAACTCCATTCCTGTCAATTAAGCCCCTAACTTTCAAAATATTTGTGATCAGGTAACTAACTTTATAGTCATTTTTGCAAAATGGTCCCTGCCACCATTAATGTAAAAGGAGCACCTCCATCGAGAATGGAAAGAGGTTTTCTCGCTCGATTCTCAATCAAACCTCCCCAAAATTGGAAGAGAGACTCTTTGAGAGATCCTCTATCATCTGACCCCTAGATTGGACCATGATTCGCATCGAGAAGCCCATGCGAACGCTCGCAATCTCAGGGATCTTCTTCCCTAGGTTTTCAAGCTCACCAAGCTTCATTCCTTATTTAGACCCGCTCCTAAGGCCTTTAAAAGGAGCCCTCATGTGAAACCAAGCTCCTTAGCGAAGTTTTGAGCCGAAAAAACCCTCTCTTCCTCAACTCCGGCCATCCTCACCTTCGTCTCCGATGAGCCTCTCCATCCTCTTCGTCGAGCCAGCCAACGATCAAATTGACTGGTTCAACATCATCCCCTCATCCTCGCGACCGTCACCAGCCAAGGCACGACGGCCATCTCCCTCTCCTTCCTCGCCGTCGTATCACCGTCGACTCCTCCTTCTCTAATGCCAGCATATCATCACTGGTCGCATCCACTCACTCTCTCCCTCTCTAACTCTCTCTCTCTCTCTTCCTCTCCCTTTCCTGAAGCTTCCTGACCCCTTCCTTTCTTTTTTTGACCACCAACACAACTGCACCCACTTCATCTTCCTCTGCTCCGACGATGCTCCAACGAAGCCCTAAACATGCCACACAGCACCAAAACACCTGCCACCATGCCCATTAGCTTCGCCATCACCTCGCGACCAAAAGCCCTGACAACATTAGGGTTATTGATCATTGCAACCACCCACCGAACACCATCACCTTCACGCACCTTCCTCTACTTCACTACACCACCACAAACACTCTCACACCACATCATGGCCACCATCATGTTCCTTAGAACATGGTGATCCTTCTGGCTTCTCTAACATGGCTGCAAGGCTGTGTTCTCTATTTCAGGTACCTACTGAAGCTCCTCCACCACCCTCGTCTTCTCTGGTCCCGTTCATCATCTCCAGCCCCCAACTCACCCAGTTGAAGATCGCAATTGACGTGAAGCATCTCCAGGATCCTTTCCAGGTAGCCAATCGAAGCCATTAGCTACATCTTCAGCCTCAATTGGAGGGTTCACCTCCTGTAGCGACTACACAAAGAAGTGTGGGAACTTAGTCCCACATCGTGAAGCGAAGTGCACCTAGCAGCGTATAATACGAAAAAGCCACGGTGCCTTATCACCTTCGAGTCCCTGGGGTCAAGTCCCTACCCACACACACCCTTGCACACTACGTGCTACATGTGCTTGCCCACACCCTCGCCCACGCTCATGCCTTGTGGGTCTGGGCGGTGGATCCGGTTACCCGCTACCTAGGTGTGGTCTAATTCTGTGCTTAGGAAGAAAGAAAGAGAATCTGAGAGAGAGGGGATGGGTTTTGCTTCCTCGAGATTTGATCTCCCTCCTCTCTCAATACTTAACCTCTGTGGGCTTTGTGAAAGGCCTTTGAGCCTCTGTTGCTATTATTGCTGTGTTCTTGAGGCTCTTGAAGGAAAGAGGAGCCTTGTGCTTCTCCTGTAGGGTTGAGACTATTTTGTTAAAGCGTCTGAAACCTTTGGTGGACGTCTGAGGCACTCTACTGGTTAGTATTGAGATATTTAAAGTGCCGATATTGATTGTGGTTTAATGTTGAAATATTTAAGTGTTTGTTAGCATAAACTTAAAGGGTTAACTTGGTGATTCAAATCACCATTTTAACCCAATTTTTTTGCACTATTCTTCTGATTTTATTGAAATATCATTCTGAGTGTTATTGATTTCAATTGCATATATTTATTGTGATTGGTGAATTAAATTGCATACTTGCTCCCTGCGAATGATCTTGGACTCCTTTTTGAATCTGAGTTTATAAATTTAAATGTTTTGAGTGACTTGTCTTATACTACAACGCATTTCCTAAATAATGACGATTTTGCCCGAACATTTTGGTGCCATTACCGAGGAGCAACGTGCATTTTGATTTCACTGATTACAATTTCTAATCTAATACTAACTTATTCTATCTGATTTGTTGTGGTTGTGCGAGGTACTCATCGAGAAGATCAGCCGCACGACAGCCAATCCAGGGGTAGGTAATCTTATTTCCTTCTTCTTAAGCCCCTATTTCTAGAAAGAATTAAAAAAAAGAGGAATCAATTAGGATCAACTCACATTCTTTCTTAGATTTAACCACTTGAGTTGCCTAATTTGATTTATTTAGACATCGACATCCAGATTTCTACACCTACTAAGGATTTAAGGTGCCTAGGGCTATCCACCTTCTTGATTGAGCCCTAGGTGCCACATTTGGAAGGAATTGGACCTAAAAAAGAGCCAAAATAGGGTTTCTACTTTAGGGTTTGAGGAGAACACACTTGGCTGAATTAAAAGAAAATTGATTTCCCGCATTGTGTGTCACCCATGCCTTGTTTGAACCGACCTAATCAAGAAGACGATAAAAGAAGGTTCTAACATTCACTTGAATCTTCAAAACTTGGAACTTAATAATCTGCTTGAAAACCACTCAGGGTGATTTTTGGGTTCATTACCCAACTTATCCTAAACTCTAGGGCAGGTTGGGTGAAGTTGACCCATCTTGTGGGTTAACCAACCTTCAAATTGGGTCACAAATTACAATCAATTCTAAAGTTCAAGTGAAATTCAAAGCACCATAATTCAGGATTAAAAATTGATAGACTTAAGGGGTCAAGTTGCTCATTCTGATCTATTTGGATTCTCAGTGACAAGGAAGGTTGGATAGGGACCCGTGGGGATGCTCTACCATGTAGGGGTCTTTATGGGGCTCTCCCTTCCTATCTACTCAAGTATTTCTTGGGTGAGTGATTTTCTGATCAAGAGGTATCATCTGCCTCAAACCTCCTTAGTCATCCAAAGATATTTGGGTGCCTCAATTGGGCCTGTTACACATTCTGTTCCTCATATGGCTCACTAGTGCATGTTCGGGAGGAGGTCCTTAAGATCACCCTTGAGACTGCCATTAGCAGTTCATTCCCGTCTAGGCCAAGCCTCAACTCACTTGTTTGTGCTACCTTCCGATCATATTGATATCTCTTCCAACTCTTCTGCTTCTAAGCCCAGATCTCCTTCAACTACATCCACAGAGAATCAAGAAGAAGAACCCAATCTCCAGAATCAGCTACAGTGCCTCAACAATCTATTTCAGGCATTCATGAACCCATCGCAGCGTCCTCTGATGCGAGATCACTACAATACCACTACGGTAGCAATCAAGCCTAGAGTTCAAATCCCAGCTGGAGGACCTGATACTAAACTCAAGCCCAATATGCTCCATGCTATCCCCAAATTCCATGGGCTAAACTCCGAAGATCCTTTCCAACACATCCAGCAGTTGAAACATCTGGCCCAGACCTTTGGGCCACCTGTTCAAAATCAAGATATCTTACTCATGAAGATGTTCTCTTTCTCCGTCATGGATAAGGAAGCCCACTGGTACCAAACTCTAACCTATCCGATCAACACTTGGGCTGAACTTCAATCTGAATTCCTGAAGAAATTTTTCCCGGCTAATCAGACAAATGCTTTGAGGCACCAGATCACGCACTTCACGCAAAATCTGGGACAACCACTTCATGAGGCATAGGATCACTTTCTGGATCTCATGAGGAAATGCCCCCATCACGAAGTTCCTAAATGGGAACAGGTCCAGTCATTTTACCAGGGACTCCGTGAGGATATCAAACTCCTTGTCAATGCAACCTATGGTGGAAACATCATGGGTCAGCATGAAGATACCGTTTGGGAGATTCTCGAGAATATGTGCGAGAACTCCATAAACAATGAATCTATGGGTATGTTTGACCAGATGACTACCCATGCATTGACAAACACACAGGGGGCACACAAGACTTAAGGCCTGTCCACATCCGTCGATCTTGAACTAATTGCCAGTTGCATAGACAAGGTCTCTGTTATCGAGAAAAAGGTGGACGAATTTACTCGACATCTGTAGGGAGCCACCTCAGCACAGTAGAGCACGTATGTGCAACCGCCCTCTAGTAGGGAGGTTGTGCATAACATTTATCACCACTCTCACCAGGGGATGGACTCATATCCACCCCTGTCTGATCTTGGTTTCAGAGGAAACTTCGGAACTACCTACTCTAATTGGGGGAACTTTAAACCCTCATACTCTGACTTCTCTAGAGTTCCTCAGACCTACGAGGATCTCCATGCCATCTAGAATGATCCATTCTTAAACACCTATAACCTTGGATGGCTTTATCATCCCAACTTCACGTGGTCAGGGAATAATCAAAGTCTGCGACCTCAATTCCAGCCCCGACCACAATCTCCACGCCCATATCAGCCCGTTCAGCCTAGTCCCAATCCAAATTATCAATCTGAGTCCTCAAAGGACGATCAAATGACTCTAATTCTACAAACCCTGACTGACATTCAAAAGACAAATGCGGCCATGTAGAAATAGCACAAAGATGAGATCATAGAGGTTCGAAATCAGCTCGCACAGATGGCGAATTCTCACCAACCTAGTGCACTTCCACCTCAGCCTCTACCAAATCTGAATAACGTGCTAAGTCAAAGGCACGTTATGAACCAGAATCAGGGCCAAGCTCACTATGTTTTCCAGGTCCCTTCTGCCCCATCACCTGATGGGATGGAGGCCTCAACATCATACTCGGGATATCAGCAGCAACCACCACTTCTACCAACTTTGACCCAAAACTAGGCAGGACTTAATTTTGTTACCACCCGTAGTGGCAAGTCAACTCAGGATCCACCTTCTCCAAGCCACTCTCAACTTGGTAGTTTAGGGCCTAACCCTAGGTTGGTTATCCAAGACACCCCTATCCTAGATCCAAAACCTGAACTAATCTTAGAGAAACCTATAGACGTTCCATTTCCTGAGGCCTTGACCAAAGGAAACAGGAAACCCAAACCCGCGGCACTTGAGGAAGATCTGGTCAAGCTCTTTGAGCAAGTCCAAATAAACATCCCCTTGATGAATGCAATCTGCCATGTACTGGCTTATGCAAGATTTCTGAAGGATTTATGCACACCAAAGCATAAGCCACAAAGTAAACATGAGAACCCGATCGTATTGTTTGAGCAAGTCAACTCGATCATCTTAAGCAAACTCCCGCAAAAAGCAAAAGATCCTGGCACCCCTTTGATCTCCTGTAAAATCGGTGATTTAGAATTTGATCGAGCATTGTTGGATTTAGGAGCCTTCATAAACTTGATACCTACATCCCTACTAGACCATTTCGAGGAAACTGAGCTCAAACCAACTGAGGTGACTTTGTAGTTAGCAGATCGATCAATCAAGTCACCTAGAGGAATCCTTGAGGATGTTCTAGTACGAATTCACAATTTCTATTTTCCATTAGACTTCATTGTGTTAGACATGGATACTCCTGAAAGTCTAAAGAACACACCGATCATTTTAGGGAGACCATTCCTAGCCACATCTAAGGCAAGTATTAACTGCGAAGAGGGCTAAATTGAGTTGAAATTCGGAAACCAAACATTAAAGATTGAAATCTTTAAGGCTCAGAAAGGAATAAAATGTAGGGTAATCGAGGAAGTATGTGACATCAGCTCTATGGTTGAGGATCCACTTGCAGAGGAAGACCCGATTATCTCTGATCCTCAACCCCGAGAAAATTCTGACTCACAAATAGAGGAGCCCAGAACTGATCTAGATTCACCCTTAGCTCCCACTTTATCTTCTGAGGCCCATCCTGAACCCTCACCTGTTGCTGATAACCCGGTCATGGAGTTGAAACCCCTCCCAGATCATCTGAAATATGTGATTTTTGGTTCCAATCAAACGTTTCCTATGATCATCAATTCCCGACTCACTTCTGATAAGGAAGAAAAGCTGATTTCTATTCTCCAGCAGCATCGAAGAGCCATCGGATGGACTCTTGATGATCTAACCGGTATCAGTTCGTCCCAATGTACACATCGTATCTACACTGAAGAGGGCTCATGACCATCTCGAGAAATGCAAAGAAAACTCAATCCGAATCTACAAGAGGTTCTAAAGAAAGAGATCATTAAGTGGTTAGATGCTGGCATCATCTACCTGATCTCTAATAACCGTTGGGTGAGCCTGATCCAAGTTGTCCCTAAAAAGGCAAGGCTCACCGTTATCATGACCGAATCTAGAGAGACCATCCCAACCTGCATTGCAAATTCATGGAGTGTCTGCATAGACTATCGGAAACTGAATACCTCCATGAAGAAAGATCATTTCCCGCTACCATTCATTGACCAAATTCTCGAGAAACTAGTAGGAAATCGGTATTTCTATTTCTTGGATGGGTACTCCGAATATAATTAGGTGGCAATTCATCTAGGGAATCAGGAAAAGATCCCCTTTACCTGCCCCTATGGTACGTACGCATTCCGTAATGCCATTTGGGTATGCAATGCACCTGCCACCTTTCAGCAGTGCATGCTAGCCATATTCTCCGATATGGTAGGTAATCACCTTGAGGTCTTCATGGACGACTTCTCGGTATTTGGTGAATCTTTTGATGAATGCCTCTTGCATTTTGTCCAGATCCTTAAAAGGTGCATTGAAGTGAAATTGGTTCTCTCCTGGGAAAAGAGCCACTTCGTGGTTCCTGAGGTCATCATCCTTGGACACCTCATTTCTGAGAGAGGCATCTAGGTTGACCAGGCTAAGGTGAATCTAATTTCCAAGCTAGTTGTGCCTAACTCAGTCAAAGACATCAGATCATTACTAGGGCATGTTGGATTTTATCGTCAATTCATACCTAATTTCTCTAAGATTGCATGCCCCTTGACGAATCTCCTCTCAAAGGACACACCTTTTGAGATATCCAGTGAGTACATTCATGCATTTGAGATCTTGCATGACCGAGTCACCCAAGCACCAATCTTGTAATCTCCTGACTAGTCTAAACCCTTCGAGATCATGTGCAATGCATCTGACTACATAGTAGGAGTGGTGCTGGGTCAGAAAATTGATGGGAAACCAATGGTCATATATTATGCCAGTAAGATATTGGACGAGGCTCAGCGTAATTACACTATTACAGAGAAAGAGTTACTGGCTGTAGTATTTGTCCTGGAGAATTTCAGGCATACCTCCTGGGTTCCCACATCATCATTTACTTGGATCACACTGCGGTGAGGCACTTACGAAGAAGGATGCAAAGCCGAGATTAATCGGCTGGATCTTGTGTTGCAAGAATTCGATCTTGAAATTTGTGACAAGGTGGGAAAGTATAACGTGGTAGCTGACCATTTTTATCTCGCCTTCCTTCTTCGGTCATTGACCCATCTGGACCTATCACCGAGCACTTTCCGGATGAGCATCTCTTGGCCATTAACGGACTTCCTTTGTTTATCGACATCGTGAATTACTTGGTTACAGGGAAAGTCCAGCTAGATTGGGTGACTTCCAAGCAGGACAAGCTGATTTTCGATGCCAAGTACTATGTTTGGGAAGATCCATATCTCTTCCATATCGGTAATGACCAAGTGGTCTGGAGATGCATTCTCAACGACGAAATCAATGATGTAATCTCATTCTGTCATGATCAAGCCTATAGTGGCCATTACTCTAGGCATAAAATCATAGCGAAGATCCTCTAATGTGGGTTATTTTTGCCCACAATGTTCAAAGATGCACAATCCTATTGTAGGGCATATGCCCGTTGTCAGACCCTCGGCAACATGGGCCCATGTGATATGATGCCCTTGAATCCGATCATCGTGTGTAAAATCTTTAACATCTGGGGAATTGATTTCATGGGACCCTTTCTAGGATCTAACGACTTCGAGTACATCTTACTCACTATTGGTTACATCTCAAAATGGATAGTAGCCGTCCCCACCAAAACAAGCAACCATAAAGTTGTTCTTTGATTTATTCAGGAGAACATCTTTTCCGGATTTGGGTTTCCAAAAGCCATCATCAGTGATGGTGGGTCTCATTTTGCAAATGTGCACTTCCAGTCCCTGATGAAAAAGTATGGGGTGTCGCATCGTATCTCGACTCCTTATAACCCCCAGACTAATGGATTAGCTGAACTGTCAAATCGGGAGATTAAGAAGATCCTTCAGGTCACTGTTCAGCCTAACAGGAAGGATTGGTCTACCCACCTTTCGGAAGCCTTGTGGGCCTATAAGACCATGATGTAAACATGTCTACACTACATAAGATGTCTATTTATGCATGTTCTTAAGCATAGAATTGCATTGCATACTATAAATATTGCATAGCATGCATCATCTTGCATTTAGATTAGTTTGAATAAAATGGAGGTTAATTGTCTCATTTTATGTTCAGAGACAGGGAAAATTTTTATCAGGACCTCGAATCGAAGATCCAACCGTACAGATTTGATCAGGGCGACGATTGGAGTTCAGCGACTCCAAGATCGCCCTAATCAAACATGTGTAGCATCAGATAAAGATCGGGGAATCCTAGAAGATCAAGGGCCAAGATGGTATGAATCCATACTTCAGACAACAAATCTGACTACACGGATGGATTCGGATCGACGATTGCAGTCTAACAGCGTGAGAATCGACTCAATCCGACAATCGTGCCACCATCTACATCATCCAGAAGATGGACGGCCAAGATGGTGCCACGTGGTGCCATCTCAGCCGCCCAACCGGTCGCTGCACCCACCGCTCCATCTCTTCTTCATTTTGAGTGCTGCTTCTCATCCGTTGGATGCACATCCAACGGCTGTGGATGCGCGCGCACAAAATCTTTCAGCAACACAAATGCCTCTGTAGCGTAGCAGGTGAGAGCGCTCGCGAGTTCAAGGGGCGCACGTTCGAACCTTCAGGAGCAGCTGCTGGGGCGCGGGCGAGAAGGCTTTGCGACCGCTTGATCGTGATCGAGCAGCTGCGAGCACCCAATAGCGCCCACGCACTATCGCACGCTCATGTGTGACGCGCCATCAGCCGCGGGCGTTGTAGCTTGAAGAGGCACAGCGAGGGCGCATCTCAGCCATTCAATCTCACGATCAAACGGTCGAGACTTGATGGACGTGGGCGGCGCGGAAGGTGAGCGGGTAGCACACATCGCCCATGACTGGGGCTTTAGCGACGATTTTATCCGTCACTAAAAACCCCTTATTTAATATTTTGAAATTGTAAAGACCAAATTGCCGTCACTCCTTGCAACTATAAAAGGAGACCCCCTCCATACGAAATGGGCATCCCTTCCTTCTCTTCTCTCCCTCTCCAAAGCTCCAGAGAAGCTTGTCCCACACCTGGGATGCTCCTCGAGAGATAAAGTCAAATTTTCACCCTCATTTCAGAAGCGGATCCCACGACAACGACGACGTGCTACCCCGTTCTCGTTCCTCCTGCCTCGACCTCCTTCTTCCCACTCCATCCTTCCAGGCGGCATCTCGTCCAACTCATCCTCCAAGCGATCGTCGAGGAGGATAACTTCTCTCTCCCATTCTTCTTTACAGCTTTCTAAAGTAGAATTTTCCTACTTTCTAGTGTAGTTGATTTCCCACTTTCTAGCGTAATTCTTCTCTGGTTTTATTGTATAAACATTTTGAAATATTGAGTGCATGTTCTCTCTCTCTCTCTCTCCCATTTATTCTTATTATTAATATTGCTTCATTATAGTTACGTCGCTCCGCTTTTCAACAAAAACTCCAAAAAATATATATAATTGCGAATATAGATCGGCGTAGCCTCCCTGAGTTCGACCTGGGATTTCTATTCCAGTACAAATTTTATTTGTTGAACACGAGTTCTTCACTTTCAAACTACAACGATAGGTTTTTCAAAACCAAATACGTTAGCGTAGTAACTCATAGCTTCAACATTTTAGCGTCGTTGTCGGGGAGGCAACGATTTCCGATCTTCCTTTCGCATTTCATGCACTTATTATCTTCTAACTTGCTTTCTCTTGTGTCTATTGTTTTGCAGAGACCTCCATCAGGGAATCATCAAGTGATAGACCGGAGTAAAGTGCAGTTGAAGACAACTATAAGTGCTCCCCATTCTTCCCCCCTCCATAGATTTCATTTGTCACATTAAATCCAAATTCCAATTAACCTAGGTGTTTGCATAAATCCTAGGAATAGTTTGGCTATTTGGATTCTCACTCACATTCATTTCACCCTCGTTTATAAAACAAAAAAAACAAAAAACAGATAATCTTGTGGGGTAATTTTCAACAGACACACAACGTACACTCACATTCAAGGCACTTAACCTAATTGATTTGTTTCTACTCAACCGGGTTCTGATCTGTGGAACCGGTACACACAAAGCAACACATAAAAGAGCAGAAATCATTCTAGGTTAACCATCTTTGTGTGCCTAACTTAGTGGTGCATTTGTGGCCAGTTGTTTCAGTTGTTTTGCCCGCACCACTCTACTTAAAATCAACTCAATAAGTAGCTCCTCCCTAGGATTTTCAATCTAGGTCTATTCCAGGCACTCCACTTTATTTCTAGTTTTAAAGGAAAGTAATCTTCACCCGTGTTTGACAACTTGGTTTGCCTCAAAGCTTGATTGCAATCAACCTAAATTTAAACCCTAAAAGCTACTTAAGTAAGATTTGAACATTAAAATCCACGCATCACAAATAATCTTTCTTGAAAACCCTGGTTGTGCATGCACTTGCACAATTCTCAATCAATCATTAAGGACACAACCCATTTTAAGGGCCCATCACATTCCATAAGCACCACAATCCCAGGCCTTAATAAAATTGAGTAGACATTGGCCTTAAGGACTGATTCACTCTTCAGGGCCTAGTCTGAGATTGTCTTTGATTAACCTACTTGTACTAATTAATTTGATGTCTAGCTAGGGGAGTAGTGTCAAACGACCGCGGCTGGGGGGTACACTAGGAACCGGAGGTGAAAGCCGAAGGAAGAACCTTCTCCCCAGTCCCTCCTTCTAACTGGTTGGATTGAGCAGACGCAAGTAGAGTAAATCATTTACAATCTTAAGGCGGGTTTTGGGAGTCAGTAGATCCTTAGGCTACCCCACTTAAGGATAGCCTTGTTTTGTTGTACTGCAGGGTCCCTATCCCTAATCCTTTCGACTTTCTCCTAGTTTATGCTGGGAAGACAGTCATTGAATCCCGAATTGGAAGGACCACTAAAGTATTCTAGGAGGTGCAAATTGGATTTTGGTCAAATTGATCCCATGGCCAACCAACAGCCTCCTCTGCCTGGAGATCCACAGGAGGAATTCCGAAGGCAGCTGAAACAAATGTAGAGAATGCAGGAATGGTTCCAGAGAATGCAGGGTGCTTAGCCCTTGAAGGATTTTTATGATCCTTCAAATTACGAGAAATGTTCCGGCATCAAGATTCCAATCGGCGACGTAGAAATCAAGCCCCAGGTGTTAAGCCTGATCAAACATTACCATGGGCTTGGCTCCGAAGATCCGTTTCAGCACTTGGAGGACTTGACCACTTTGGTCCAGACCACCAAGGCACGAAACGTAAATGAGGAGCAAATGATCATGAGGCTCTTCTCCCATTCTCTTAAGGATAAGGCCGTGCATTGGTACAAGACAATAGGAAGACCAATTGCAACTTAGAATGAGTTGAAATTGGCCTTTCTAAAGAAATTCTTCCCAGTCGGACGTACCAATGCCTTGAGACGGGCAATCACTACCTTTACCCAGCGGTCGGGGGAGCAGTTTCATGTGGCCTAGGAGCGATTCCAGGACCTATTGCAGAGGTGTCCACACCACAAGGTGCCGAAATGGCAACTCGTGCAGATCTTCTATCATGGGTTAACTGAGCAACTCAGAAATCATGTGGATGCTTCTTGCAGAGGCAATTTCCTCAATAAAGATGAAGATAGTGCACACAATTTATTTGAGGAAATGAGTGAGAATTCAATTAATCATGCCTCCATTGATACTTTTAATCGGTCCCAGCAGCCCAGATCAAATGCCAATGAAGTCCATGACTCTCATTCATTTGATACGGAATTGATTTGTAATAAACTTGATAAGGTGGACTGGTTGCTAACAGAATGGAAGAGTGGATGGCTGGCAATTCTATGAACAACTCTCGATCCACTCAATCCCAAAATCGAGATTCCATTCTTCACGAGCTCCTTCTGGACGGGAGTTCGTAAATCAACTCGATGCGGCTCAACCTGTGAGTCAGCATTTTTCGGAACCCCACAGGTTCCAAACTAGGGCCTTTGATCCCAGTTTTTCTTATCCTTCCCTTTCTTTCTCTCCATCCTCACCCTATGAGGATGTCTGTGCTGTACAAGAGAATGTTAGATCCAACCCCTACTCTAATTCTTATAATCCAGGTTGGAGAAACTGCCTTAACTTCTCTTGGAAAAACCTGGGGCAACAGACCTAATTCCAGCCCGGCAACTATGCTCTGCAACGACCAATGGGTCAGGGTCATGTATATACTCAGTTGCCCCCAAATCAGGTCAATCAACCAACTTGGAATGGCCATCAACCCATAGGGCAGGCTAATTTGAACCGGCAAATGGTAGAGATGCAAGGATCCATGCTCCAGCTCATGCAGCAAATGAAAACCTCGCTGGACAACTTGCAATCCGAGCTCATTGCTAACTCTCGTCAACCCGGATCTCTACCATTCCAACCCGTACCTAACCCGCGAAATATTCTGAATCCAGGCAACCAAGCCCATGGGTACGAAAATCAGAGGGACCCACACGCACATGCTCAGGTGGTTGAGCAGGGTTCCTCCTCTTCTTCTTCTTCTTCTGCAAATCAACAATTCTTGGCTAATCAAGCCCCTCCAATCTTTCCTAACCCTCCCCATGACCCAAACTCTTATGCATCTGCAAATTCTGTCACCTTGAGGAGTGGTAAGCAGACTCAGTATCCACAAGCACATTGTTTTGATCTACTGAATCCTAAAGAACCTGAGGAGAGAGAGGAGAATTCTGGAGAAGAAATCAAGGCTCAAGAACATGATTCCAAAGATCTGACTCATGTTCCTTTCCCTGAAGCCTTGATCAAATCAAAGAAGCCTATTGATAGCAATGAGGAGCTTCTGAATCTATTTAAGAATGTTTGGATCAATATCCTGCTCCTCGATGCTATCAAGCATATACTGGCTTACGCGAGATTTTTAAAGGATTTATGTACACAAAAGCGTAAGTCAAGAGAATCTGTTCCGAGGAAGGTGGTACTCTCCGAGCAGGCTAGTTCTATTATCCTAAACCACCTCCCTCACAAAAAGAGAGATCCAGGTGCTCCGTTGATTTCTTGTGTCATCGGAGATTACACGTTTGATAGAGCACTTCTGGATCTGGGTGCATCCATCAACCTAATTCCGACTTCTCTTTACGAGAAGTTTGGATTAGGTGAACTTCGGCCAACTTCAGAACACTACAGTTAGCGGACCACTCGATCACAAATCCACGAGGCATTATTGAAGATGTTATAGTTAAGGTCAAGGATTTCTATTTTTCTATAGATTTCCTTGTCTTGACATGGATGTACCTGAAAATCTGAGGACCATGCCCATCATTCTGTGTTACGACCTGATTCCCGAATCCCTATAGGACACGAGAATCGAATCGACTCGACTGATCCCAAGACCCAGTCATCCAACGAGAAAGTAACCAAAAAATAGTAAAATAAACCACATTCACCATGCAAGCAACTAACAGTAACAAAAGTACAGCAGTAAAGAAGTAAACTACTACAGTACACACCACCACAACAATAGAGAATTTTAAATAGGTACAGGAATATGAAGTTACAATACAAGAGTACAAAAGTGAAATAAAATACTCACTACTACAAAAAACGGGATACAACAAAAGTACACTACTAGGCTCTACTGGGCCCAGCACCCTCTGCAACCGTGGGCTCTGGCTGCTCAACACCTGATCCAGAAAAAGGTGGCAAGTACGACACGTCAGCGAAACGCTAAGTAGAGTGGCAATTAGCTAACTAAGAGAAACAGTAAAGGTGGACAGGTAGCTTTTGTTTTCAATTTCTTTCTTTATTCAACTAATTATTCTTTCTTTCAACCCATGGTTTATTTATCAGGTCTTTTTCTTGATCTCGACTGTTCCTCATGGGAACGATCTTGATTGCAGTCTATTCCGAAAAGTAGAAGTAGCATGTGGTGCTCTCCTGGCCGGGAGAGTCCCCTATGGTGGTCCTACCCTCAGTCAACCACCCCAAAGTCACTGACAGACATAACAGTGACTATAGCACGCGTGATAAACCGCGTGGGAGGGCATGTCCCATGCCTTCCCGAAGTGAATCCTGCACGCGCAAGCAAAAACTCTTAACACGGCACGCAACAGAGTCTCGGCAGAATGGCCTGCATGGCCGTATCCGCAAAGGGAAACAAAGGGCGCAGTTCGTACCACTCAGTCGTCTGGAGCTTCCTCCAGACGTCACCCACGTTGTCTGGATGTGGGTCCAGATGTCTAATTCTAGGAAAAATCCCAGAATCAGAACCTCCTTCGTCTTCTTCCTACTGTGCGCGACCACGTCGCGTGCCGCACGTCCACAGCTCTAGCTGCAGCAGCGCCGAGGAGGACTTCCCCAACACAACACTCCGCCTCGCGCACGCCCGACCGGCTGTGAGCCTCTCCGACGAGCTCTCTCTCTCTCTCACAGCTCGCGCGCTCTCTTCTCTTCCCTCTAGCTGCTCTTCTCCTCTCCGCTGCTACACTCGGCTGCAGCTGCTGCTCGCTCTCACTCTCGCTTTCGCGCTGGAGGAAGGAGAAGACGGATGGGGTGGGGTGGTGAACGAGGGAGAGGGGAGAGGAGTATTTGTAGGCACGAGGGGTAGCTCTGCAAGTCGGCGAGGGAAGAAGAAAGAGAAGAAGGTGGTTGGGGCTCAGTCTGTGCGCGGCATGTGCGTAGACTCGCGGTCGTACGCACGCAAAAATTGATTTCCAGATGTCTGGGAAGGTGTCCAGATGTATGACCCGATGTCTGGACCAACTCCCAGACGACTTAAAAGGGTTTTGGTGGCACAGGTGTTAACATTCTGGGGCGTCCGTTCCTGGCTACCGCTAAGGCCAACATTAATTGTGAAAGTGGTAGCATGGAAATCGCCTTTGGGGATCAACGAATGAAATTGGATATTTTTAAGGTGATTAATAAATTTGAGGATTGTAGATTTATTGAGGAACTTGAGGAGGATAAAGAAAACATTGAAACTTGTTTGATGGTTTCTTCAATTGAAAGTTCCTCCTTTGATAACGAATTCGACCCGCAACCCTCTATGGCAGACCTACCATCTTCTGAGGAGGTTATTGATTTTGTTCACTCACAACCTCTTCCTCTTGTTGAGTCTTCAGCATCTTCCTTACCATCAATCATCAACCCATCCCAGCTTGAACTGAAACCATTGCATGAGAATTTGAAATATCAATTTTTAGGACCTCAGAAGACGTTCCCTGTGATTATCAGTGCTAGATTAACAAAGGAGCAAGAGATTAAATTGATCAAGGTCCTGAAGGAACACAAGGAGGCAATTGGTTGGACCATTCATGACCTCAGGGGGATCGAGCCATCTTACTGCAATCATAGAATATTCTTAGAAGATGGATCCCGCCCTTCTCGCCAAATGCAGAGATTAAATCCAAATACGTGAGAAGTGGTCAAAAAGGAAATCATTAAGTGACTCAATGCAAGAATTATCTATCTAATCTCTAATAGTCCCTGGGTAAGTCCTGTGTAGATTGTTCCGAAGAAAGCCGGGATTACCGTTGTGACTAACAAGAGAGGAGAATCTATCATAACTCGTTCAGCTTCCTCTTGGAGGGTTTGTATTGATTACAGGAAGCTAAACACAGCCACTAAAAAGGATCATTTTCCCCTGCCTTTCATCGATCAAATCTTGGAAAGACTAGCCGGGCAAAAGTACTTCTATTTTCTTGATGGCTACTCGGGATACAACCAAGTTCCCATCCATCCTGAGGATCAGGAAAAAACTACTTTCACCTGTCCCTACAAAAACTTTGCTTTCCGTAGGATGCCTTTCGGTTTATGCAATGCACCTGCGACTTTTCAAAGGTGTATGTTAGCCATATTCTCTGACATGGTGGGAGAGTTTATGGAAGTCTTCATGGGCGATTTCTCTATTTTCGAAGAATCGTTTGACTCTTGTTTAGCTAATCTGGAAATGATTCTTAAGCGATGTATCAAAACACGATTGGTCCTTAGCTAGGAAAAGAGTCATTTCATGACAAAAGAAGGCATCGTCTTGGGTCATGTAATCTCTAAACGGGGAATTGAAGTGGATAAAGCTAGGTTGATGCTATCGCTAAACTTCCTCCTCCCACACCTGTTAAACAAATCTGATCATTTCTTGGTCATGTGGGATTCTATCGAAGATTCATCAAGGATTTCTCGAAGGTTGCTCGTCCCCTGAGCAATCTTCTTGCCAAAGAAACGTCATTTGTTTTCAATGAATCATGCTGTAAGGCACTTGATTTCCAGAAAACGGCAATCACCTGTGCTCCAGTGTTGCAACCACCAATTTGGACAACCCCTTTTGAGATCATGACTGACGCTTCTGATTAGGCGGTCGGGGCTATCTTGGGTCAGAAAATTGATAGAAAGCCCTCTGTCATCTACTATGCTAGTAAAACTATGGATGAAGCCCAAAGGAATTACATTATTATTGAAAAAAAATTACTAGTTGTAGTGTTCGCTTTGGAAAAATTTAGGGCTTATCTCTTAGGGTCTCATGTTATCATCTACACCGACCACTCGGCCTTGAGACATCTCTTGGCCAAAAAGGAAGTCAAACCCCAGCTTATTCGTTGGATTCTTCTGCTTCAAGAATTTGACCTTGAAATCAAGGATAAAACCGAGGTACAAAATGTGGTGGCAGATCATTTGCCGAGATTCCTAGGTGATTCTTCTCGTCTGGACATCCCGATTGCTGACACTTTTCCGGACGAAGCTATCCTTACAGTTTCAGGTGTCCAAACCCCGTGGTTTGCTAACATTGTTAACTATTTGGCCGTTGGTCAAATCCCCCAAGATTGGATCAAGCAACAATGGGATAGACTCAAATCTGAGGCCAAATACTACTTCTGGGAGGACCCTGAACTGTACCACATCGGCTCTGATCAGCTTATTCGCAGATGTGTACCGGAGAATGAATTCAACAGTATAGTCGAGTTCTGTCATGCATCTGCGTGTGGTGGACATTTCTTTGGGAAAAAGACAGCTGCAAAAATCTTGCAATCTGGCTTCTATTGGCCGTCTTTATTTAAGGATGCCCAAGATTTCTCAAGGTCATGTTCTCGATGTTAGGCACTCGGAAGCATAACTAAGAGAGATATGATGCACCTAAACCCAATTCTTCCTGTCGAAATTTTCGATGTTTAGGGCATCAATTTCATGGGACCCTTTCTCCCTTCATTTGGACATCAGTACATTCTTGTTCCTGTTGATTATGTGTCCAAATGGATTGAGGCGATTCCCACCCGAACCAATGACCACAAGGTGGTCATTGATTTTGTCAAGAAAGCTATCTTAGTAGGTTCGGGATTCCGAAGGCCATCATCAGTGATGGTGGCACTCATTTTACCAATGCCCAATTCTGAAATTTGTTGGCCAAATATGGGGTTAATCACCAAATTTCTACACCTTACCATCCCCAGAAGAATGGACAAGCCGAGATCTCCAATCGCGAGATCAAGAACATTCTATAGAAAATGATTAGGCCTGATCACAAGGACTAGACTCAAAAGTTCAAGGATGCTCTTTGGGCCTACTGTACGGCGTATAAAATGCCCATCGGCATGTCACTGTTTCATTTGGTGTATGGAAAGGCATGCCATCTACCCATAGAGATTGAACACAGGGCATTCTGGGCGATTAAACAATGCAATTTAGATCTAAATTTAGCTGGGAAGACCAGGAAACTCCAACTACCTAAGTTGGAAGAGCTTAGAAATGATGCATACGAGAATGCCAAGATCTACAAGGCTCAGACCAAAGCTCTGCATGATCAATTGATTTCCTGTAAGAGCTTTGAGCCGAACCAGAAAGTCTGGTTATTCGATTCTAGACTCAAGCTCTTTCCTGGAAAACTTAGATCTAAATGGAATGGCCCATTCATAATTGATCAGATTTTTCCAAATGGAGCCGTTCAAATTTCTGACCCAAAGACAGGTAACACATTTAAAGTCAACGATCAACGTCTGAAGCCTGTTATTGACCGTGCTCTTCCAGAGCCCGTCTCAGACACGATTGCTCTAGCCATTCTGTGACTTCTTTAGCTGGACTTCTCCTAGCTGATGGCATTAAACTCAGCAGTTGTACATATCACACAAAGTTGACACGAGCTTCATATTCAGGTGACATCTTTCATACTCTACCCTTTCTTTCATGTCTCTTTCTCAATGTGGACATTGCATCAGCTAGGCATGGGGGGGTGGATTCATTTTTTAATCATTTGGTCAGCTTTGTGAAATTCATGTAAATTGTTTTTCTCCTCTTATTTATACATTAAAAAAAAATTGAATTAAGAAGGAATAGTTGGACATTAGGACTTTTCAATCTTAGGAAATATTACATTAGGATCTAAACATAAAGACCCTTCAGGTCTTTGGACTTAATTGGCCCGTGTATCCACTAAAATGTGGATGTGTTTTTTGAGTCCTCGCCATCTTAATTCTATTGTAATTTGAGTAAATAAGTTTGGGTGATAAGTACACGACTTATCAATCCACCCTCTAATTCGAGGGAACTTTGAGTTTTAAGCATCTACACACTTTCTTTGCACTGACTTGTTATTCAACGATTTTAACGAAAATTGGGTAGCTAATGAATCTTCTAGGGTAATATGGCTAGCAAGTTATCATGGGTAAAAGTCCATAGGTAGGTTATCCAGAGCCCAGTCACTGGACCATTCTCTTCTTGCTGCCTTTAGGTAAATCTTAGACAAGGGAAGCCACCTACTTAAAAAGAGAGAGAGAGAGAGAAAGAAAGTCAAAAAGAAAAGGAGAAAACAAAAAAAGAAAATAAAAGAAATAAGCCGCACTTCGCCGCACGAGTATGGCTGGCAAGTTGTTGATGGTAACAGCTCATCGACCAGTTGTCTAGAACCCAGCTCAATAAATGCACTGAAAATTTCCAAAAATACTTAGGAAGAAGCAGAGAAGTAGAATAAACTGGGGAGATATACACTGGATTCACCCTTGTGTTGACCTCATAAAAATAAAAGTAGGGAGAGAGCTACCAGTTGTAAAGATACACCTTTAGGCAGAATTCTCTTTTTAAGGTCACCTAGAGGCGTAGAAATTCGAAGTCCGTTTTAATTACCGATCAATGAGTCTATCACATTCACAATAAAGATGCTTAGAACTTAGGGTTCTCATCAAATCTTGGGTGAGTTGAATGGCTGTAGAAAGCCACTCTTAAACCCTAAAACTCAAAATCCAAAAAAATTAGAAAAGAAGAAAAAGAGAAAAAGAAATTTTTCTTTGAATAAGGAGAGGGCTTGAGGCGGTCTGCATTTTGGCAGATACCTGGGCACTGTTGTGTCTTTGAAAGTTCGGATCCTAAGTAAACATTTTCCTTAATGATTGAAAATAACTTATGCCCAAATAATCCAACCTAATTCTTTTATAAATAGCATATAGTTTTTGCTAGGGACTAGCAAAAGATAGGCATGGGGGTGTGATGTAAACATATTTACACTACATAAGATGTCTATTTATGCATGTTCTTAAGCATAGAATTGCATTGCATACTATAAATATTGCATAGCATGCATCATCTTGCATTTAGATTAGTTTGAATAAAATGGAGGTTAATTGTCTCCTTTTATGTTCAGGGACAAGGTAAATTTTTATCGGGACCTCGAATCGAAGATCCAACCGTACAGATTTGATCAAGGCGACGATTGAAGTTCAACGACTCCAAGATCGCCCTAATCTGACATCTGTAGCATCAGATAGAGATCGGGGAACCCTAGAAGATCAAGGTTCAAGATGGTGTGAATCCACACTTCAGGTGACAAATCCGACCGCAAGGATGGATTCGGATCGACGATTGCAGTCTAATGGCATGAGAATCGACTCAATCCGACAATCGTGGCATCATCTACATCATCCAGAAGATGGACGACCAAGATGGCACCATGTGGCGTCATCTCAGCCGCCCAACCGACCGTTGCACCCGCCGCTCCATCTCTTCTTCATTTTGAGCGCTGCTTCTCTACCATTGGATGCTCATCCAACGGCTGTGGATGCGCGCACACGAAATCTTTCCGCGACACAAACGCCTCTATAGCACAGTGGGTGAGAGCGCTCGCGAGTTCAAGGGACGCGCGTTCGAATCTTCAGGAGCAGCTGCTGGGTCGCGAGCGAGCAAGCTTCGTGACCGCTTGATCACGATCGAGCGGCTGCGAGCGCCCAATAGCACCCACGCGCTATCGCATGCTCATGTATGACGCACCATCAGACGCGGGCGTTGCAGCTTGAAGAGGAGTGGCGAGGGCGCATCGACTTGATGGACATGGGTGGCACAGAAGGTGAGCAGGCAGCACACGTCGCCCACGACTAGGGCTTTAGCGACGATTTTATTCGTCACTAAAGACCCCTTATTTAATATTTTGAAATTGTAAAGACCAAATTGCCCTCACTCCTTGCAACTATAAAAGGAGACCCCCTCCATACGAAATGGGCATCCCTTCCTTCTCTTCTCTCCCTCTCCAAAGCTCAAGAGAAGCTTGTCCCACACCCGGGATGCTACTCGAGAGATAAAGTCAATTTTTCTCCCTCATTTCGGAAGCGGATCCCGCGATGACGATGGCATGCTGCCTCGTTCTCGTTCCTCCTGCCTCGACCTCCTTCTTCCCGCTCTGTCCTCCTTCTTGCAGGCAGCGTCTCGTCCGACTCATCCTCCAAGCGATCGTCGAGGAGGATAACTTCTCTCTCCCATTCTTCTTTACAGCTTTCTAGAGTAGAATTTTCCTGCTTTCTAGTGTAGTTGATTTCTCGCTTTCTAGTGTAATTCTTCTCTGGTTTTATTGTATAAATATTTTGAAATATTGGGTGCGTGTTTTCTCTCTCTCCCCCCCCCCCATTTATTATGATTGTTAATATTACTTCATTGTAATTACGTCGCTCCGCTTTTCAACAAAAATTCTAAAAAAAATATATAATTGCGAATATAGATCGACGTAGCCTCCCTGAGTTCGACCCAGGATTTCTATTCCAGTACAAATTTTATTTGTTGAACTCGAGTTCTTCGCTTTCAAACTACAACGACAGGTTTTTCAAAACCAAATACGTTAGCGTAGCAACTCACAGCTTCAACAGACCACCCATAAGACCCAGTTAGGAATGTCTCCCTTTAGACTCGTGTACGGGAAGGCATATCACCCCCAGGTAGAAATGGAGCATAAAGCTTACTGGGCAGTACGAAAGTGCAATTTAGATCTTTCAAAGGTTGGAATTCACCGCCAGTTGCAACTGAGCGAGAACGAGGAACTATGCAATAATGCATACGAGAACTCGCGAATCTATAAAGAGCTGGTGAAAGCCTTCCATGACAGGCACATTTCACGAAAATCTTTCCATCCTGGTCAGAAAGTGTTACTCTTCGATGCCAAACTCAAGCTCTTCCTAGGAAAACTCATATCAAAATGGATTGGACCATTCCTTATAAGATGAGTACTTGGAAATGGAGTAGTCAAAATCAGTGAACTCAACCAGAAATCTGAACCTTTTGTCATGAACGGTCATAGACTCAAACCATTCTTTGAACACACTGACTCAAATTTGGTTGCAGTATCTTTTGATCTCCATTCTCCTTAAACTTCATTACACCCAGCTAATAGCGTTAAACTTAGCACTTAACGGGAGGCAACCCATCATCTTTGAAAAACCCGAAGCCTTTCTGACCTATCTCTTTAATGAATTCATATTGCACTTTAGGGTTCATCAATTAGAATAGTCGACTCCACCTTTGATACTTGTATTAGAGCTAGAAATCGTTCGCAACAGTCATGCCAACCCGTTCACCACCCACCTGTTCTAATGTACGATCTGAATTGAACTTGAGCCCACCTAATTTACAATGAGGACATTGCAAATCTTAGGCATGGGGGGATATTAAAGTGCAAAATGCTGTGAAAATCAATGCATGGAAGGGTTCCATTCAAAAAAAAAATAAAAGAAAGAGGAGAAAAGAGGAAAGGAGAGGCCAATTTGAATCAAGCTGAATGAAAAGAGGAGAAGAAAAGAAAAGAAAGAGAAAAAGGAGCAAACAAAAAGAGAAGAAAAGGAGTTAGTCCCTTAAAATTGAGTATGGAACTTACCTAATTTCTAGGTTGGATCAGATGATGAATTAAGACCTGGAAGGTTAAAACTTAGGAGATTAGTGACGAGTATCGACCTTAGGCCTCTTGGACCTACTTCAGGGTTTAGACACTCATGTATTTGTTAGGATCCAAATTAGTCCTCAAGAGGTCGAGGAAAGTGCGAGGCTGATGTAGTAGGTCTAAGGCTTAGGGATTATTCGGCTATGTTGCCTACCCTTTGGTTTGCAGGACTTGGTAACCTAAGCACCCAAAAATCACACACTAAGTTTGGTTCAGAGCGCTTAATGAAGAAAATCATACCAAAAGTGTTCTGTTTTGAAAAGCCATCTCAAAGATCTAGCTTAGGAGCAGCTTGAAAACACAAGTTAATTAGATGAGTTCTCACCGTGGAGAGGTGGTAAATTCCCCTCGAAGATGCGTATTAACATATCATCTCCTCAGTGCTTGTCTCCTATGATGTTTAAATATCCTACTAGGGGCATGTAAGCACCTTGTGCTGGTTCAGGTGCCATGGGCGGGATTATCTTGAAATGTCGATTGCCAGGGCTTGAATATAGCTACGGAACACCATGGATGGCACTATCTCAAAGTGTCGAAAGCCAAGGTTCTGGTGGTTGCCATGGGTGGTGTTATCTCGAAGCATTGAAATCCAGAGACCCTTCGAGGATTGATGGTGGGGACAAGGAATTCGATACTGACCGTGTTTAGGGCGAATTCGAGGCTAGATATAAGGAAAAATAAAAAGAAAAGAGAGAAAACTCTCCAAATGAAAAATCCTCTCTATCTCTCTCTTATAAAAATGCACTGGCAAACTAAACCTGGACAATTTACGTTTAAGCATGGGTGCTTTAACAGCTAGGGTCAATGAACCTCTAGACAATTTTTACAAGCCTTAGAAACCTTCGCGGCAGACTCAAGCTGAAGCTGGTCAATTCTGGATCTTGGCTTGTACTTTAGTACCTCTGGGCCTATTGTTGGTATTTTGATCTAATTTCTAGAGATGCAGCATAGCAAATCATCTTAACAATTACATCCGACCTAGAAACCTGGTTGATCCACATGATTTTTGCTAAGGGACTAGTAAAAGCTAGGCATGGGGGCATGATGGGAACACCATCATAGGCCTTAACTGGCCACTTTTAGTTAGGATTGAAAGTTAAAAGCTCCTACATAACCATCTGAGGATTACAACTCCACTTCATTCTGTTTGAAGAAGAGAACTGGAAATTAGGGTTAATTATGTAATCTTAACAACATATCATGAACACAGAATAACCAAGGGGTTTTTTAGAGGTAAAATGAAAGTCAAATGAGCATTAAATGCGAATAAGTGGGACCATGCAGATAAAAATGGGGTTTTACGTATTTCGAGAACCAATACAACACCCAAAACCCTAATTTCTGACCTTCTTAAATTACAGAGGTTATGGTCAAGATAAAATTCATATAAATCTCCTAAAATTCATAGAAAAATATTTCTTGAGGTTTGGTATCCTTGATTTGACCTTTGGAACCTATTTTGACCTTAAATAAAGTCACAGACAAAGTTCCACTCTAATTTGGGTTTATGCGCAAATTACCCAGTCAACCTTGGTAAAAACTGAAATTCAACTTCACCATCAGATTCCTTGGGTCTAAATTGGGTTTGTGCAAAAGTTTGGGCCCAATCAAAGTCCATCTTGTCCTAGTTTGCATTTTAATCCATTTAAACTCCGTTCCTATTAATTAAGCCCCTAACTTTCGAAATATTTGTGATCAAGTAACTAACTTTATAGTCATTTTTGCAAAATGGTCTCTGCCACCATTAATGTAAATGGAGAACCTCCACCGAGAATCGAGCGAGGTTTTCCCACTGAATTCTCAATCAAACCTCCCCAAAATTGGAGGAGAGACTTTGAGAGATCCTCTATCATCTAACCCCCAGATTGGACCATGATTCGCATCGAGAAGCCCATGAGAATGCTCACAATCTCAGGGATCTTCTTCCCTGAGTTTTCGAGCTCACCAAGCTTCGTTCCTTGTTTAGACCCCCTCCTAAGGCCTTTAAAAGGAGCCCTCACGCAAAACCAAGCTCCTTAGCAAAGCTTTGAGCCGGAAAAATGCTCTCTTCCTCAACTCCGGTCATCCGCACCTTCGTCTCTGGCAAGCCTCTCCATCCTCTTCATCGAGCCGGCCAACAATCAAATTGACCGACTCAACACTTTCCCCGCGACCATCGCTAGCCAAAGCATGACTGCCATCTCCCTCTCCTTCCTCGTCGCCATATCACCGTCGACTCCTCCGACGCCGGCCTATCATAGTCGATCACATCCACTCACTCTCTCCCTCTCTAACTCTCTCTCTCTCTCTTCCTCTCCCCTTCCTGAAGCTTCCTAAACCCTTCCTTTCTTTTTTCAACCACCAACACAACTGCACCCACTTCGTCTTCCTCCACTCCAACGACGCTTCGGCGAAGCCCTCTGCATGCCACACAGCACTAAAACACCTACCACCACTCCCATTAACTTCGTCATCAACCCGTGACCAAAAGCCCTAACAACATTAGGGTTATTGATCACTACAACCACCCACAGAACACCATCACCTTCACACACCTTCCTCGACTTCGTTACACCACCACAAACACTCGCACATCACATCACGGCCACCATCGTGTTCCTTAGAACATGGTGATCCTTTTGAGCTTCTCTAACGTGGCTACGAGGCCATGTTCTCTATTCCAGGTACTTGCCGAAGCTCCACCGCTGCCCTCGTCTTCTTCGATCCCGTTCGTCATCTCCTGCCCCCAACTCACTCGGCTGAAGATTGCAATCAATGCAAAGCACCTCCAGGCTCCTTTCCGAGCATCCAATCAAAGCCATCTGCTACTGATGAGCAGGTTTTTGCAAGGGAAAGTTAGGGTTTTCGAGAAACCTGTCATCGTAGTCGCAAAACTCGCTATCAAATAAAATTTATACCGAAACTCGAAAGGGAGTCCCGGGTCAAACACATGCAAGCGAATGTTCGTTTTTTGTGGAATCCGCGTTTCGCTTTTATTTATTTTTGTCATTTTTATCTTTTCTTATTTTTTTGGTATTTTTATCAAGAAAGAGATTAGGTCAATGAAAACTTTATCTACTTGCAAAAATAATGCAGAGAGAGAGAGGAACAATCATATATTTATGAACAAATGTTTCTACAACTATGAAAGCGGGAAAACTACACTACAAAAGCGAAAAGATAGAGATAGGTGAGAAGAATCCCCCTCGACAGTCGCTTGGAGGACGGCTCGCTCCGACAGCACCCTGAAGATGTTGGTGAGGAGCAGGACAAACGAGAACGACGATGGAGGAAGGAGGACGAGACAGGACATCGTTGTGGCAAGGATCTTCTTCCGAAAGGAGGTGAGAGGATGGCCGCGGGATGCTCCACGAATGGGGATGAGAGGTGGGAAAACTATTTTATTTTCTACTCTAGAGGAGCATCCCAGGCTTGGGACAAGCTCTCTCCAGAGCCTTGGAGGTGGTAAGGAAAAGAAAGGAAGAGATCGTGAAGAATGGAGGTGTAGGGGTCCTTTTATAGTGGAGGGAAGAGGAAGAAATTTGTGTAGAGAGCTGTAGCGACATCAAATGCGTCGCTGAAGATCTGCACCAACCACGTCCCAAAATGTCACTAAAGGTCGGCGCTAGCCACACACATGCCCATGCTCTGCTATCACTGAGGTTGGAAGCTTTGTGGCCGTTGGATCAGAAGTGGACGACTGAGATGGCGCAGAGATCACGCCTCTTGATCATGCGTGAGATGGCATGTCCAGAGGTGCGTCGACGGCCGCATGCTGCATCTACGCTCATCCGTGCACCCACGTAGCATTATCTCAGCCGCTCGTGCACAATCAGGCAGTCGAAATTAAGGCGCTTCTCTTCTGTGGCCGAATAGAGGAGCTTAGGAGAGTCGAACCCGCGCCACGGCTGTGTGAGCTCCTCTCGAGGTCGCTGCACCACGCACCAAAGATGTTGCAGTTTTGAATTAACCGCAACTGATGGTCAAGCGATCCTAGCCGTTGGATTTTCATCCAACAGTTAAGACCGCGCGATGGAGGCTCTCTTGAAGAAGGGTGGGCGACGTGGCTTCACAAGAGCTGTTGGTTGGGCATCCAACGGCATAGATCTCATGAGGGGAGATGCCTTTGAGGAGGAGCGGCTACTACTGACCGGCGTTGGGCTGTCTAGTTTAGCTCCACGTGGTGCCATCTAGGCCATCCATCTTCTTTCTATTGTAGAGGGTGCCACAGTGCTCGAATCGAGATGATTTCCACATTGTCAGATTGCGATCGTCGCTCCGGATCTATCTCTATAATCAGATTTTCCATCCGAAGCCCGTAAGGATGTCGCATTCCCCCTAGCCGTTGATCTTCCTCAGACTTCATATGATGCTACGGGATTCCGATCTAAACAATTTCAGAGGCGTTAGACTCCGATTGTTGTCCTGATCAAATCTGTACAGTCAAATCGTCAATTTGAGGCCCCAAAATAAATCTCCTTCCCTCCTAGCCATAAAAAAGATGCAATTAACCTAAAATATACACAACTACTCTAGATACAGAATGATGCTTGCTATGAAATATTTATAGTATGGAATGCATATCTAAGCCTAGAAACATGCATAAATAGATATTTTAACCTAAATGGATGTATCTACATCATACCCCCATGCCTATCTTTTGCTAGTTCCTAACAAAATCAAACTAAATACTATGTATAAAAACAAAATTGGCATCTGATTACTTAGGCCAGATTTGTTGATTACATTAGAAAATTTCAACTAAGGACTTAATTATAAAAACTCAACAGTACCCAGGTGTTTGCCAAAATGTAGACCACCTAAGTCCTCACCTTATTTTGAAAAGGGAAGATACATTTTCTTCTATGTTTTTCTTCTTTTCTAATTTTTTGGATTTTTGAGTTTAGGATTTCGAGGCAGCTTTTTATGGCTACCCTACCCACCCAAGACTCGAAAAGAACTTTAAGTTCAAAGCATCTTTATGAATGTGATAGACTCGCTGAGCAACCGTTAAAATTGGCTTCAGGTTTTTACGACCCTATGTGACCTTAAGAGTTTCTACCCAAAGGTTTATCTTTCCGATTGGTAACTTTCTCCCTACTTTTTTATTTTTTATGGGGTCAACACAAAGGCAAACCAAGTGTATGTCTCCCTAATTTATTCTACTTCCCCGCTTCTTCCCTAAGTGTTTTGGAAATTATTTGTGCATTTTTGTGAGCTGGGCTCTAGATAACCGGCCAATAAGTTGTTACTCACGGCAACTTGCCAGCCATACTTGTGTGATCAAGTGTGGTTTATTTTTCTTCTTTTTCTATCTTTCTTTTTTTTTCATTTTTTTTAGTAACATTCTTTTTCTTTTTCTAAGTAGGTGCTTCCCTGATCTAAGATTTACCTAAAAGCAATAGAATAAGTATGGTCTTGTAGCTGGGATATGGGCAGCTGCCTAATGGGTTGTTATCCACAAAAACTTGCTAGCCATACTACCCTAGAAAGTTCATTAGCTACCTAATTTCTGTAAAAACCATTGAAAAGTGAGTCAGTGCAAATAGTGTGTAGATGCTTAGGCTTAAAGTCCCCTCAAATCAGAGGGCGGGTTGACAAGTCGTGTACTTATCACCCCAATTTATTTACCAAATTAAAATAAAATTACTTGGCGAGGACTTGAGACAGTCCACATTCGAGTGGACACCCGGGCTGATTAAGCCCAAAGACCTGAAGAGTCTAAGTGTTCAGGTCCTAAAGTATCGTTTCCTAAAGTGAATAACTTCCAAATGCCTAAGTTCTCTTCTCCTAATTTTATTTTTTTCTGTTTTTTGTCTTTTTGAATTTTAATTTTTTTTCTTAAAGAAAAGAAATTCTACAGAGCTAATGAAATAATTTCAGGATTAAGTATCCACCCCCCATGCCTAAATGATGCATTGTCTTCATTATAGAAACAAAGACATGAAACGGGTGGAATAACAGAATATCACCTGAGTTTTGTGACAATTTGGTTAGCTCTATAGAGAGAAGAGAGTATACACACGCTAAGTTTAATGCCTTTAGCTAGGCATAAAATACAAACAAAGAAGAGGTTAAGAATTCACAAGTACGAGTCAGAATCAAAATTAAAAGATTGATCCTTAAACCCGTCAGCAGAAGATGTCCACAGATGTGGACCAAGTTGTGGTGTAGACCCATGCCCCAGAGTCAAGTGGTTCTAAGGTTCTAGATGAAAATCACCCAAAATCGAAGATTATTGATCTTGTGGGGCCGAGCCTACAGTTTTGCAAAGTCGCGGTGCCTTATCGCCCTCGACTCACTGGGGTCAGGTCCCTACCCGCACATGCCCCCGCACACTACGTGCTACATGCGCTTGTCCACACCCTCACCCACGCCCACGCCTCACGGGTCTAGGCGGTGCATCTGGTTACCCACTACCTAGGTGTGGTATGATTTTGAGCTTAGGAAGAAAGAAAGAGAATTTTAGAGAGAGGGAGGTGGGTTTTGTTGCCTCAAGATTTAAGCCCCCTCCTCTCTCAATACTTAGCCTCTGCGAGCTTTGTGAGAGGCCTTTGAGCCTCTATTGCTGCTACTGCTGCATTCTTGAGGCTCTTGAAGGAAAGAGGAGCCTTGTGCTTCTCCTGTAGGGTTGAGACTCTTCTGTTAAGGCATCTGAAACCTTTAGTTGACATCTGAGGCACTCTGCAAGTTACTATTGAGATATTTAAAGTTCCTGATATTAATTGTGGTTTACTGTTGAAATATTTAAGTGGTTGTGAGCTTAAACTTAAAGAGTTAATTTGGTGATTCAAATCACCATTTTAACCCAATCTTTTTGCATTATTCTTCTGATTTTATTGTAATATCATTCTGAGTGTTATTGATTTCAATTGCATATATTTGTTGTGATTGGTGAATTAAATTGCATACTTACTCCCTACAAACGATCTTAGACTCCTTTATGAATCTGAGTTTATAAATTTAAATGTTTTGAGCAATTTTATCCTACACTACAACATGTTTCCTAAACAACGACGATTTCGCCCAAACAATTACTGTGGATTATTGTGCTCATTTATTTATCATATTTTGACTAGTGATTGAATTCCATATTTGCTCCCTGCGAACACCTCGGATCTCACCGTTTTTTCGAGCACTTATAAATTTAAATGTTGTTAATTCAATTTTCGTCACTATACTATGATGCATTTACTCTCATTAAACTACGACGATCTTTGAATGTAGCAACATACGTGACCACATACCCTTCTCTGAGGAAGTGACGACCGCCTTGCTCCCCGAGAAGTTCTAGCAACCTGTCCTAGCTCAATATGTTTCAATATTTCAAGTGCAAGCAGCCTCATGACGTTATAGTTATCCAGTACTTCAAGTCAGGCTTACTAACTTAGAGGTTCTGCTATAACATCAATGATTTCCCTCCAAGGGACAAGGCAAAGCTCTGGGATCGTGCCACTAAGTTTGTCAAACAAGATGACTCCTTCCGCTCCTAGAGTTGTCTGGCAAATGGACACTATGAGGATCGTGCCTCCCTCAAGGCAAGGAGGATCCCAGCCGAAGCATATCGGCCAAGAATGGCCACCACCTCAATAAGCGTAAGGGGAACTTCCCAAATTTGAGGAATCGGCTCAACAAGAATCGGCCCAATGGTCCCTACCAACCCAAGCGGGACTCCTATAAAAAATACACTCCCATGGCCGTGAATCAAGCAGATGTGCTGGCAGAGGTGAGGTCCACGGATAAAGGCCTCTTCCCCCACCAAAGCCCCTAAAGAAGAAGTTGGAGACTAGGCTTTACTGCAAATACCACCAGACCTAAGGGCATGCCACGGAGGACTACCGTGATCTACACAACTAGATCAAGTCTTAGATCTGGTATGACAATTTTGCCTATTTCGTCAAAAGAAATGAAGGCTAGGACAAAGGGAAATGACTCGTAAAAGATCCTAAAGACTATCTTCAAGAAAGACTTTAGAAGCTCTGAGGAGCCCACGTAATAACCCTTCCGGAGAAGGGGGTGGTAGAGACCAGGGCTTTGGTGACTCAGTAGGGAGTCCCGACAAAATCCCACCTAAGGAGTATCACCGTCGAGTTATGGTAGTACTCAATGCAAGACAGTCAAAAATTCAAGTGGCTGAGGCCTTATCACCCTAGCCAATGTTATCTCCCTAACACCTGACTAAAGGACAAGTAGACATAGTCTTTGGCGTTAATGCGACGCCCGGCCCTCGGGAGGTTCAGGGGCCACCTCTTCCCTTGAGAGGGTCACCTGGGAGGTGTACTCTACCTTGTAAAGGTGAGAAGGGAGTTTCGTCAGGCAAGTTGCCTCAAGGCGCTTCTCCTCATTGCCGAATTTGACAGGCCACATAGACCTCTTATTAGTAACACTCCTCCTGATCGAGTGTCAATAGCCTTGTCTCCTTGTAGATGAGGGTAGCATCATGGATGTCCTCTTCATTAAGACCCTCATGCAGTAGGGTCTCAGTGAGGAACATCTGTCCCCGTCAACCTTGTCGATGGTAGTGTTTATGCAAAATTGTCGTTGTTCAGAAAATGCGTCATAGTATAGTTAACAAAATCACACAAAACACTTAAATTTATAAAGCTCAGAATCAAATTAGAGTCTGAGGTCGTTCGTAGGGAGCAATTATAGCAATTCAATTCATTAATCACAATACAAGAAATGATATGCAATTGAGATCAATAAAATGCTCAAGATAATATTTCAATAAAGAAATAGAGAGTCAGTGCAAAAAGATTAGGTTAAAAATGGTGATTCGAAGCACCAAATTAACCCTTAAGTTTAAGCTCACAAATTTCCCAAATAAATGAATAGTATCTTCAACCACTTATCACAGTTAAATATTTCCATAGTAAATCAAAACCAAGCACCAGTAAGGATCAGAGATCAGTATAAGGCCTCAGATGCCTCAACTCAAACCCTCAGAGAACTAACAAAGGCACAACAGCAGATCACCAATAGAGGCGCAAGGGCCTCAAAAGCCAAGTGTTGAGAAAGGGAGGGTAGGAATCCCAAGGCAGAGCAAAACCTGATCCCCTCTCTCTCTAATTCTCTTTCTCTTTTCTCAGCTAAGACAAACCATACCCAGGTATCCGGGTAAACAAATCCACCACTCAAAACCCGCGAGGTGTGAGCGTGGGTGAGGGCATGGACAAATGCGTAAGTGTGTGCGTTTAGGCGTACATGGGGGTCCTCACCCCTTGTCCGTTCAAGGCGATAAGGCACTTTTCTTTTTCCCTTTTATGTGTTGCTGAAGGCTTCTCCCCGAACGATGTTGGACTAAAGCCCCACTTCTTCTCTTCATGCAACAGCAGCCGACGCTGCCTCTGATTAAGGTTGATGAAGGCTCTGCCAGCTAAAATTAACGAATTGGAAGGGCTCCCAGATGTATTCCACAACACCTGGGGATGGTAGTGCTGAACAACACGACTGGAGATGGCAGACGGAGCCGGAGAAGGAGGTGGCGGCGGCGAAGCTCCGGTGTTCACCTGAAATGCAAAAGATGGCCTCTCGGCCATGTCAAAACAACTCAGGAGGATCTCCTGGAAGAGGCGAACGTGCTGCTGGTGGTGGTGTGTGGTGTGAGCGTGTGTGCGTGTGTAGCGAAGGTAGAGAGAGTGCGTGAAGGTGGCTGTGTTTGGCAAGAGCGTGGATCGATCAATAGCCCTAATAAGGGAAGGGCTTTTGATTGGGAGGCTATGGCAATGCTTCTGGGAACAGTGGCAAGGCAGTTGACGCAGTGGAGTGGGCCTGTGAGGTCGCCGGAGGTACACCAGCGCTGAGGAAGGCAGAGGTGGAACGTGCAAATGGGTGAGCGAACCTAAAGTCTAAAGGCGTAAAGAGAGTCATGGGAAGGAGAGGAGTCGAAGAGGGGTAGTGGCAAACAAAGAGAGAGCGGAGGCGATGCCAACTATGATTGGTCGACGTCGGAGACAAAGAAACTCGAAGAGGAAGAAGGGGCTTTTCTAGGCAAAAAACTCGCTAAGGAGCAAGGCCCTGCAAGGGGGCTCCTTTTAAAGGCCTTAGGGTAGGCTCCAAGCATGGGAAGAAGCTCGAAGATCTTGAAGTTTCAAGGAAGAAGATCCCTAAAATTTGAAGCATTCATGTGATTGTTACAGTGCAAATCAAGGTCCCAGATTTGGTTCAGGTGATAGAGGGATCTCTCAAGATCAATCCCTCCAAATTTCGACAAATTTGGTCTTGATTTGAGAGAAATTTCTTCTCTCAAATCTTGGCCTAAAGAGCTTTCACAACAATAATGGTAGCAGGGGCCTTTTTGCAAGAAAGATGAGAAGTTATGGACCGAATGTAAGGAATTTTGAAACTTAGGGGCCTGATTGACAGAAATAGACATTTAATGGACTGAAATGCAAACAAAGTTAAGATGGACTCTAATTGAGCCCAAATTTTGGTACAAGCCTAATTTGGACCCAAGAAATATAGTGGTGAACTTAGATTTGAGTTTTTACCAAGTTTGAATGGAAAATTTGCGTAGAAATCAAAATTAGGGCATTATTTCGTCTGAGACTCTATTTAAGGTCAAAATAGGTTCAGATGGTCAAACCAAAGTTACTAAACCTCTACGAATATTTTCATATGAATATTAGGAGGTTTAGATAAATTTTATCCTGACTAGAACTGCCTTAATTCAAGCGAGTCTGAAATTAAGGTTTTATGCTATGAGTCGGTTCTCGAAATGTGTGAAACCCCGTTTCTGTCTGTATGGACCCAGTTATTAGACTTTAATGCTCATTTGACCTTTAATTTACCCCTAACAAACCCCGTGGTTATTCTGTGTTTATGATATACTGTTAAAATTGCATAATTAACCCTGATTTCCTATTTTCTTCTCAAATCATAATATTATGGAATTATGACCCGCAGATGATAATGTAGGAGTATTTATTCATCAAACCTGACTAAAAGTGGCCAGTTAGGGCATATGACGGTGTTCCCATCATATCCTGTTACGACTGGTTCCCATTTCCCTACAGGGCACGAGACCGGACCAACTCGACTGATCCCAACACCCAGTCATCCAACGAGAAAGTAACCAAAAAGCAGTAAAATAAATCACATTCACCATGCAAGTAACTAACAGTAACAAAAGTACAGCAGTAAAGAAGTAAACTACTACAGTACACACCACCACAATAGTAGAAAATTAAACAGGTACAGGAATATAAAGTTCACAATAAAAGAGTACAGAAGTGTAACAACTACCCACTACAACAGGAAACGGAGTACAATAGAAAGCTATAACTACTGGGCTCTACTGGGCCCAGCACCCTCTACAGCCGTAAGCTCTGGCTGCTCTACACCTGGACCTGAAAAAGGTTATGAGTACACGAAATCAGCGAACGCTGAGTAGAGTGGCAACCAGCTAACTAAAACAGTAAAAGTGGACAGGTAGCTGTTGTTTTTCAATTTCCTTCTTTCTTAAACTAATTATTCTTTCTTTCATCACTTGGTTTATTTATCAGGTCTCTTTCTTGATCTCGAATGTTCCTCGTGGGGAAGATCTTGATTGCATTCTTTTTCGAAGAGTAGAAGTAGCATGTGGTGCTCTCCTGGATGGGAGAGTCCCACGTGGTGATCCTACACTAAGTCAACCACCCCAAGGTCACTAACAGACGTAACGGTGACTATGGCATGCGCGATAAATGCACGGGTAGCTACCCCGCACTAACATGCGGTTAGTCGTTTCCGTTAACGGGTACGCCCAAAGCACAGCACGGAATCAGTATAGGGCATAGCCCTCTCAGTAAAAGGGGTCTAGCCCATAAGAACCAAATCGGGGTCTCGCCCCTCCACAGTCCGCGCACCCTCGCCTGATTACCCTGGTTTGCTCAGTGGGCCTAACAAGTCGGTGTAGAGCGCCTAGTTGAACCCCGAGCCCTGTGGGGTGGCTAGCTCTCTCCCTATACTAGTAGCTCTCCCCGGTACTGTGTACGTAAGGGCCAAAAAGTCGGTACAAAGTGGCCAATCCTAACCCCGGGTCCCAACCCTAAGGCGACTAGCTCGACTCTGCACTAAACAAGGGGACAGTCGCTCTCCTTGGTACTACATACTCAAGGGCCAGCTCACTTCCCCATTCACATTTCCAGTTCCATTCCATTTATTTCCAGGAGCTCTACTCCTAATTCCCCGTAGGGTTCATGCTCATGTTTCTCAGGCCAAGCCATACTAGGTTTCATCATTTCTAGTTCCATTTCTCAGGTCCTACACATGTAACATGTAGCTTTATTGTTCACATTCCAGGTTTATTCGCAGGTAGCTCCTGTTTCCAACATTCAATCTTTCATTTATAGTTCATATACATGCAGCTCATATTATGACGTTTAACGTAAACAACAGGAATTTACATGAAACAGTTTACTAACACAAGTACTTTACATTTCACAGGCAGCTGTTATTCACTTACAGGCAATTGTTATTTTCCTATCTACTCATCCAGACTGCAATCCATACGTTCAATACAAATATTCTAGTATTTCTAGCCCTAGGATTCATGCCATACCCTAGGATCTAACATTCACTCCACATATGCATTCATGTTTGTAATTAAACTAGGGGAAGCCACTCTACCAGTAAACCCAGGAGTAATGGGGGCTTGATCGGCAGGTCCACATGCCTCAGCAAACCCCAAATCTGCAACGGAACGAGGTCCTATCACAAGGATCAATCACAAGAGACCACTCAGAACAGGATAAAAGTATTCCAACAAGTAGAGGAACTTATATGAAGAATAATGAAATCCTAATTGTGGAAATCGGACCTCAAACGGACCCTAAACGGGTCAAAAACAGTAATTCTGATTCATATCAGACATCTGGAACACCTTCCAGCCGTCTTAAAAGAGTCCAGAACCATACCTCAACTCCTACGCCACTCCTTAGACATCTAAGAACTCTGTTGGACCGTCTGGACCCAGTTCCAGACGTCCGACAACCTCTCCAAACGTCTGGAAACACTCCCCGCCATCTGGTGCCTCTCCCAGATGTCTGAACTGTGTGGGAGGGCGTGTCCCGCACCTTCCCGAAGCGAATCCTACATGCAGCGATGAAAATCTCCTCAATATGGCATGGAACGGTACCTCGGTGGAACGGCCTGCATGGCCGTATCCGCAAGGAAGGTGTACGTCGTGGGATTTACCTCTCAGTCGTCTGGAACCTCCTTCAGATATCATCTGCATCGTCTGGATGTTGATCCAAACGTCTGATTATGGGAAAATCCCAGAACCAGAAGCTGCCTTCGCCTTCTTGTGCTGCGTGCAGCCACGCCACGCCCACTCGCCTGTTGCTCCGACTGCAGTAGTGTCGGGGAGGACCTCCCCAACGCACCTCTCTGCCCCGCGCAAGCGTCGACCGGCCGAGAGCTCTCCGACAAGCTCCCACACGAGCTCGTGCGCTTGCTCTCCTCCCTTCCCCTTGCTGCTCCTCCTCTCCTTCCACGTCGCTCACGCCCACTCCTCGCTACTCGCCGCTCACCACTCTTGTTGGAGGAAGAAGAAGGGTGGCTGAAGGTGAGGTGAATGAGGGAGAGGAGGGGGGTTTAAGTAGGCACTGGGTTAGGGTTGCGTCGGTGAGAGGAGAGAGGAGAGAAGAAAATGAGGTTGCATACTATCTGCGCGCAGCACGTGCATAGACGAGAGGACGTACACGAAAAATTTGATTTCCAGACGTCTGGGAAGGTGTCCAGACATTTGACCAAACATCTGACCCAAGTCCCAGATGTCTTAAAGGGCTCTAACAGCACAAGTCTTAACAACATTACAAACTCAAAGGAAGTTTCATCCCCGAAACTTAAGCTAGCTAGGGTGCAGAAAAAGAATAACATACGCATAACAAACTGAAAGAGGACCGAAGCCGGTCTGAAAAGACGTACCCTTAAAGAGCTCCGGGTACCGCTCTCGCATCGCCGCCTCAAGCTCCTAGTACCACCACAAGACCTTCACCAGGGGTACCTACTTCCTCCTCAGACTTCGGACGGCTCTATCTAGTATCTACACTGGCCGCACGGGGTAGGTCAGGTCATCACCCACCTCGACACTCTCGTGGCTCAGAACATGACTGGGATCGACGACGTACTTCCTGAGGTTGGACACGTGGAACACATCGTGCACACCAGAAAGCTGGGGAGGAAGGGCAAGTCTGTAAGCAACGGGTCCAACCTGCTCTAGGACCACAAAGGGTCCCACAAACCTCGCCACGAGCTTCCCTTTCACCCCAAACCGCTGCAGGCCCTTCATGGGAGAAACGTGAAGGAAGACGTGATCCCCAACCTCAAACTGCACCTCCTGCATTTCCGATCTGCATAGCTCTTCTGCCTACTCCTGACAGTGTGGAGTCGCCTGTGAATCTGATCGATCACCTCCTGACTCTGCCGGATCAGCCTGGGGCCAACCTCCCACTTGGTCCCCACCTCAACCCAACTTAAGGGTGCAGTACACCTTCGTCCGTACAGAGCCTTGTAGGGTGCCATGGCGATGCTTGAGTGATAGCTGTTATTATATGAAAACTCTGCCAGGGGCAAGTGCATCTCCCAAGAGCCCCTCCAATCCAGTACACAGGCACATAAAAGGTCCTCAAGTGTCTGTATCGTGCGCTCTGACTGTCCGTCCCTCTGGGGGTGGTATGCTATACTGAACCTCAACCGTGTCCCCAAGGCCTGCTGAAACTCAGCCCAAAACTAGGACGTGAAGCAGGTATCACATCGCGGCACTTCGTGTAGACATACCACATCGCGGATATACCTCTCTGCCAAATGTGTTGGTCCCAAAGTGACTCGGATCGGAAAGAAGCATGCCATCTTCGTCAATCTGTCTATAATCACCTAGACTACGTCGTGTCCTCACTGGGTAACGGGCAAACCCACCACAAAGTCCATGGTGATGCTCTCCCACTTCCACTTTGGCACTGGAAGTGGCTGCAATGGTCCTGCAGGCCTCTGATGCTTGGCCTTCACCTGCTGGCACACTAAACACTGTTGCACGAATTCACCTACATCCCGCTTCATTCCCCTCCACCAAAAGTCGCATCTCATATCATGATACATCTTTGTGTTCCCGGGATGTATGGTGAACCTGGAACTGTGTGCCTCAGTCAGGAGCTCTCTCAATAGCTCCTCGTCCCTGGGAACGCACAAACATCCCCTCATGCGCAGCACCTCGTATGTAAAGGAGAAGTCTCCAAGGTCTTCTGACAGTACTCTGTCACGCAACGACTACAGGTACGGATCGACCATCTATCCTGTGATGATGCGGTCTATCATTTCTAGCATCGTTTGTCGTGTCACAGTCACTGCCCCACAGTGCCCCAGTAACTCTAGGGGTCGCCAACTACCCATCTCCTAAATGAGTCTCCAAATATGTGCCTGTAAATTGGCCAAGTGGGCGGGAGCCTTCTAGCTCAAGGCGTCAGCCACCACGTTGGCCTTTCCCGGATGGTAGGAAATGCTGCAGTCATAGTCCTTCAGGAGCTCTAACCAACGTCTCTGTCTCATGTTGAGCTCCTTCTGATCGAACAAGTATCTGAGGCTCTTATGATCTGTGAAAATCTCAAAAGTCTCACCGTACAAGTAGTGCCTCCAAGTATTCATCGCGAAGACGACAGCTGCCAGCTCCAGGTCATGGGTAGGGTAGCTATGCTCATGGGGCTTCAGTTGTCGCAAAGCGTAAGCGACAACGTGACCCCGCTGCATGAGCACACCCCTTAACCCCTACAAAGAGGCATCCGTGTATACAACGAAACCGCCACTGCTTTCTGGGATGGCAAGCACGGGAGCCGAAGTCAGCCTCTCCTTCAGCTCCTGAAAACACACCTCACAAGCATCTGTCCAAGAAAAGGGCACGTTCTTCCGGGTCAGCTATGTCATAGGACGTGCAATCTGCGAGAAACCCCTGATAAACCACCTGTAGTAGCCTGCCAGTCTCAAGAAACTGCGGATCTCTATCACTGTACGTGGTCTCTCCCACCTGAGCACTGCCTCAACCTTGGCTGGGTCCTCAGCCAAGCCATCCCCAGAAATCACATGGCCTAAAAATGTCACCTCCCTCAACCAGAACTCGCACTTGCTGTATTTGGCGTACAGCCTACGTCGTCTCAGTGTGTCCAAAACCATCCGCAAGTGCTATCCGTGATGCGCCTAATCCCGAGAGTAGATGAGCACGTCATCAATAAATACCACCACAAACTGTTCCAGATACGGTCTGAACACCCGATTCATCAAATCCATGAAGGCAACGGGGGCATTAGTCAGCCCAAACGGCATGACCAAAAACTCATAGTGTCCGTACCGGGTGCGGAAAGCTGTCTTGGAGACATCGTTCTCCTTGATCCTCAACTGGTGGTATCCAGACCTCAAGTCTATATTGGAGAATACCGTGGCACCTCGCAACTGGTCAAACAAGTCATCAATCCTCGGCAGCGGATACCTGTTCTTGATGGTAACCCTATTCAGCTGTCTGTAGTCCACACAAAGACGTAGGGTACCATCCTTCTTCTTCCCAAATAATACCGGGCTCCCCATGGAGACGCACTGGGACTCACAAAGCCCTTCTCCAGAAGGTCCTGCAACTGGGACTTGAGCTCTCGCAGCTCAAGTGGTGCCATCCTGTAAGGTGCTGTAGAAATGGGGCTGTTACGAACGCGTGCCCCGGACGTATTTTAAGACGTCTGGGAGGTGGCCCAGACGTCTTGGATCACATCCAGACGTCTTTCCAGATGTCTGGGATGGTTTACAGACGTCTGAAAAACCGTTATCGTCCACACCCGCGAGTCGTCTGCGCGCCTGCGCGCGCAGACCGCATATTCGTTATTCCCTCTTTTTCTTCTGCGGCTGCAGACGCCTGCCGCGCCTTCTCTCTCTCCTCTCCGCGAGGCCTTAAAAGGGCCGCGCCTCCCCTCCCGTCTCCACCGTCTCCTTCTTCTTCTCCTTCCTGTGCACGAGAGCGAGCGAGCGCGAGGGCTGCAGCGGCGGCCGCAGTGAGCGCGGAGGAGGCGCGGCGTGCGAAGGCGGAGCTCTGCCGTGAGGGCGAGCTCACCGGAGTGGCTTGGCCGGCCGGCGGAGGGCGCAGGGGGCACGGAACGATGCGGAGAGGGACCTGCTGCAGTCTGAGCAGCAAGAGCGCGAGGTGCGACGCAGGCGGCGTCGCGAGCAGAGTCCGGGTCGCGCCCTGATTCTGGAAAAATTTCCAGAATCAGACGTCTGTGTTGATAGGCAGACGGCGAGGACGACTTCTGGTAGCTCATACCGACGTCTGAAAGGTGTGTTTCCGCTTTCTTCTTCCTTCCTGTCGACCGACCGTACTAAGGGAGGGAGTTGGCTGTGCGCAGGTTCGCTAATTCGCCATCCTTTGCGAATCAGACGTCTGGAAGTTGTACCAGACGGCGGGAGTGATCTCCAAACGTCTGGGGTGACCATCGGACGTCTGTGAGCTAGGACAGACATCCCCGCAGACTTATGGACGTCTGGGAAACCACACTGAACAGGTAATTCTTTGATCCATTGTTTAAGACGTCTGGAAGAAGTTACAGACGTCTGATTTTGCACAGTATCGTCTTTTTCGACCCGTTTAGGGCCCGTTCGGGCTCCGTTTTCCGCGATTCGAGTTGCGTTCTTTTCAGAATTAATTCCTCTACCCGTCTACAGTAGCTATACACTGTTTTGAGACACTCCTTGTGTTTGATCCTTGTGATAGGACCTCGTTCAGTTGCAGTCTTGAGAGTCGCGGAAGCACGCGGGATTCCCGATCACGCCCCCATTACTCCCGTTGTACCTGGTAGAGTGGCTTAAGTTTAAAATCTGTTAAAGTATGGAACCATAACTAGAATCTAGGACATTGCATGAATCCTAGTAATGAGAAATGTATGGAATGATAGCTTCTAGGTGATGCATGAATCCTAGGGCTGGAAAACTAGTTGTATGCTAGATCCTAGGATGTGGCATGAATCTTAGGATGGAAAAACTAGTGGAATGTATAATACTGCAGTCTTGGAAAAATGGGAAGGAATATAAAGCTGCCTGTAAATTGAATTCACAGCTGCCTGTTATGAATAAAGAAACATGATTGAGATCATGGTTTGTAAGAACGTGAAACTGGAAAATAAGACATAAGATGTTCTGGAACCCTACGGGGAAGTAGGAGTAGAACTCCTGGAAAGCGAATGGAATAGAATTGGGGAAGTGAGCTGGCCCTTGAGTACGGAGTACCAAGGAGAGCGACTGTCCCCCTGTTTAGTGCAGAGCTAAGCTAGCCGCCCCAGGGACCCGGGGGTTAGGACTGGCCACTCTGTACCGACTTGTTGGCCCTCGTGTACGTAGTACCGAGGAGAGCTAGTAGTGTTAGGAGAGTACTAGCTACCCCACGAGCCCCGGGGTTCTGCTAGCCTCCTTCACCGACTTGTTAGGCCCACTAGGGCAAACCAGGGTAGTCAGGCGAGGGTGCGCGGACTGTGGAGGGGCAAGGCCCCGGTTTGGTTACTGTGGAGGGGTTGACCCCTGTTACTGAGAGGGCTCTGCCCTGGTTCCGTGCTGTGCTTTGGGCGCACCCGTTAACGGAAACGACTGACCGCGTGCCAGTGCGGGCTAGCTACCTGTGCGTTTATCGCGCATGCCGTAGTCACCGTTACGTCTGTCAGTGACCTTGGGGTGGTTGACTGAGGGTAGGATCACCACGGGGGACTCTCCCGGCCAGGAGAGCACCACGTGCTACTTCTACTTTTGGAAAAGACTGCAATCAAGATCGTTCCCACGAGGACATTCGAGATCAAGTAAAGGATCTGAGAAACAAATGAAATAATGAGAAAAATTAAAAGATGTGAATAAAGGAAGTAATAGAATATAACAGCTACTGTACACTCTACTGTTGCCTTTAGTTAGTTTGCCACTCTACTCAGCGTTTTGCTGACGTGTTACACTCGTTACCTTTTTTAGGACCAGGTGTTGAGCAGCCAGGGTCGGCGGCTGCAGAGGACGCTGGGTCGAGTAGGGTCCAGTAGAGTTACCACAGTCTTTTGTACCTCTTTTGTTTCTGTTCTAGTGAGTAGTTTTTGTTTCCGCTGTACCTTCTTTACCTGCAGTTCTTGTTATATGATAAATGTTGTTTTACTGTTGTGGTGGTACCTACTGTAGTAGTTTCTTTCCTTACTGCTGTACTTTCTTACTGTTAGTTATATTCATGCTGAATGTGGTTTATTTTACTGTCTTTTGGTTACTTCCTCGTTGGACGACTAGGTCTTGGGATTAGTCGAGTCGATCCGGTTCTCGTGTCTCGTTGGGACTCGGGAACCAGGTCGTTACAGGGGCTGGTCCCCGGTACCAGTGAGATCTCAAACTCGATCTCACGCTCGGGCAGTAGTCCTGGCAACTCATCTGGGAACACGTCGGGGTACTCTTTGACCACCAGGATACTCTAAAAGTTTGCCACAGGGCTGGGCTCCGCCACCACACAAGCCAGGAAACCTCACACCCTTGGCCCAAAAGTCTCGCCGCCCGAAGTGCAGAAATGCACCTGAAGCCTCCGTCCACTGGTTGTCCGTGAAACTCGAAAGAAGGCAACTCTGGTATGGAGAAGATGATCTTCCTCTCAAAATAGTCCACCAAGGCGTGGTAAGCAGACAGCCAGTCCATCCCCAAAATTACACCAAAGTCCTCCATCGATATCACAATCAGATCAGCGGGGAGGCTGTGTCCCCCAACACTAATCTCACATCCTGTGTAAACCTCCTCAGCTACAAACAGCTGACCACCCGGACCTCTGATCACAAATGGATCCTCTAACAACACACAGTCCTGCCCCAAACTGACAGCAAAACTAGCAGCGACAAATGAGTGTGTGGCGCCGGAATCAAAAAATGTGTAAACTAGTCTGCCGGAAACTATAACCATACCTACCACCACTGATCCTGAAGCTCTGGTGTCTCTGTGTGTCAGGGCGTTGATATGCCCCTCAGCCCTAGGTGCGGACAAAGTAGCCACACTCTGCGTCAGACAGGTAGCTGCTGGCCGGTACCCTCCCAGCAACTGCTGTCCTCCCCCACGCGCTTGGGAACCTCGGCCTCCTACTCGTCCTCCAGTGCTTGGCGCGGGGAGCATCTGCTGACCTCCAGCCCTAGACGAGCAGTCCCTCCTGATGTGGTCCGGCTGGCCACACTAGTAGCAAAGGGGAACTCGACTCCCGCCCTCAATAGGTCCCTGCTGATGGCTGGGCGGGGGTCTGGTGCTAGCAGCTGGCCCCTGTCGGGGGCCCCCAAAGGTCACTGACGGCCCTGCAAAGCGTGACGGCTCTCCTGCGGGTGCCGTGTGCCTCCTCTCTCGTCGACCCTATGAGTAGTCTGGCTGGTAGGGCCTCTTCGTCCGCTGTCAGTGTCACATGCGGTTGGGTTGGTCTCCTCATATGTCATGGCTGCCTCCACCACTCTAGAGAACGTAGGCAGCTTCAGGGGTTTGACATACCCACGAATAACAGGGCGGAGCCCCTCGGTGAACCTCCACAGGCACTCCTCCTCAGTAGCCACAGCTGTCGTGGCAAAACGAGACAGCTCCAGAAAACGCGTGCAATACGCACTCACGGTCATCGTCCCCTGGCGGAGAGCGTGGAACTCCCACCTCCTCTGGTCCTGCCACGTCTGGGGAAAGTACTACTCGCAGAAGAGGGTGACAAACCGGTCCAAAGTTGGCTCGGCCCACTCCTAACTTCTGACTGCCCTCCACCACCTGTGTGCCGCGCTCTCCAACTGGTATGTGGCAAAGGCCACGCAGCACCCTGCAGGGGGTGAAGGGTGTCAAACACCATCTCGATCTGCTCGAGTCAGTCCTCCGCCTCGATCGGGTCCTCATCCCCCTTGAAGGAGGGGGCTTCAGCTTTCAGAACTGTCCGAAAAGCTCGTAATGGCACTAAAGTGGGGAAACTGGTACGCCTCCAGGCAAGGAGGGCTTATGCTCAGAAGTGTCGGAGGAAGGTGGGGGTGGTGGAGGGCCACCCCCTCCCCCACGTCCAGTGCTGTGTCTTTCTTGCGGCCCCATAGAGGACTCTCCCTCCGTAGCCCCAGGAAGAGGCGCCCGTCGAGGCGGGTGAAGATCCTCTCGTACGATCTCCCGTATCAGCTGGGCGAGGTCCTAGGCCTGAACGCCTGGAAGTAGTGGCTGGTCCACTGAGACGTCGGGCTCAATGCGCCCACCCCTCCGACTTCGTACTCGGCCGCATCCGCGGCCCGCCTGATGTAAACACATTTACACTACTTAAGATGTCTATTTATGCATGTTCTTAAGCATAGGATTGCATTGCATGCTATAAATATTTCATAACATGCATCATCTTGCATTTAGAGTAGTTTGAATAAAATGGAGGTTAATTGTCTCCTTTTATGTGCTTGGACAGGGCAAACTTTTTATCGGGGCCTCGGATCGAAGATCCAACTGTACGGATGTGATCAGGGCGACGATTGGAGTTCAACGACTCCAAGATCGCCCTAATCAAGCATCCGTGCATCAGATAGTGATCGGGGAACCCTAGAAGATCAAGGGCCAGGATGGTGTAAATCTGCACTTCAAATGACAAATCTGACCGCACGGATGAATTCGGATCGACGATCGCAGCCTAACGACGCAAAAATCGAGTCAATCCAACATCCGTGGCACCATCTACAACATCCAGAAGATGGACGGCCAAGATGGCACCACGTGGTGCCATCTCGGCCGCCCAAACACCCGCATGCAACCATTGAAGCCTCCGCATCCACCCTCTCTCTGCCGTTGGATCTCGCTCCAACGGCTGTGGACGGCTGCGCCTAAAAACGTCCGCTCGACCATCCGCGCCTTGTAGCGCAGAGGTCGAAGGCGCTATCATGAGCAGCGGACGTGGGTTCGAGCCGTAACGAAGGGGCAAAGGGCTCGGGCGAGCGGGCGCGGGCGTGCATTAGATCGTGATCGGGCGGCTCAGATCTTCTAATAGCAGCAACGCGCTATTTCACGCGAGGCGGGAACGCGCCATCGCACGCGCTGGGGCGGGCGCGCAACGAGCGGGGAAGGCGCAATCACAGCCATCCGATCTGATGTAAACACATTTACACTACTTAAGATGTCTATTTATGCATGTTCTTAAGCATAGGATTGCATTGCATGCTATAAATATTGCATAACATGCATCATCCTGCATTTAGAGTAGTTTGAATAAAATGGAGGTTAATTGTCTCCTTTTATGTGCTTGGACAGGGCAAACTTTTTATCGGGGCCTCTGATCAAAGATCCAACCGTACGGATGTGATCAGGGCGACGATTGGAGTTCAACGACTCCAAGATCGCCCTAATCAAGCATCCGTAGCATCAGATAGTGATCGGGGAACCCTAGAAGATCAAGGGCCAGGATGGTGTAAATCTGCACTTCAAATGACAAATCTAACCGCACGGATGAATTCGGATCGACGATCGCAGCCTAACGACGCAAAAATCGAGTCAATCCGACATCCGTGGCACCATCTACAACATCCAGAAGATGGACGGCCAAGATGGCACCACGTGGCGCCATCTCGGCCGCCCAAACACCCGCATGCAACCATTGAAGCCTCCGCATCCACCCTCTCTCTGCCGTTGGATCTCGATCCAACGGCTGTGGACGGCTGTGCCTAAAAACGTCCGCTCGACCATCCGCGCCTCGTAGCGCAGAGGTCGAAGCGCTATCGTGAGCAGCGGACGTGGGTTCGAGCCACAGCGAAGGGGCGAAGGGCTCGGGCGAGCGGGCGTGGGCATGCATTAGATCGTGATCGGGCGGCTCAGATCTTCTAATAGCAGCCACGCGCTATTTCACGCGAGGCGGGAACGCGCCATCGCAAGCGCTGGGGCGGGCGCGCAACGAGCGGGGAAGGCGCAATCACAACCGTCCGATCTCGCGATCGGACTGCTGTGGATGGATGAACGTGCGGCGGGTGTTGAGAGTGAGCAGCTGAGGAGGCGCACGTGGGGAGCGTCCACTACTCCCACGTTGGGGCTTTAGCGATGGCTTTATCCATCACTAAAGACCCCTTATTTAATGTTTTAAAGATGTAATGACTAATTTGCCCCCACTCCTTGCAACTATAAAAGGAGACCCCCTCCACACGAAATTCCCATCCCTTCCTTCTCTTCTCTACCTCTCCAAAGCTCACAAGAAGCTTGTCCCACACCCGGGATGCTCCTCGAGAGATAAAGTCCAAATTTTCGTCCCCCTTCGGAAGTGGATCTCGCGATGACGACGACGTGCTGCCCCGTTCTCGTTCTTCTGCTTCATCCTCCTTCATCCTACTTCGTCCTTCTTCGTCCAGGCGTCATCCCGTCCGGCTCATCCTCCAAGCGACCGTCGAGGAGGATATTTCTCTCCCTATTCTTTTTACTGCTTTCTAGTATAGATTTACTGCTTTCTAGAGTAGTTCTGCTCGTCCTCCAAGCGATCATCGAGGAGGACATTTCTCCCTCCATTCTTTTAATGCTTTCTAGAGTAAATTTATGGCTTTCTAGTGTAATTATTTTCTGCTTTCTAGTTGTAATAGTGAAACAAACAATCTCCTTAATGATGAATTCCCTGTTTATTCTACATCTCGTTTTGATTTCTGTTTGTAATATTCTCTCTCTCTTACTCTCTCTCTCCCTTATTTATTGTAAATAATTAGATAGTTTTAAATTGAATTACTTTGTGACAAATAAAAACAAACGCGTAGTTTTTAAATCAAATGTCTACCTCCCTGTGTGCGACCCAGAATTTCAATTTCAGTATAAATTTTATTTGTTGAACACGAATTCTTCGCTTTCAAGCTACAACGACAAGGTTTTGAAACCAAACACGTTAGCGTAGCAATTCGTAAGTTCAACACCGCCTCGCTGACTCCATGTCAAGGCATCTCCTGCAAGGAGACATGAACACAGAACAGAAAAGACATCAATTCCACAGACATTCAACAAATGAAACTCAGAACAAGTGTCAAAAGGTACGTCGTGGTGGTTACTCTAGTCACAAGCACGTGAATTGGTTGTTTTCCAGCTAGTTGGTTCACTTCTCGGGATGACCTTGCTCTGATACCATCTTGTTACGACCCGGTTCCCGAATCCCTATAGGACACGAGACCGGACTGACTCGACTGATCCCAAGACCCAGTCGTCCAACGAGAAAGTAACCAAAAAGCAGTAAAATAAACCACATTCACCATGCAAGCAACTAACAGTAACAAAAGTACAGCAGTAAAGAAGTAAACTACTACAGTACACACCACTACAACAGTAGAAAATTAAACAGGTACAGGAATATAAAGTTCACAATAAAAGAGTAAAGAAGTGTAACAACTACTCACTACAACAGGAAACAGAGTACAACAGAAAGCTACAACTACTGGGCTCTACTAGCCCAAGCACCCTCTACAGCCGTAGGCTCTGGCTACTCTACACCTGGACCTAAAAAAGGTTATGAGTACACAAAATCAGCGAACGCTGAGTAGAGTGGCAACCAGCTAACTAAAACAGTAAAAGTGGACAGCTAGCTGCTGTTTTTCAATTTCCTTCTTTCTTTAACTAATTATTCTTTCTTTCATCACTTGGTTTATTTATCAGGTCTCTTTCTTGATCTCGAATGTTCCTCGTGGGGACGATCTTTATTATAGCCTTTTCCGAAGAGTAGAAGTAGCACATGGTGCTCTCCTAGCCGGGAGAGTCCTCCGTGGTGGTCCTACACTCAATCAACCACCCCAAGGTCACTAACAGATGTAACGGTGACTACGGCACGTGCGATAAACACACGGGTATCTACCTCGCACTGGCACGTGGTCAGTCATTTCCGTTAACAGGTGCGCCCAAAGCACAGCACGGAACTAGTATAGGGCATAGCCCTCTTAGTAACAGAGGTCTAGCCCCTAAGAACCAATCTGGGGTCTCGCCCCTCCACAGTCCGCACACCCTTGCCAGACTACCCTGGTTTACCCAGTGGGCCTAACAAGTCAGTGTAGAGCGGCTAGCTGAACCCCAGGCCCCGTGAGGTGGCTAGCTCTCTCCCTACACTAGTAGCTCTCCCCGGTACTGTGTACGCGAGGGCCAAAAAGTCGGTACAAAGTGGCCAATCCTAACCCCGGGTCCCAACCCTAGGGCGGCTAGCTCTGCTCTGCACTAAACAAGGGGACAGTCGATCTCCTTGGTACTACATACTCAAGGGCCAGCTCACTTCCCCATTCACATTTCCAGTTCCATTCCATTTATTTCCAGGAGCTCTACTCCTAATTCCCCGTAGGGTTCATGCTCATGTTTCTCAGGCCAAGCCATACTAGGTTTCATCATTTCTAGTTCCATTTCTCAGGTCCTACACATGTAACATGTAACTTTATTGTTCACATTCCAGGTTTATTCGCAGGTAGCTCCTGTTTCCAACATTCAATCTTTCATTTATAGTTCATATACATGCAGCTCATATTATGACATTTAACGTAAACAACAGGAATTTACATGCAACAGTTTGCTAACACAAGTACTTTACATTTCACAGGCAGCTATTATTCACTTACAGGCAATTGTTATTTTCCTATCTACTCATCCAGACTGCAATCCATACGTTCAATACAAATATTCTAGTATTTCTAGCCCTAGGATTCATGCCATACCCTAGGATCTAACATTCATTCCACATATGTATTCATGTTTGTAATTAAATAAGGGGAAGCCACTCTACCAGTAAACCCAGGAGTAATGGGGGCTTGATCGGCAGGTCCACATGCCTCAGCAAACCCCAAATCTGCAACGGAACGAGGTCCTATCACAAGAATCAATCACAAGAGACCACTCAGAACAGGATAAAAGTATTCCAACAAGTAGAGGAACTTATACAGAGAACAACAAAATCTTCATTGCGAAAATCAAACCTCAAACGGACCCTAAACGGGTCAAAAACAGTAATTCTGATTCATATCAGACGTCTGGAATACCTTCCAGACGTCTTAAAAGAGTCCAGAACCATACCTCAACTCCTACTCCACTCCTCAGACATCCAGGAACTCTGCTGGACCGTCTGGACCCAGTTCCAGATGTCCGACAACCTCTCCGGAAATCTGGAAACACTTCTCGCCGTCTGGTGCCTCTCCCAGATGTCTGAACTGCGTGGAAGGGCGTGTCCCGTGCCTTCTCGAAGTGAATCCTGCACGTAGCGACGCAAATCTCCTCAATATGGCACGGAACAATACCTCGGCGAAACGGCCTGCATGGCCGTATCCGCAAGGAAGGTGTATGTCGCGAGATTTACCTCTCAGTCGTCTGGAACCTCCTCCAGACATCGTATGCGTCTTCTGGATGTCGATCCAGACGTCTGATACTGGGAAAATCCCAGAACCAGAAGCTGCCTTCGCCTTCTCTTGCCGCACGCGGCCACGCCGCGCCCGCTCACCTGCTGCTCCGGCTGCAGCAGTGTCGGGGAGGACCTCTCCGATGCACCTCTCCACCTCACGTACGCGCTGACCGACCGTGAGCTCTCCGGTGAGCTCCCACACGAGCTCGCTTGCGTGCTCTCCTCCCTTCCCCTCACTGCTCCTCTCCTCCCACACCACTCACACCCGCTCCTCGCTTCTCGCCGCTAACTACTCTCGCTGGAGGAAGAAGAAGGGTGGCTGAAGGTGAGGTGAATGAGGGAGAGGAGGGGGGTTTAAGAAGGTGCTGGGTTAGGGTTGCGTCGGCGAGAGGAGAGAGAAGGAGAGAAAAAAATGAGGCTGCGTACTGTCTGCGCGCAGCACGCACGTAGACGAGAGGACGTACATGAAAAATTTGATTTCAAGATGTCTGGGAAGGTGTCCAGACGTCTGACCCAAGTCCCAGACGTCTTAAAGGGCTCTAACAACACGGGTCTTAACATATCCCCATGCCTAGCTTTTACTAGTCCCTTAGAAAAAATCCTATGGATCAAACCAGGTCTCTAGGTCGGATGTAACCATTAGGATGCCCTATTAAGCCACATCTCTAAAGATCATATCAAAATACCAATAATAGGCTTAGAAGTACTTAAGTACCAGCCAAGATCCAGACCTGACCAGCTTCATCTTGAATCTGCAGCGAAGGTTTCTAAGGCTCGCAAAAATTGCCTAGAGGTTTGTTGACCCTAGTAGTTAAAGCACCCGTGCGTAGAGATGTAATATGTCCAGGTTCAGTTTACCAATGCATTTTTGTAAGACAGAGATAAAGATTTTTTTCATTTAGAGAGTTTTCTCTCTTTTCTTTTTATTTCTCCCTAAATCTAACCTCAGATTGGTACTAAACACGATCTGTATCGGATTCCTTATCCCCACCATCAATCCTTGAAGGGTCCCTGACTTTCGATGTTTCAGGATTGTTGATATTATTATATTTTTTGATAATGACAAATAAGTTATTACTTGGAAGAGACTAACATGATGCAGGAAGGGTTTAACGAAAAGGATCAAGGAAAAGGATGCTTGGAAGATACTAACATGATACAGGAAGGGTTTAAGGAAAACAATCAAGGAAAAGGAAGGGTTTAAGGAAAACAATCAAGGAAAAGGAAGGGTAAAAGCTTCATTTTATTTCTTATTTAGTTCATTTTATTAGAGTGTAAAAGCCTTGAATTTTCCTTAAGATGTCTCCAACTTTTCTTCTAATTCTGTCGGATTTTTCAGACGTCCTTCTTTTCTTGCAAACGTCTGAAGATGATTTTTAAGACATCTAATTATATTTCCAGATGTCCAGGATCTCATCCAAAACCTATTCTCTTCACCAGATCTTGAACCTTTTGTCATTTGATTTTTTCAGACGTCTACTACTTAGATCAGACATTTGTTTTAGTGTTTCGAATGCCTCCTTGATTTTCAGAAGCCATCTTGAGTTTTTGAGCAACGGTCATTTTTTTCAAGTCATTCAGACATTGGACTCTACCTTCAGATGTCCATATCCCTCCAATGTTCATTTTCTCCCAACGTTCACTTTGACCTCAATTAAAGTGCTTCTGTTTCACTTTAATGTTTCGAACGTTGAAGGCCTTCAGACGTCCTTAACTTGTTTCAAACATCTTTTGGTCTCCTTTAAGATGTCTGACCACATTTTTCTAGATCCTTGTTTGAGTCTAATCTCATTCCAGTAACAAGCATTTTTTTCCTGTTATCTTTTCAGGCGTCTGAACCTTTATGATCAAATGACTATTTCTTTTTTCAGATGTCCCTGTATTTTATCCAGTAACCACTTGATTTATTCTGGAGACTTGATAGATGTCCTATTTTATTCTCAGACATCTGAAATAGTCTTTTCAGACATCTGTCATTATTCTTCGGATGTATGATATGAATAGAATTTGAGTTAATGCTTTATAGCCATTCTTTCTCAATTCAAACTCCAACAACTATATCTGACCTCCTATACCTATATATACTCCCATAGAGGTTGCCTTATATTTTTACACACTCACAAAAACATATACAAAGGAAATATACAAAGCTCTTGATCTTGTTGTACTCTTTTTGCTCTCTTGCTCCTTTGTGTTGCTGTTCATTTGAGAGCAAATCTCCCAATTGCTTATAGGTTTGATAAGGGAGTATTCTTATTCTTTTTCAAGGCTTATAATTTTATATTGCTTTTTGATACTTTATTTGGGTACCCGATTTGTGGGTTTCCCATTTCCTCTTGGTAGAGGGGCAAGACTCTTCTTGGGGTTTGTCCAGGAAGAGGGGATTTGTAATATTACTTGTTGTTAGCAATTCCTACTTGGGTTGGGGCAAAATCCTAGATTGAGAGATCTAGGTAGAGGTTTTTCCCATAAGGGTTTCCTCTCTAAATACTTGTGTGTTGTTGCGATTGTTTTGAATTTTTGTTTGCACAATTTAACCCCCCTTCTTGTGCCGCTAACATTTGGTATCAGAGCATTGGTTTACTCTTATGTGTAGGTGTCAAAACCTGAGCAAGAAGATCCAATGGCATCAAGGGTGTTCACAACAAGCAGCAACTGTGGATTTTCCATATCAAAGCCTCCTTATTTCGATGGTACGAACTATTCATACTGGAAGCAGAGAATGGAAGTGTTCCTGCAGTCTGGAGATTACACTATTTAGGAAATGGTGGAAACACCATTCGAAAGACCAGTGAAATCTGAAGATGGAGTCTTGACAGACGATAACAAGAAGAAACTTTCACTCAATTCCAAGGCTATGAATGCCTTGTACTGTGCACTCAGTCATGATGAGTTTAATCGAATTTCACAATGCACAAGTGCATATGAAATCTTGAAAACTCTTGAGGTGATTCATGAGGGAACAAATAAGGTAAAGAATTCCAAAGTTGTTTTACTAACTCAAGAATTTGAGAAATTTGAAATGCAGGAAAATGAAAGTGTGAAGGATATGTACACCCGTTTCACTTTCATAGTCAACAATCTTAAACTTTCATAAGAGGTGAGCTTGAAGGTAAGATTTAACGTTCTCTAACAAATATTTTTGAGCCTAAACTAACAGCTATAAAAGAAGCCAATGAAGTTGAAAACTTGAATATGGACCAACTTCTTGGAAATCTCATGGCTTACGAGACCAAGCTCAACCAAAAGAAGAAAGGGATAGAGGAAGGGAAGAAAAAGCAACTAGCCTTCAAAGTATTTTCAGAATCTGAAGAGAGTGATGAAGAATATGAAGATCTCGATATGCTTACTCATAAGTTTAGAAAATTTTTAAGATATAACAAGAATTTCAAGAAAAATGGGACAAGAGAAGATTCAAAGGTGGATTTGATTATTTTCTATTAATGCAAAAAGAAGGGGCATATTCGAAAGAATTGTCCACTTCTTAAGAAGGATGGAGAAAGGAGCAAAAAGAAACAAGAGAAGGATTCAAAGAGGTCTTTCAATAAGTACAAGAAAAAGAAAGCTATGCAAGCTACATGGGATGATTCAAATTCAAACGAAAATGAATCTGAGGCTGATTCAACCGAGGAAGAAGCCACGTGTCTTGGACTTATGGCTTTAGAAGAAGAGGTAAATGACTTATCCTTAGAAGAACATGTAGAAGCATTTGATGAGTTATATTGTACTTTTAGAAAAACTAACTTAGAAAATAAAGATCTTAAAGAAAGATATCAAGATCTTCAAAATGAGGACAAAATATTGCAAGAAAAGAATTTTCTATGTGATGAGACAAAAGGTTTAAAGAATAAAATAGAACTTCTTGAAAATAATGTTCATAATCTTAAAAATAATTCAGAAAAGTTATTAGAAGATCTTGCTAGGTTTACTAATGGAAAAGAAAATTTGGATAGACTACTATCATCACAAAAATCCTCTTCTTGCAAATTTGGTCATGGATATTTTGTCCATTAACCACTTGATTTATTCTGGAGACTTGATAGACATCCTGTTTTATTCTCAGACATCTGAAATAGTCTAATCAGACTTCTGTCATTATTCTTCGGACGTCTGAAATGAACAGAATTTGAGTTAATGCTTTATAGCCGTTCTTGCTCAATTCAATTCAATCCAATTCAAACTCCAACAACTATATCTGACCTCCTATACCTATATATACTCCCATAGAGGTTGCCTTATATTTTTACACACTCACAAAAATATAAACAAAGGAAATATACAAAGCTCTTGATCTCGTTGTACTCTTTTTGCTCTCTTGCTCCTTTGTGATGCTGTTCATTTGAGACCCAATCTCCCAACTACTTATAGGTTTGATAAGGGAGTATTCTTATTCTTTTTCAAGGCTTATAGTTTTATATTGCTTTTTGATAGTTTGTTTGGGTATCCAATTTGTGGGTTTCCCGTTTCCTCTTAGTAGAGGGGAAAAACTCTTCTTGGGGTTTGTCTAGGAAGAGGGGATTTGTAATACTACTTGTTGTTAGTAATTCATACTTGGGTAGGGGCTAAATCCTAGATTGAGAGATCTAGGTAGAGGTTTCTCCTGCAAGGGTTTCCTCTCTAAATACTTGTGTATTGTTGCAATTGTTTTGAATTTTTGTTTGCATAATTCAACCCCCCTTCTTGTGCCACTAACAGGGATAACACCACCCATGGCAACCCCCAGAACCCTGGCTTTCGACACTTCGGGATAGTGCCGCCCATGGCATTCTGTAGCTAAATTCAAGCCCTAGCAATCAACATTTTGGGATAATCCCACCCATGGCACCAAAACCAGCACAAGATGTTTACATGCCCCTGGTAGGATATTTAGATATCCTAGGAAACAAGCACCGAGGAGACGATATGTTATTATACATCTTCAAGGGAAATTTCCCACCTCTCTGCGTCGGGAACTCATCTAATCAACTTGTGTTGTCGAGCTGCTCCTGAGCTAGATCTTCAAGACAACTTTTCAGAGCAGAACACTTTTGGCATGATTTCTTTTATTAAGCGCATTGAACCAGACTAGTGTGTGATTTTGGGTGCTTGGGTTACCAAGTCCCGCAAACCAAAGGGCAAGCAACAGGGCCGAATAATCCCTAAGCCTTCGACCTACTACATCAACTTTGCACTTTCCTCAACCTCTTGAGGATTAATCTGGATCTTAACAACTACATGAGTGTTTAAGCCCTAAAAGAGTCTAAGAGGCCTAAGATCGGTACTCGTCGCTAATCTCCTAAGTTTCAGCTTTCCAGGTCTTAATTCATCATTCGATCTAACCTAGAAGTTAGGTAAGTTTCATACTCAATTTCAAGGGATTATCTCATTCTTTTCTTTTTGTTTGCTCCTTTTTTTTTTTAATGAGACCCTTCCATGCCTTGATTTTCACAGCGTTTTGCACTTTAATACCCCCCATGCCTAAGATTTGCAATAGCCTCATTGTAAATTAGGTGGATTCGAGTTTTGCTCAGTTCGTACATTAGAGCAAGTGGGTGGTGAATAGGTCCGAATGATTGTTGCAGACAATTTCAAGATCTGATACAAGTATCAAAGGTGGAGTTGGCTATTCTAATAGGCAAACCATAAAGTGCAATATGATTTCAATAAAGAAATAGGTCAAAAGGGTTTCAGATTTCTCAAAGATGACAGGTTGCCTCCCATTAAGTGCTAAGTTTAACTCCATCAGCTGGGCATAATGAAACTCAGGGAGAATGGAGATCAAAAGATACTGCAGCCAAATTTGAGTCAGTGAGTTCGAGGAATGGTTTGAGTCTCTAACCATTCATGACAAAAGGTTCTAAGTTGTGGCTGAGTTTACTGATTTCGATGGCTCCATTTCCAAACACTCATCTCACAAGGAATGGTCCAATCCATTTTGATCTGAGTTTTCCTAGGAAGAGCTTGAGTTTGGCATCGAAGAGTAACACTTTCTAACCATGATGGAAAGATTTTCGTGAAATGTGCTTGTCGTGGAAGGCTTTGACCCGCTCTTTGTAAATTTGCGAGTTCTTATACTCATCATTGCGTAGTTCCTCGATCTCGCTCATTTGCAACCGACGGTGGATTCCAACCTTCATAAGATTCAGATTGCACTTCTGTACTACCCAGTAGGCTTTATGCTCCATTTCTATCGAGAGGTGACATGCCTTCCCATACATGAGTCTGAAGGGAGACATTCTTAAGTGGGTCTTATGAGTGGTCCTATAGACCCACAAGGCTTTCGGAAGGCGGGTAGACCAATCCTTCCTGTCAGGTCTAACAGTGACCTGAAGGATCTTCTTGATCTCCCGATTTGACAATTCAACAAATCCATTCGTATGGGGATGATATGGAGTCAAAATATGATAAGACAACCCATAATTTTTCATTAGGGACTGGAAGTGCACATTCGCAAAGTGGGTCCCTCCATCAAAGATGATAGCTCGTGGAACACCAAACCGAAAAAAGATGTGTTGATGAATTTTATCATGACTTTATGATCATTGGTTCGGGTCGGGATAGCTTCAATCCATTTGGACACGTAGTCCATGGCTAGGAGAATGTACTCGAAACCATCGGATTTTAGGAAGGGACCCATGAAATCAATCCCCCAGATGTCAAAGATTTCGCACACAAAAATCGGCTGTAAAGGCATCATGTCACGATGGCTCATGTTGCCTAAGTTCTGGCAATGAGTGCATGCCTTACAATAGTCGTATGCATCTTTAAAAATCGTGGGCCAATAGAATCTGCACGGTGGGACTTTTGCTATGGTTTTGTGTCCAGAGAAGTGACCACCACAATCCTGATCGTGGTAGAAGGACAAAATGCCATTCATCTCTGATTCCGGAACACATTTGATGATTTGATAAGCACCAATGCAAAATAGGTACGAATCTTCCCAAATAAAGTATTTGGCATCTGAAAGTAATTTATCTTTCTTGGCCCTTGGCCAATCAAACGGATCTGATGCAATGCCAAATAGTTCACCATATCAACATACCAAGGAAGTTCTGTATCAACTGTCACGAGGTTCTCATCTATAAAATGCTCTATGATAGGTCTGAAAGGATCAATAATTGAAGAAGGAAGATGAGATAAATGGTCCGCTACCATATTCTGCTTTCTCACCTTGTCGCGAATTTCAAGATCAAATTCTTGTAACAGCAAGATCCAGCAGATTAATCTAGGCTTCGCATCCTTCATGAGTAAGTGCCTCACTGCAGTGTGATTCGAGTATGATGACGTGGGAACCCAGGAGGTATGAGCTGAATTTCTCCAGACCAAATACTACAGCCAGTAGCTCTTTCTCCGTAATGGTGTAATTATGCTGAGCCTAGTCTAATGTTTTGCTAGCGTAATATATGACTACCGATTTCCCATCAATTTTTTGACCCAGCACCGCTCCTACTACGTAATCAGACACATCGCACATGATCTTGAAGGGTTGAGTCCAATCAGGAGATTGCAAGATTTGTGCTTGGGTGACTCGGTCACGTAAGATCTCAAATGTGTGAACACACTCACTAGATATCTCAAAAGGCATGTCCTTTGAAAGGAGATTCATCAAGGGGAGCACGATCTTAGAGAAATTAGGTATGAATCAATGTTAAAATCCAACATGCCCCAGGAATGATCTGATGTCTTTACTGAGTTAGGCATAGATAGCTTGGAAATCAGATTTACCTTAGCCCGGTCGACCTAGATACCTCTCTTAGAGATGAGGTGTCCAAGTGCGATGCCCTTAGGAACCATGAAGTGGCTCTTTTCCCAGGAGAGAACCAGGTTCACTTCGATGCATCTCTTAAGGATCTGGACCAAATGCAGGAGGCATTCATCAAAAGATTCACCGAATACCGAGAAGTCGTCCATGAAGACCTCAAGGTAATTACCTACCATATCTGAGAATATGGCTATCATGCACCACTGAAAGGTGGCGGGTGCGTTACATAGCCCAAAAGGCATCTTGCGAAATGCATACGTACCTTAGGGGCAGGTAAAGGTGGTCTTTTCCTGGTCCTCGAGATGAATTGCCACCTGATTATATCCGGAATAACCATCCAGGAAATATAAAAATCGATTTCCTGCCAGTTTCTCGAGAATCTGGTTAATGAACGGAAGTGGGAAATGATCTTTCTTCGTGGAGGCATTCAATTTCCGATAGTCTATGCAAACTCTCCACGAATTCACAATATGTGTCGAGATGGTCTCTCCAAATTTAGTCATAATCACGGTGAGCCCTACCTTCTTCGGCACAACTTGGATCGGGCTCACCCAGCGGCTGTTAGAGATCGGGTAAATGATACCAGCATCTAACCACTTGATGATCTCTTTCTTCACGACCTCTTGCAGATTCAAATTGAGTCTTCTCTGCATCTCTCGAGATGGTCGTGAGTCCTCTTCAGTGTAGATACAGTGTGTGCAATATGAGGGGCTTATACCAGTCAGATCATCGAGAGTCCATCCGATGGTTCTTCGATGCTGTTGGAGAATAGAAATCAGCTTCGTTTCCTTATTAGGTGTGAGTCGGGAGTTGATGATTACAAGAAACATTTGATTGGATCCCAAGAAGACATACTTCAGATGATCTGGAAGGGGCTTCAGTTCCATAACCAGGTTATCAGTAGCAGGTGGGGGTTCGGGATGGGCCTCAAAAGATAAAGTGGGAGCTATGGGTGAATCAGGATCAGCTCTGGTCTCCTCTATCTGTGGGTCAAGATCTTCTTGAGGTTGAGGATCAAGGATAATTGGGTTTTCTTCTGTAATTGGGTCCTCAACCACAGAACTGATGTCATATACTTCTATTGCCCCAAGTTTATTCCTTTTTGGGCCTTAAAGATATCAACCCATAATGTCTTATTCCCAAATTTCAACTCGATCTGGCCCTCTTCGAAGTTGATGATTGCCTTAGTTGCGGCTAAGCATGGTCTCCCTAAGATGATCGGTGTGTTCCTTAGATTTTCAGGAGTATCCATATCTAATACAATGAAGTCCACCGGGAAATAGAAATCTCGGATCCATACTAGAACATCCTCAAGAATTCCTCTAGGAGACTTGATTGATCTATCTGATAACTGCAAGGTCACTTAAGTTGATTTGAGCTCAGTTTCCTTAAAGTAGTCTAGTAGGGATGTAGGGATCAGGTTTATGGAAGCTCCTAAATCCAACAATGCTCGATCGAATTCTAAATCATCGATCTTACAGGAGATCAAAGGGGTTCCAGGATCTTTTGCTTTTTGTGGGAGTTTGCTCAAAATGATTAAGCTGACTTACTCAGATAAAATGTTCATACTCTCGTCTTTGTTTTGTGGCTTACGCTTCGATGTATATAAATCCTTCAGAAATCTTGCGTAAGCCAATACGTGGTGAATTGCATCCATCAAGAGGATGTTTATCTAGACTTGCTCAAAGAGTTTGACTAGATCTTCCTCAAGTGCCACGGGTTTAGGTTTCCTCTTTCCCTTGGTCAAGGCCTCAGGAAATGGAACCTCTGTAGGTTCCTTTAGAATTGATTTAGGCTCAGGATCTGGGATAGAAGTGTCTTGGATAACTATCCTAGGGTTAGGATCTGAACTACCAGGCATCGGGTGGCTAGGATAAGGTGGATCCTGGGTCGATTTGCCACCACGGGTGGTAACAGAATTAAGACCTTCCTGGTTTTGGTTTGGAGTTGCCAAAATAGGTTATTGCTGCTGATATCCCGAATATGATGTCTAAGCCTCCATCCCGTCGGGTGATGGAGCATAAGGGCCCTGATAAATATAATAAGCTTGGCCCTGATTCGGGTTCATAACGTGCCTCTGGTTTGGCATGTTATTCAGATTTGGCAGAGGTTGAGATGGAAGTACACTAGGTTGGCGAGATCCCACTATCTGTGCGAGTTGATTTCAAACCTCTGTGATCTCATCTTTGTGTTGTTTCTGCATAACCACATTAGTCTTTTGAATGTCAACCAGGGTTTGTAGAATCAAAGTCATTTGATCTTCCCTTTTCCGCTCAGATTGGTAATTCAAATTGGACTTAGGCTGAGTGGGCTGATAAAGGTGAAGAGCCTGTGGTCAGGGCTGGAATTGAGATCTCAGATTTTGAATATTCCCTGACCACTCAAAGATGGGATGATTACACCATCCAGGGTTATAGGTGTTAGAGAATGGATGATTCTGGATCGCATGGAGATCCTCGCAAGTCTGAGGAACTCTAGAGAAGTCAGAGTACGAGGGTTCAGAGTTCCCCCAACTAAAGTAAGTAGGTCCAGAGTTTCCTCTAAAACCAAGATCAGACGAGGGTGGATATAGGTCCATCCCCTGATGAGAGTGGTGGTAAATGTTATGCACAATCTCCCTACTAGAGGGCAGTTACGCATACGTGTTTTGCTATGCTACGGTGGCTCTCTGCAAATGTTGAGTCAAGTCGTTCACCTTCTTCTCAATGATTGAGACCTTGTCTAGGCGATTGGCTATCAATTCCAGATCGATGGATGAGGATAGGCCTTGAGTCTCGTGTGCCCCCCGTGTGTTTGTCAATTCACAGGTGGTCATCCAATCTAACACACCCATAGATTCATTGTTTATGGAGTTCTCACACATGTTCTCAAGAATCTCCCAAATGGTATCTTCATGCTGACCCATGATGTTGCGACCACACGTTGCATTGACAAAGAGCCTGATATTCTCACAGAGTCCCTGATAAAAAGACTGGACCTATTCCCATTTAGGAACTCCGTGATGGGGGCATTTCCGCATGAGATCCACAAAGCAGTCCCATGCCTCATGAAGTGGTTCTCCTGCATTTTGTGTGAACTGCATGATCTGGTGCCTCAAAGCATTCGTCCAACCAACCGGGAAAATTTTCTTCAGGAATTCAGATTGGGGTTCTACCTAAGTGTTGATCAGACGGGTCAGAGTTTGGTGCAGTGGGCTGCCTTATCCATGAGGGAGAAGGAGAACATCTTCATGAGTAAGATATCTCGATTCTGAACAGGTGACCCGAAGGTCTGGGCTAGATGTTTCAATTGCTGGATGTGCTGGAAAGGATCTTTGAAGTTTAGCCCATGGAATTTGGGGATAGCATGGAGCATATTGAGCTTGAGTTCAGTATCAAGTCCTCCAGCCAGGATTTGTACCATGGGTTCGATTGCTACCGCAGCGGGATTGTAATGATCTCGCATCTAAGGATGCTGCAGTGGGTTCATGAATGCCTGAAATAGATCGTTGAGGCGCTATAGCTGATTCTAGAGATTGGGTTCTTCTTCTTAATTCTCCATGGATGTAGATGAAGGAGATCTGTGCTCAGAAGCAAAAGAGTCGGAAGAGATATCAATCTGGTTGGATGGTAGCACAAACAAGTGAGTCGAGGCTTGGCCTCGACGAGAATGAACTGCTAATGGAGGTCTTAAGGGTGGCCCTAAGGACCTCCTCCCAAACATGCACCAAAGAGCCAGATGAGGAACAGACAGTGTAATGGACCCAATCAAGGCACCCAAAAATCTTTGGATGACTAAGGAGGTTCGAGGAGGATGATAGCTCTTAATCAAAAAGTCACTCACCCGAGAAGTACTTGGGTAGCCAGGAAGGGCGAGCCCCACAAAGACCCCGACACGGTAGAGCATCCCCACGAGTTACAGGGTTTCCCCCACCAGACCTTCCTTGTCACTGAGAATCCAAGTAGATCGGAATGAGCAACTTGACCCCTTAAGTCTACCAATTTTAGTCCTAAATTATGGTGCTTTGAATTTCACTTGAACTTTAAAATTAATTGTGATTTGTGATCTAATTTGAAGGTTGGGTCAACTTCACCTAATCTACCCTAAAGTTTAGGGTGAATTAGGTAACGAACCCAAAATCACCCTGAGTGATTTGCAAGCAGGTTATTAAGTCCCAAGTTTTAAGGATTCAAGTGAATGTTAGAGCCTTCTTTTAGGGTCTTCTTGATTAGATCAATTCAATCAAAGCTTGGGTGACACACAATGCGGGAAATCAATTCTCTTTTAATATCAGGCAAGTGTGTTTTCCTCAAACCCTAAAATAGAAAGCCTAATTTGGCTCTTTTCTAAGTCCAATTCTTTCCAAATTGGGCACCTACGGCTCAATCAAGAAGCTGAATAGCCCTAGGCACCTTAAGTCCCTAATAGGGGCAGATATCTAGATGGGGATGTCTAAATAAATCAATCAGGCAACTCAAGTGATTACGTCTAAGAAAGAATGCGAGTTGATCCTAATTGATTCTTCTTTCTAGCTCTTTCCAGAAATAGGGGGCACAAGAAGAAGGAAATGAGATTACCTACCCCTGGAGTGGTTGTTGTGTGGCTGTTCTTTTCCCGTGTACCTCGTACAACCACAACAAATTAGATAGAGCAAGTTAGAATCCGATTAGAATTGTAATTAGTGACTAAAACTACACGTTCCTCCCCGACAACGGTGCCAAAATGTTTCATGAAATCATCATTCTTTAGAAAATGCATCGTAGTATAGTTGATAGAATCACACAAAAAACTTAAATTTATAAAGATCATAATCAAATTGGAGTTCGAGGTCATTCGCATGGAGCAATTATAACAATTCAATTCACTAATCACAATATAAAAAATGATATGCAACTGAGATCAATAAAATGCTCAAGATAATATTTCAATAAAAAATAGAGTTAGTGCAAAAAGATTGGGTTAAAAATGGTAATTTGAATCACCAAATTAACCCTTAAGTTTAAGCTCATAAATTTCTCAAATAAATGAACAGTATCTTCAACCACTTATCGCAGTTAAATATTTCCACAGTAAATTAGAAGCAAGCAGCAGTAAGGATCAAATGTCAGTATAAGGCCTCAGACAACTTAACTCAAATCCACAGAGAACCAACAGAGGCACAGCAACAGATCACGAACAGAGGCATAAGGGCCTTAGAAGCCAAGTGTTAAGAGAGGGAGGGCATGAATCCCTAGGCAAAGCAAAACCTACCCCCCTCTCTCTCTGATTCTCTTTCTCTTTTCTCAGCTCAGACAGACCACACCTGGGTATCCGGGTAAACAAATCCACCTCCCAGACCCACAAGGCGTGAGCGCGGGCAAGGGTGTCGACAAGCGCGTAAGCATGTACATTTGAGCGTCCGTGGGGAACCTTACCCCCTGCGCGTTCGAGGCGATAAGGCACTGCGCTTTTTTCCTTTTATGTGCTGCTGAAGGCTTCTCCCTGAACGATGTGGGACTAAAGCCCCACTTCTCTTCGCGCAGCAGCAGCCGATGCTGCCTCTGATTGAGGTCAATGAAGGCTCTAGCAACTGCAATTGAGGAACTAGGAGGGCTCCTTAATGTATTCCACAATGCCTAGGGATGGCAGCACTAAAGAACACAGCTAGGAGATGGCAGTGATGAAGCTCCGGTGTTCACCTGAAATGCAAATAAGGCCTCTCGGAGTCATCAAAATAACTCAGGAGGATCGCTTGGAAGAAGCGAATGTGCTGGTGGTGGTGGCATGTGGCGCGAGCGTGTGCGCGTGCATAGTGAAGGTAGAGAGAGTACATGAAGGTGGCTGTGTTCAGCAAGAGTGTAGAGCGATCAATAACCCTAATAAGGTTAGGGCTTTTAATTGGGAGGCTGTGGCGATGCTTTTAGGAATGGTGGGGAGGCGGTTGATGCAATGGAGCGGGTGTGCGAGTTCGTCGGAGGTACACCGGCACTGAGGAAGGCAAAGGTGGAACGTGCGTATGGGTGAGAGAACCTAAAGTCTAAATGTGTAAAGAGAGTCAAGGGAAGGAGTCAAAGAGGGGTAGTGGCAGATGAAGAGAGAGCGGATGCGACGCCGGCTATGATTGGCCAGCACTGGAGAAGAAGACACTTCGGAGATGAGGACAGCGACGAGGAAGGGGCCGGAGAGCTCCTCACAGGTATGGCGAGGTGTGGAATGAAGAGAGGAAGTGTTTCCCACTACCTATTATACGTGGCAGCGGGCGAGGAAGCTGGTGGAAGAGGGTCACCAAAGACGTGCTAGGAGCTGGCCAGAGGTAGAGGAAGAAGGGGTTTTCTAAGCGAAAAACTAGCTAAGGAGCAAGGCCTTGCGAAGGGGCTCCTTTTAAAGGCCTCAAGGTAGGCTCTAAGAATGGGAGGAAGCTCGAAGATCTCAAAGTTTCAAGGAAGAAGATCCCTCAAATTTTGAGAGTTCATGTGATTGTTACGATGCAAATCAAGGTCCCAGATTTGGTTTAGGTGATAGAGGGATCTCTCAAGATCAATCCCTTTAAATTTGGAGGGATTTGGTCTTGATTTGAGAGAGATTTCTTTCCTCGAATCTTGGCCTGAAGAACTTTCACACCAACAATGGCGACAGGAGCCTTTTTGCAAGAAAGATGAGAAGTTAAGGACCTGAACGTAAGGAATTTTGAAACTTAGGGGCCTGATTGAGAGAAATAAAGATTTAATGAACTGAAATGCAAACTAGGTCAAGATAGACTCTAATTGGGCCTAAATTTTGGTACAAGTCTAATTTCGACCCAAGGAATTTAGTAGTGAAGTCATATTTGAGTTTTGACCAAGTTTAACTAGGCAATTTGCACATAACCCAAATTAGGGAAGAATTTCATCTGAGACTATTCAAGGTCAAAATAGTCTCAGATGGTCAAACCAAAGTTACTAAACCTATAGGAATATTTTTCTATGAATTTTAGGAGATTTAGATGAATTTTATCCTAATAATAACCTATTTAATTCAAGCAGGTCTGAAATTAAGGTTTTGTGTTATGATTCAGTTCTTGAAATGTGTGAAACCCCACTTCTGTTTGTATGGACCCACTTATTAGACTTTAATGCTAATTTGACCTTCAATTTACCCCTGACAAACCCTGTTGTTATTCTTTGTTGATGATATGCTGTTAAAATTGCATATTTAACCTTGATTTCCTATTTTCTTCTCAAATCAGAATATTATGGAATTATGACCCTCAGATGATTATGTAGGAGCATTTATTCATCAAATCTGACTAAAAGTGGCCAGTTAGGGCCTATGATGGTGTTCCCATTAGGTGAGGTTTGGGAACCATAAAGTGATGCCCAATAGAGAAATTAGCCTCCTAGTGTCGATATGCGACGAAGATAAACACCTCAATAGCACAAACACTTTCATAGTGGCAGGGTTGTCAGCAGCTTTTGATGATATTAATGGCCACACCACAACTCATGCTTTCCGAGCAATCCCCTCCTCGTGCTTCCAGTTTATACTTTTCTACACCCCGAGTGGAATCAGGATTGTCCACAGAGACCAATCCGCTGGCTGGGAATTATTGTGCATTGAGCGTGAGCACTCGATGGAGAGAGTCCCCCCCAAACCACACAAATGGGAAAAGAAGAGAAGCTCAATCCACACTCTACGAGAGGATGAATCTGATGCTCAGCCGCTTGTGCAGGAAATGAAGCCTGGTTCTTCAACCATGGCCATTCAGTTGTACCCTGATACAACTGATAAGCTAGTCCACCTTGGGGCCAGGTTATCTGCGAACGAAGTCTACGAGCTACTCCTGCTAAGGGCAAATGTGGACATTTTCGCATGGTCAGCCAATGACCTGCTGAGAGTAGATCTATCTTTGATCGAGCACTGGCTCAATATACAGCCAGGCTCTCGAGCGATCAAGCAAGCTCGATGGCACAAATTAGCCGAGCAGTGGAAGGCTTTATCGAGTATTCCGTCTACCTAGAGTAGCTATCTAATATCCTGATGGTTAGGAAGTCAAATGGAAAGTGGAGGATGTGCGTGGACTTCACAAATGTAAACAATGCCTACCCGAAGGATGAGTTCCCCCTATCGAAGATCGATGCCCTCATGGATTCTTGCAGCGAGAAATCCCATATGTCTTTCCTCAATGCTTATAGTGCGATTATCACTAGATAAGTCTAGCTCTAGCTGACCGGCCCCATAAATCATTTGTAACTGATAGGGGTCTATTTCAGCATAGAGTTATGCCCTTTGGCTTGAAAAATGCTGGAGCTACTTATCAGTGTCTTGTAAATCTAGTGTTTGCCGATTTAATTAGAAAGTCATTCGAAGTGTATATTAATGATATGCTAGTCAAAGGGTTAAACTTCTCCGAATACTTGGGGAATTTAACCTAGGTATTCCAAGTTTTGAAGGACACCTAGCTCCACCTGAATCCTGAGAAGTGCACCTTTGGCGTAGCTTCAGGAAATTCCAAGGTTTCATGGTCTCTAACTAGGGATTAGAGATAAATCCCAACAAAATTCAAGCAATTATGGCCTTAACACCCTTGATAAACATGAAGGAATCCAGTCATTAGTCAACAAGATTGCAGCATAGGCCGATTCTTGTCTCGATCTTCCGACAAATGTTTCCCCTTTTTTGAATGCATCAAAAAAAGAAAAGAGTATTTGCTCATGCACTAGACCCCTCAGTGCCAACAAGCCCTTGAAGAAATCAAGAAATCTCTTCAAGAGCCTCCCATCCTCGCAGCCCCCAGGGGTGTGGAAACCCTATTGTAACGACCTAAAATCCAGACTCCAAGTCACTTCAAGGTGGTTCAGGCCAATTTGAACCCAGAAATTCGATTATGGTTCGGTGTTGGTGTGAGCACCTACTTAAAATTTCCAAAAAGTGCATATTTCGAGCCAACCCTTGGTCAAACATTATCAAAAGTGTGCCATATATGGCACCATTGGATTCCTCTTGTTGCAAGCTTTCCGACGATGCTTGTTTCGCATGATTCCGAGGTGTATAGCTCAGGTTATGACTAAAAGAAGTCAACAGGGACTTAAATGTAAGGTGGACCCAAACATAAGGGTATTTTGGGTATTTCACCCTACTAAACCTATTTATAACATCCCTTGGGTCCTTTGGGTTGTCATTAGTCTCTAAGCCTCTCAATTTAAGAGAGGAAGAGAGAAGGAAAACCTTGAATTTTCCTTTTAAAAATTAAAAAAATTTCGTTCATGGACCTTTACGCGATAGCGAAAAGTTTAGGCTTCCCCTATTGAATTTTCGTGGAGGCTTCGACGGCGGCAAGAGCGGGCCATTCGATCTGGCGGCGGGGAGCGAAAGCATGCAATGTGGTGCGACGACAGCGAGTGAGCATAGGTACGCGTGGGAGTGGGGGCGTGCGCAGGAAGTGCCGGTGGGTGATGCGTGGAGCCAATTGAGTGGGCACGCGGCGACGCTGAATCGTATGGAGACACGTGGCAACGGGTGGGCATGGCTGGTTCAGTTGGACCGGTGGTTCAGGAGTGGTTAAAGACCCCCTCACGCTATTTCGACTAGTTCGAGGACTTCTCGACTCCAGATTATGACAAATAAGATACCTTTGGAATTGTATTGATGCGTACTACGCGTTGGTGTGGTTTATTTTTATTTTTGAGTACATTGCCCTTAGTGAAAAATCAAAAACGTAATTAGGTGTCTCCGACCCTGTTGATGGTCCATTCAAATCAGGTCATCTCGGTGCATGCACGGATTTTGAGGCAGGTGTGGATACTACCCCCAGGCCCTATGTGCATGATTCGGAGTCACCGTGACCCTCCGGTGACATTAGGTAGAATAGTCCCTCTCTTTCCCATGTGTTTTTGTCTACATGGTGATTTTCTTTTCGTAGTGCACCATTTAGTGTGTGTTCTTACCTCTTATTGAGTTTGGAACCCATCTTCGTGCTTCTTGCTATTTTAGGGGTACTTGAATATTGAATATGAATGTGGTAAATCAAGTCGGTGACTTGGATGTGAATAGTTAATTGATTTAATTAACTATCAAATTAATTGCAAATAACTCTCATGATTAACAGATTATGCCACGTTTACACTTATTGGATATAGTCTTATCATGTAATGCAACTCTAATATGTTTCCCTCGTTTACGGGAGCCTTGACAAGAAATAACTGGATTTTATGAGAAAGATTAAGAGTTAATGATCACATATATCATGTTATCGCATGTATGAAATAAAATTTGTTTTCCATAAAATAAGTTCCGTGATGTTCTTAATTAAACGGATAATATGGGACCACTGTCATGAACTCAGAAATACCTGTAAATGAATGGGTGGAAGATAATGAGGATTTTGTTAATCCCGAAATTTGTAAAATGAAATTCTAAGGATTTTTTGAACCTATGAGAAATCAGTCCCATGGAGATTGTAATTAGTAAATAGTATGAAATCACCATCATAATATGGAAATTATCTGAAAACTAATAATATTAAGGGTAATATGAATACACGTTCCTCTTAGGCTTAAGGAGGTGGAATTGATAAAGAGGACTAGTTTTAACAAAAACAAAAGAGGCAGTTATCTGAAAATGATCAAATAATCAATATGACAGATACGTCGAGAATTAAAAGGAATCAGATAATTGGTTTCATCCTACTACTTATCGGATTTAGCTGTATCTTTGGTCTACTAGACCAATTCTAGGCTGGTTTAGGGAATTGCTGGCCTCCTTACGACTCTTTGGTTAGGCTTAGCGGCCAACTAGGATAGCGGATTACAAAGCTTGAGGGTTTGGAGTTGGGTTCTTTACTCGGCTGGTGGGTAGGTCATTGGCTGTCTATGGTTTAGCGTGCGTAGCTAGCATGTGTTCACTCCATACAATGTAGCCGCCACCCTTTTTCACAATGACCCCAGGGTGATGGAGAACAACGACTTGGTGGGTATAAGCGGTCTTCCCAGCTAAGAGGGTGGCTTATACTCGTCATGTGCTGCAGGAAGTTACACGAAATCATCTCGTGCCCTGGGACATCGATTGATAGATTGTAAACTATAATATATTGGGCTTCAAATATATGAAACGGAACTGAATAACGAGATGCTTAATAAATAGATTAATTAAAGCTATAGTACTATGCACGAAACACACGTTTTGTTAAAAGCGGGTTTTGATGTCGTTCTAATGCGTAGCTTTGCAATTAACTTTTATAATTTATAATACCTAGATAGTGGAGTATCTAGGGTCGTCCAAGGAGGTCAAATTGTTAATCACATGAAGTGGTTCTCTCTCTTGCCTTTCTAATCAACACATCTCTTTTTGTATTTTGATTTATATTATTGTTAGGGTTTTCAGAAACAATTGGGTTTTGTGATGCGAAGATTAATTACTCTAAAACTATGCCCAGGTGACAAAAATGAAACCCTCTCTTCTAAGCTCACCCTAGGCAACTGCACCTAGGGTAATTAGAAGATGAGAGTGTGGTGTGCACTACACTAGAATAACATGAAAAACACACTAAGATAAAGACATGAACTTGGAAGGCAAAGAAAACTTGTATTAACTAGCAAAATAGATGTAATGTAGCCAAATGCTTGAGAAGAAAACACTAGCTAATACAAGAGAAATATAAAGATAACAAAGAAGGGGAATCCTCTGTAGAAGTTTTGGAGAGCCCTTACTCCAAGTGCAGTCACCCCACGCTTGAAAATAATTCTCCTTAGCTTCTTCTTGTAGTTGTCCTCCAAGCAGTGTCTCCTCAATGTGGGCGTCAACCACCTCAAGTCTCCTCCTCTTGCCTGGCCGTCCCTTCTAGGTGTGAAGATGATCTCCTCCTTGGTGTGGCTAACAGTGAAGAAAGAAAGGATGAAGGCACCAAGGGGGCGGGTAGGTTGCCCCCTTGATTTTCTTCTCTCCTTCTTCTTCCTTGGTGTGGAGAATGGGTAGATTACTGGTGGACCTAACTAAGGGAAAAAATGGGAATTATGTGGTGGTAGGGTAGTGTATTTATAGGATAAGGAGGGTGGTTATGGTATTTTTTTGGAGGAAAATGAAGGGGTGCTTGGATATTTTTGGAGGGAAAAATGGGAGGGAAATGAAGAGGTGCCTTGCTTTTCCCTCCAAAAATACCTTCTAGAAGGTGTTGATTTTGGGGGGAAAAATAAACGGTGGAGATGGGTTGAAGGGGTAGGTGTAGGGTTAGATTTCAAGGGTTTTGGAGGGAAAAAGTTGGTGCCATTTCTAGGTGGTTTTGGAGGGAATTTGGTGGGGTTTTTGGTGGTAGAGAGGGGTGAAAGGATGTGTAGGATTGGCACCAAGATTGAGGTGGAGTGGTGGTAGCTTAGGTGGACTTAGGTAAGGTTAGTTGGTGGAGCTAGTTAGGTGGGTTTTAGGGTTAGGTTTGGTGGCCAAGGAGGCGACTAGCTAAGCTAAGCAAGCTTAGCTAGCTTAGCTAGTATGGGTAGGGTAGAGAGGTAAAGGGAGCTAAAGTTTTGAGGGTGATGAGCTGGAAGTAGCTGGAAGGAGTTGTACTGGAGCTGGTGGCTGCTGAAGAGAACTGCAAGGAGCTACCTTAGCTGGCTTAGCTTGCTAGTTCTTTGCTAGCTGCTACGCCAAGCTAAGATGAGCTGTCTTCTTCTGATATGAGCTGAGGTGAGTAGGGTCTGGTCTTCCTGGAGAATACCTAGCTAGCTGGAGTAGTTAGCTTAGGTCAAGTAGCTCAGCTCAACCAAGTTGAGTTGAGTTAAGTCTTTGAGAGCTAGACTTGAACTAGCCTGAGCTAGTTGAGGTCATCTTCAGCTGACTAGGTCTAGCTAGTTGATGGCAATAACCAGTCTTAGTTAGGTTGAGCTTCCAATGAACTGTTCTGAGTTGGAGGAGCTGGAATGCAGTTGGGATCAACTGTCTTAAGCTAGATTGAGCTGCCATACAGCTAAGGTGAGCTGAATGGAGCTAAGGTGCACTAGCTAGAGCTATAATTCAGCTGAATGGGGCTAGGGATGAGTTGATCCAGTTAGAATGAGCTGGGATCCAACTGGGATGAGCTAGATCTAGCTGGGATCCAACTGATAGGAGCTTCTTCTTCATCTTCTGCCTTCTTGAGTGCCAAGGTATGCGGGATCTAACTTTCTAGCTATCCCTAACACTCAGATAAACAGATTAAAAATACAACTAAAATACAATGCATGCTTATCCTAGTTAAATGCCTAGATGCAGCCCTAAAACCTGCTTGCGGAGTTAAAACCCTAAGAGCTTGATCTATTTTAGGGCATAAGAATGATGATAAACTGGCATTTATCAAGTACCCATTTTCTCTTGTGCTCTATTACTGTTACATTCTACTATTGTTATTTCCACTGTACTTAGTTTTTACTAACGTATTTTTGGGTTCCATACCCAGGAATACTTGGCAGTTCGTAAGGGGATTTTCGTTGTACATCTCCTTGGGATTATATACTATGGTAAATCTTCCAATTAGTATTCAATTTATGTTCCTTTAAATTTATGCAATATGATTGTTTGTTGGCTATGTTTATATTTTGTGATTATGTGTTAGGTGACTGTGATCTTATGAGTAAGTTGTGCTAATGGTTAGCATAGGGCAACCTAGGTTCCGTCGCTTAGCGGGACTCGGGTCGTCACAAATGGTATCAGAGAAAGGTCACCTCACTAATCATAGAATTACCCGAAAAGGCCGTACAAACTTTCATATTGTCTCGCAGATGGGATACTCAACCGCATAGTAACGTAGTATCTCTAGTCCTGATCTTCCACAGTATTTTGACTTGATTCTCTTCTTGATTTTCGATCCTATCTCTATCCTGTTGGTCATCTTACTTTTCCCGTCGTTAAGGTCATCTCTTCAGCCATCGGGCTGAATAGATTAAAGGCTTCCTTAGGGCATTGCTTGATCTAATTGTGAGCTCAAGAAGTAACTAGGTAACTTCTTGGTTCTTCCACCGTTTCTGTGATCGTATAGTTTTCCAAGGTTTTGTTTGTGGTTTGTTAGTAATAAATTTGATTACTAGGCTGACGAACACGTTAATTGGTAGCACTACTTAGTTGTACATAATTATGATGCCTAAATTAGGTGTTCATTTATTATCACCCCTTTTGAAAACCACCCAACATTGGTTCTTTATACATATAGGTCATATATATTTTTAGGGTATAGATAAATATGTTTGGGATGACCTATAGTAGTATAATGGTATTAATAGTGGAGTATATATAATTAACATCAATCATTTGAAAAAAAGGTAAATTATTCTTAATTAGCATGTAATATTACACAATCTATACTGCATTTTCTGTATTTATGATTATTTAATGAAAACTATGTAATCATTTCAATTTTCTTTAGAAATATTATGGCAATGTGAAAAATAATTAGTTATTATGAATAGTAATAGCTACAACTATTTGTTAGAATAAAAATTGATAAAAAAAAAAATTCATTCCTCGTGATCAATTTAATTTTGATTGTGATTTCATTGAAGTCAAGGCCAATAATCAATTAGTATTTGTTAATTTCAACTAATTCTTGAACGTGTTTCTTGTCCTTATTAAAAATGTGTATATATATGTTTCCACAATGAATTTGACTTGTAACTTATCTTAACACGTCAATATATACCACTACAAAAAAAATTAAGATTTAGTGGCAAAAAAAAATGTCACAAAAGCCTTCTCAACAATGCTTTGAAAAAGGGTCACTTATTTATCACTTTCGTTGACATCACTAAAATGTTAACAACAATTATACAATTACCGCTAAATGATGATTTTAATGGCTCTTTAATGGCAACTATAATGGCCACTAATGAATTGCTTTAGTGGCATTACATTTTACCATCAAATTGCCACTATAAGACTTTGCTGGTGGCAAATACATATGCCACTAGAAGCTTGATACAGTGACAGTTATCATTACCTTTTACCGATCAAGGCAACTTAGTATTCGCATCAAATGTATTGGTTGCTTTTTTATATCAACACCCATTATCCATTGTGATTTACAATCATTCTTAAAATAACAAGGGCCGCAAGAAACATATCTTTACTGCATTAAATAACTTTACGCATAGTTCCCTTCAGACGGGGTACACAGAATATTCAAATAAAATCAAATCAATAAAACTACAAATACATTTTAATATCAGTGTATATACACATGGACTGGTATGCACGTGACGAGCATCTCTATTCCATGCTTCAAGATAACAATAGCTTTTGCTTGCTTCCGTTAATCTTTGAAACCTCATCTCCAACGACTACCGTTAAGCCACCTATCCTTGCCAAACAAAACTGCTTCTACTAGGCACCTTTAGCAGCTAGTCCCCCGATTCCTCTTCCTTAGGTTCCCCAGTTGAATGTGATCGTACCTGTTCATCAAAACACTCGAGGTAAGATTAATTTGAGGCTATTGATCTAGGTTAAGGACTAAGCTATTGTGCATAAGAACTAAACTACTGTAAAGTGACTAAACTATCTATCAAATCATTCACAATTTGAGAAGTCCAACTAGGTTTGAATACATAAGACTATCTCAAATAGATATGACTATCTCATTGGAACCATACTAGCATCTCCAATCGTGACATAAAACTGAGAACACACCTTGACAAACGCCAACAAGCATTCAAACCACAATAAGATTTGATGAGAATCAATATCACTGCATTGAAAATTCTTTAAAACTAAGCACTTTCCTTGTGGTTTCATCTTTATGCATCAATTCTTGTTTCCTAATTGAGAATACACCTACCCAACAATAGCCTTCTCAATTTCCACCTAGGAAAATTTCGTAATAGCTTCATTTCCAACAAAGCTCCTTCCATCGTGATGGGGCCATATTCATCTTCAACAAAGAATGATTACCTATATTGCAGATAATTATGAAAAGTTTTCATTAGAGAAAATTACGAGGTGGGGATGCAACTTGAGACCAGTAGCTATAATGTTCTACACACATAATCAAGCTCAACTTTAGACTACGTAGGTTAAGCATAATATACTAAAGATCCAAAAATATTATTAGCAAGAAAATTTTTATTATAAATTCAAATTACAAATGTATAGGTGGTGCATGTGGAGGTGTCACATGCATCTGATGGTAGGTGGGTGAGTAGGTAAGGGCTGAATTTTTTACAATCTTCTTACAAGGATGTACTCATGATATGTTACCTATAGGATTATCAACGTTGGAACCATGAAAGATACCTATGTAAATAAAATCTTTGACACATCAAAATGACCTTTCTGAGGAAAGACAGCCCCACGCCTTTGGAAGCATACAAGTTTCTCGATCTTGTAATTAGATCTACATCACAAAATTTTCTTGCCACATGAAATCCGCTGCGCCAGTCTTATGCAAAACTAAAATATCATTATCATAATAAGTTTAGAAATAAAAACCTCCTGGAAACTAAAACAACTAGCAAAATCCTAACAAGTTTCAAAAGTGCCTAAAAAAGCTTATATGTTTTAGGCTTGCAGGTGAACGAGACTGTGAATTAGTAGCACAGTTATAATGGATATGGTTACTATATGCACGTTCAATTTAATTTTTGAATACAGATTTAACACTTGCAGATACAAAACGTATGTTATTAGATACTTAAAGAAGGATATGGGACACATATGAATATCTATGCAAATTTTTAAAGATAATTATAGCTATACATGTTAGACAAGTTATAAATTAGATAATTAAAATGCACTTTGATGCATAGAACCTTTATAAAAAATGTCTATTTAAACATGAAATACTGCTACATATGAGATGTAAAGATATCTGCACTATAGTACTTCTGTGCATCCAATGTGTTTCTGTAAACCACTTGGATATGGAATACACCCCTAATTGTGATGCTCTAAGTTCCAAGTACACTAGACAGAGAAAAAAGATATGATCATGACCATGTCAAGATTTGACATAACTAGATTACACCCCCTCCTCATTCAGGTTCTAGCAAGGAAACCACAATTACTGGGATGGAGTGATTGAGAAAGAAGAATAACATGATTAGTGAATAAAATTGTAAGTGGGGACAAAAAACACTATTATTAACACAATTCATTAAGTTAGACAGTTGTTTTAACGTGAAGAGAAGTTCACAAGGGCAATCTGTAATTGCAAATATTTAAAGGCTGCATGCATGAAATAATCACAAAAGAGAAAGGTTGTAATTATCAAATCTAAAGAGATAACAAGGTTACAAATGATCCTACTAATGAGATTCAAACTTACTTTACTATAAGTTTCACTTTTTCAAGATATGTTGCCCTTACTTTTGCACCTCTTGTCACTGTTACAGATAACTATAAAGAAGTGGATAGCTAACAAGATCTAATTACCTTTCATACATCTATTTTACAATGTGATGAAGGTGTTGACTTGCTGCTTCAAGATGACACAAGAAGATCAATTAAATAATCAAACTCGATCCTTGCAAGACTCTAAGGGGCCACTTGGATCTAGGAATAGATTAATTTAGCCCTTGCTTGGCAAGACTTATCTTGGTAAAGTTAAACCTAAAATAAGCTCTGTTACCCTGGGTTAACATTATCTCACCTATAGGGTGGAATAAAGCTAACGCTCATGTTTGTTCCTTGATATGATGTTCACCATATTTCTTTTACTTTCAGATGGTACATAAATTACAACCAACCATACCATAATATCTTATCTTTAAACACAATGCTGACTAAAATATATTCCTTGATTTAACACATACTTCAACCTACATGGAGTAAGCTATTTATCCCTCACTTATTCCTCATAACGCGGTTATCCCACATTTTTCTATTCCTCTAACCAAATGGACCCTAAGGATAAAGAGTTAAGGTTAACTATTTCAAATGAAGGATATATTGCATTATTTGATGAAGCTCCCTTCCTATTGATTGCATCATTTTTGACTTATTTCTAAATCAAAAGATTAAATGGATCCGTGAAAAGTTGAGTTCAAAATGGTTATTTACCGTAGGACATGGATATTAGCTGGCTCTTCCATACTAAGTCACTTTTCTCTATCTTGTCCATCAAAGGGAATTCATCCTCCCACATTCTAGATCCCAACACTGATTATGCACATATAGAAAACAGAAATTTGTTTCAAAACAGATATCTAGTTGATTTACTCATTAGGAATTTCACTCCATAAAGCATCCCATATGAATAAAAATAATAACCATAAGCAGTAAATATGGAAATACAAGAAAGGACACAAAGTCAAGAAATTTCGTATTTGTCTCCCACATTCTAGATCCCAACACTGATTATGCACAAATAACAGACAGTAGTTAGTCCCTAAACTGATATCTAGTTGATTTACTCATTAGGAATCACTCCATAAAGCATCCCATATGAATAAAAACAATAACCATAAGCAGTAAATGTGGAAATACTAGAAAGGACACATACCCAAGAAATTTCATATTTGTCTATTGTGCATAAAGTGTTTCTAGTTTTTGGCTCCTAAATAGGATGTGGACATTCTTTGAGGTACTGACTGCAAGTTATTAAAGCCAAAGAAAGATGAATAAATTAGAGACAAGTTTCAAATTGAACCTAAGCTTTCATACAATAAATAAATAGTAAAATATCATGTTTTTCTTTTAGGCTTTGTCAAATGTCATAAACAAAAGCTACTACATAAAGTAGTAGTAAGGCTCTTGTGGTGTTCCCTTAAGAAAAATAAAGATAAAGAAAGGAGATATGCACACTGCATGAGCATCCAAACCTAAGAGGAAGGCAGCTAATGTCAACTAATCATTTTTAGAATAACAAAAACAATCAATATGGTTCAATTACTGACACAATTGGTATATACATGTGTCTATAAACACAAATGTACACAAAACATTGATTGGGAACATAGAGCAACCATGAAAGCATTTAATTCCGTGTATTTCAAGAGTAAGAAAGAGCACCGAAACTTCTGATCTCCACCATCATTTAGTGAATTAAAGGTTAGATTCCTCACCAACTTTCCAACTTTGATAGGAACTCAATAACAAAGTCTTTGTTTTTTTGCAATGATTGCTTTCCATTGTTCAGCTTCTTTCTCTGACAACTTCCCACATCTCAGCATCTTGCATCCCCTCAGCGTCAAACGATAAAGAATGATCGATTCAATCTCATGCTTACTCCACCAAAATGCTAGACTCTTAACCAACACATTTTGTGATTGAGATACTTTTTCATAATGCATTTTCTCTGTAAAAATTATGTTTATTTTTATTTCAATTACCCAGCAACTATCAGGCTTAAACAAAGGCAGAAATAGAGGCAAGATCCAATCTTTACACCTTCATACATATCCTCATCCCCAAACTTGTCCTCCTTGTCTAGGCTAAACTTCTCCAGGTCCTCCCCATAGGCCATATCCACCTGACAAACTCTCCCTGCATAATTTTTTTAAAATTATTTTCATCAAACACATTCCTCGGACACTTTCTAGAGATAGACACAGAGATATAGATGTAGAGGCAGTAATAACAACACCTGAAACTTTCGAGATATAGAAACTCTGGAGGCAAGGGTTAGGATTGACGTGTATCCAATTGAAGCCATGGCCGTCTAGCAACCAAAGGCGATGGGTGCTCGGATGTAAAGAGCAATTGGCAGGCCCCAAAAAGTCGAACCTACAGCTCTCGAGCCTCTCGAGTTTGGTGAAAGCCATAGACGAGCCATTGCAGCTAAGTAGGACCTATTCCGGAGGTTGCTGCAGGCCTTGAGCACCTGCAGTCAAAGGAGGAGGATAGGTAAGTGGACTCGATTTCGAGGGAGCGGATGGATCTGGTGGTGGGGGGAAGGTTGTCGAGGTCAAGAACCTTGCGGGTACAGCAAGGTAGCGGGAGAGATCAAATGTGACGTCGAGGCAAGTATCGTAGGTGCAACACTGGGCGAGGTCGAGGAGGCAGACCTTGAAGCTAACACGGTTGTCAAGGGAGTAGGTAGAGGAGGTCGGAGAAGGTAGAAGAGGGATGAGGATGGTCTAGGGTTGGCGGTGGCAGTAAAAGAATAGGGTGAGGGGAGATTGACAGGCAGTATTCATGCGTGTGGAATGTTCAAGGGTGGGTGAATCCTCGCATCGGCGGATGTAACGGTCCGACCAAGGAGAAATTAGCTTAGACTAACGTGAACACACCAATGTTCTCTTAGGGTTAAATGTATTTAAGGATTTTTAACTTTTCAAAGACATGTTAATGCCATATGCAAATTATAAAGATCCTCTAATGATTGCTATAAGGGATCGTTACTCTAAATATCTTAGATAAGTATGTTATTAAAAAAAATATTGAAGATCAAATAGTAATTTTATTTCATTTACATCAATTTATTGTTCGAAAAAAATATTATAGAGGTATAAGTAAAAATTGATACTAAATCAAAGATTACAGTGGTAAATATATTTACCACTAATGTTAATTATTATTTGAAAAAAATATTACAGTGGTATAAATAACAATTGTCACTAAATTAAAGTCAATAGCAATAAATATAATTGCCACTAATACTAATTGTCACTTGACAAAATATTATAGTAGCAAATATAAAAAAATTACCACTAAATCTAAGGAATTAGCAGCAAATGTATTATATATCACTATCTAATTCGTCACTAAAGGTAATTTTTTTTATAGTGTATATTGAAAGCATGCAAGGGATTGAGTCAGGGATATACAAGTCATTACCCTATTAACGTAATTCTTAAATGGTCAATTATTATTTTAATAACCTTTGAGGGAAGATGGTTGTCCTGATCTCTAATGCAGCTGATAACTGATGTTGTCTATGCTGTTAAAATCTGGTGGAGACTAATTTTATGAATCATTTTATTTGAATTTGACTAGAATTGAGTTATTACTTCCTTGGATTAGAGTGAAATTAAATTGAATAAGCATGGAGGTAATCTTATTATTAATGTAATAATGATCAAATGAATATGCCTGTCTTGATCTCTGACATCATTGATTGTAAATAATACAATTGTTCCTCTTGTATGTTATAAGGAAACAAAGATTTATCGTAATGTTCATGCATTTTTTATTACATAGTTTATAAGGATAAGGATAAATATATTTTCACTACATATATTGCGCCAATTCCTAATCTTGATGTATTCCTACCATGTTATTTATGATCAACTTGCATAAGATAAATGAGGAAAACTTGTTATATATTAACTTATTGTTACTAATTGCATTGTCAAAGGTATTTCTTTAAAATAAACAAGATATTGATGAACTAATAATTTATGTTCTGTTTATGAAATGATGTTAAAACTGAACCATTAAATTTAGAATGTTGTAAAAGAAATAAAGGTGTAAATTTGATAAATCAAAAAAATATATACATTGCTTCTTTTGCTAGCTTGGAGGAATAATATGGTAACTTTCGTTATCAATTATATCAAATGATAAATCGTAAAATTGGTGTATACCTAAAATTGTTAATTGGAAGTTATCCAGTGATAAATAAATATAAGGATATGATGAAGTTGATAATTGAATTGAATGACCCAATGAGACACTGATCAGCAAAGAAAATTATATTTCTATATTATAATATATTATCACCTAGAGTACAAAGCTTACAAATATTTTATCAATTACTTTGAAACCTGAATTCATCTTTGAAAGTACTTAAAACTTGAAAAAAAAAAGAAAAAAAAAATTCAATGCTCCATGTTTTCAAGTTCAAAATTCAGAATTGTTTCATCTACATGAATTTAAAATTTTGAAAGATGGTGTTTTGCTCCTTGAAATTTCTACGTAGGTTGAAGGCACTTTCGTGTGTTATTATGAGTTCTTCATGAATTTTGTATAGTATGTAACTGATTTTGCCTTAACATCAGTTGTGAATCACCACTGTCATTATTAACTTTGTCTATGGGCATACCGATTCAAAATCTTTCTGATTGTTGACACCATAGATGGTAGGGAATCACAAATTCTTCTTTGACTTGCCAGTTAATGGTTAACAAGCAATGAAAATTAACACTGGTTGATAACAACGTTTCTGTTTAAATCTCGCTTGTTTGTATAAACACAAAATTCATTTTGTACAGAAATTCCTTTAACAGCTTACTGATTTCTCGCAAGGGTATCCGCTAGTAGCTGCATGTTCGATATAGATTTAAAATGAGTTCTAGACAAATATTAATGAAACCATTGTGGCTTTGGGATTGGCATTACAAATGATAGTGATACTAAATTGGTTGAAAATTTTTTAAAACAAAATGTTCGTAATCATTTTTCGATTAATGAATTCAGATAAAGGTATTGAAATCTCAAATGAGGTGATAATTGATGCCTACTTGTATAGAATCATCTGACTAATATGTCCATATTTATGAAACATGGTTTCACCTGAATCAATGTAGCATCCTTAGATTCAACATTCGTTATGTATTATATGTGTATACTCCATAAAAGATAGATGACGTAATATCTATCTAGAATCACCTAAATTATGATGTGATTATTAACCTCAATTGAATTGTGTGGCCTATCGTCCATGGGGTCGTAAAGAGTGTATTGCTAATTATTATATGAAATTTTTGCTCTAGAATGAAGTGGAACTTAAATTGATGTGATTTTCCTTTGTGAGGCTGTAACTCGATTCATTCTTAGGGAAACCATACGTGCAGTTAATGGTTTTTTGAATCTAAGACAAGTTTTGTGTTATAAATCCCTGAGTCTACTTTTAGTTCTATGTAAGTTGAAAATGCTTCTTGTTTGATAATGAGATAGGCAGTAATTGGGTGGGATAGGAAAGTTAATATATTGCAAGTATATGGTTGGGGATTGCGGTTAATCATTTTTATACTTGTGGTTGAATTTACTTTAACATTTTGGTTAGTAACTAACTAGGCTAATGAATTGCCTGAAACTAGCAAATTTGGTTGTAAAGGTTGGAAAATGAAAGTTTTTTATTGTTTTTGACACTAGTTGATTTTGTTTTGCATACCTCTCATGGACCCTATAGTTACTTTACAACCACATGCATTCGGAATAATCTTCTATATTTTTCTTTTAATTTATTATCAAGAAAATAGAGTTCTTATCTAGTTGAGGTGCAGGAGAAGTATTCCAAGTGTTTACCGGTGAGTCCATAACACCCTAGTTTATTTTCTTTAAGGTTGTTATGGACTTCTTGCTTGCACGACTCTCTTCATACTTACACGTTCACTCAAGTTTCGAGGATGAAACTCCCTTTAAGGTTGTTATATCCGTAATGTCTTAAAATCCAGACTCCAAGTCATTTCAAGGTGGTTTAGGTTAATTTGAACCCAGAAATTTGATTGCGCAGCAATTCACGTCTCTAATTAGGTCATCTTATGATATTTCCCAACATTATGCATTTAGATTAGATAGTTATGCATGCATCTTGTAAATATTCGCATTTGTGCATTTTATGGAGAGGAAGATAGAGAGAGATTGAGCATCCATTCATCCATTTCATCCCTTCCATTTCCACCTCATTTCCATTCAAATCCCACCATTTATTCCACCTAATAAGCACTTAATATCAGCTTACATTCATTTCGCAACACCTCAAGTGCACCCCCATAATTTACCCAAAATTGTCCCCTTTAAAAAATATCCCCAACTCCATTAGACCACCCTCACTACCCTCACCTATAAAACACCCACTTTCACCTCCATGCAGACGATCGACACCACCCTCCCAACCTCCACCTTCATCCAATCCCACCCCCATTAGACGCGTGCGCGCGCGCACACACACACACACACACACACACACACACTACCATTCCAGTCGGCCACACACTCCTTCCCCTTAGCTCTTCTCTCTCCCTCTCTTCCCCTCCTCATTCTTAGTATCCTCTCACGAGTTGAGAGGAGCACTAAGAGTAGAGGATACTCTCCCGTGGTTGCAACCACCATGGTGAAGGAACATCATCACCCAACTCCATCACGAGTAGGTGGGTGTGGTGTGTTCTCCTTTTGTTTGTTTCATTGTTTTGTTTTTTTTGTTTTGTTGTTTGTTTTCTGTTCATTGCCATTGCTAGAGCAAGAAGCTCTGAAGCTCCTTCCTGCTCCACCGTGCGCTCCAGCCCTGCCCCCGCGCACCTCCGCGTGCATTTACCGATCATTCCCCTCATCCTACACATGTTTCCCTGCCAGTCCAGCCCCCTCATCACCTGTCCGCATCGCGTGCCTGTGCGTGCCTTGGTCAATAGAACCGCGAGAGAGCTGGTCACCTTTTTGTCCTTGGCACTGTATCCGCAACCTCACGCGGCTATAGTGCATGATCGTCTCATTCCTCATTTATTCGGTGACCCGCCCTCTCTCTCCTCACACCTTATCGCCCCCAACCGATCACCGCGCCTCACTCTAGCGCCCGCGTGCGCTGCCCTCCTTCGCTCACGCTACATCTCCGCGTGTCTCTCTCAGCACTGTGCTAGTCCATCTTCAGCGCCTACGTGCACTGCCGGACTTGCTTCCCTGCACCAGTGCACGCGGGGCCCCTCACACACACTCATCCTCTCTCACACAGACACACATAGCCACACACAAACACACTCATTCACACACACACACACCTATACACACATACATAATCATATATTCATACTCACATATACACACCCGTACACATACACCTACACACATACATATATACTTATATTTACACATATTCACCCTCCCCTATTTATATACATACATATATTTATATATTTATATACATATACATATATATATATATATATATAGATATGTATACTTATATATATATATATATATATATATACTTATATATATTTATACATTCACATATATATCCACATTTCCTCCACACACTCACCCATATCTCCACTCACAATACCGCGCACTTATCCATCTACCACGCATTATATCGTGGGAATATTCACACCAGTTGCGTATATTTCCCGATATTTGCTCATAGCAAACCTTCTACCCACACTCACACACGTCTACTCCACACTGCACACGGCACATAGCTAGGTTAATCCCATCATTCTAAACGATGGTTAACTTAGTATTGTGCTACATCCCTATTGAATCCTAGATTCAATATTCATTATTCTATTATATAGTTATATATATACTTATACTTATATACATATATCTATATCTATATCCTATATATGTATATATATTTTACATATAAATAAGCTACGTATTTCAATTCATTTCAATTTTTGCATTTCAATTCCGCATTTTCATTTTCTTCTATATTTGATTTTATTTTGTTTCTTAAAGAAAAGATAAAAAATATATAAAAAAAATAGAAAAGATAATTCTTGACTTGCAGGCGCACGGTCTCGCGTGTGGTGAGACCAGATTTGAGTATTTTGGCGTGTAGCCAAGAACCATTTTGAGGGTGTGCCTCAAGGACAAGATTATCTCCAAAAAATCTAAAAATCAAGAAAACCAAAAATATAATAAGTGAAAGGAATTGATGCGAGTCTAGGAAGCACGTAGAAACTGAGCAATTCCAAACTCGCCTCCCTGAGTTCGACCCTGGCCTAAAAGCGACAATCTTAAAATCTAGCTAGGTTAATAAATTTTTAATAAATGAGTGTAGATTCGCTTGTAGGCTAACCACTCCCACTATATACAATTTGATGCTAATTTCACCTAATTCAATAACCCTACTCGCGTTCTAACGCAATTCAGTTGTGGTTCGATGCTGGTGTCAGTACCTCAAAATTTCCAAAAAATGCGTATTTCAAGTCAACCTTAGTCAAACATTGTCAAAAGGGTGCCATATATGATACCATTGGATTCCTCTCATCGCAAGCTTTTCGACGACGCTTGTTTTGCGCAATTCCAAGGTGTATAGCTCAAGTTATGGCCAAAAGAAGTCACCAGGGACCTAAATGTAAGGTGGACACAACCCTAGGGGTATTTTGGGTATTTCACCGTACCAAACCTATTTACAATAATCCCTAGGCCTATAAAAGGACCCCCTTGGATCCTTTGGGTCATCATTAATCTCTAAGCCTCTAAAATTAAGAAAGGAAGAGGGAAGGAAAACCTTGAATTTTCCTTTTAAAAATAAAATTTTTCATTCAGGGACCTTTTCCTGATAGCGAAAAGTTCAAGCTTCCCCTCCGTAACTATCATGAAGGCTTCGGCGGCAGCGAGAGCGAGCCATTCGATCTAGCAGTGGGGTGCAGAAGCGCGCCACTTGCATGACGACGGGGAGCGCTAATGCGGGTGCACGCGAGGAGCACCGATCAAGTGGGCACGTGCGGGCGATTCACAAGCGCGCGGCGATGGTGAATCACGTGGCGATGTGTGGCAGCAGGTGGGCATGGCCGGTTCGGTTGGATCGACGATCTAGGAGTGGTTCAGGACCCCTTCACACCGTTTCAACTGGTTCGAAGCCTTCCCAACTCCGGATTTTGACAAATAAGTTATCGTTGGAATTGTATTGACGCGTACTATGCATTGGTGTGATTTATTTTTATTTTTGTGTATGTTGTCCTTAGTGAAAAATCAGAAACTTGATTAGGTGTCTCTGACCCTGTTGATGGTCCATTCGAATCAGGTCTTGTCCAGGTGCGTGTGCAGATTTTGAGGTGGGCGTGGATACTACCCTTACTCCCCGTGCGCATGGTTCAGAGTCACCGTGACTCTCCGGTGACATTAGGTAGAGTAGTCCCTCTCTTTCCCATGTGTTATGTCCATATGGTGATTTTTTTTGTGTAGTGTACCATTTAGTATGCGTTCTTACCTCTTGTTGAGTTTAGAACTCATCTTCGTGCTTCTTGCTATTTTGGGGGTACTTGAATATTGAATATGAATGTGGAAAATCAAGTGAGTGACTTGGATGTGAATATTTAATTAGATTTAATTAATTATCAAATTAATTGCAAATAATTCTCATGATTAATAGATTATGCCACATTTACACTTATTGGATATAGTCTTATCATGTAAAGAGACTCTAATATGTTTCCCTATTTTACAGGAGCTTTGATAAGAAATAACTGATTTTACAAGAAAGATTAAGAGTTAATGATCACATATACCTTGTCATCACATGTATGAAATAAAATATGTTTTCCATAAAGCAAGTTCCGAGATGTTCTTTATTAAATGGATAATATGAGACTACTGTCATGAACTCAGAAATACGTGTAAATGAATGAGTGGAAGCTAATGAGGATTTTGTTAATCCTGGAATTTGTAAAATGAAATTCTAAGGATTTTTTGGACCTATGAGAAATCAGTCCCATAGAGGTTGTAATTGGTAAATAATATGAAATCACTATCATAATATGGAAGTTATTTGAAAACTAATAATATTAAGGGCGATATGAATACACGTTCCTCCTAGGCTTAAGGAGGTAGAATTGATAACTAGGACTGGTTTTAACAAAAACAAAAGATACAGTTATCTGAAAATTACAATATGACATATACGTCGGGAATTAAAAGGAATTAGATAACTAGTTTCAGCCTGCTATTCGCCGGATTTGGCTATAGGTTTGGCCTACTAGACCGGTTCTGGGCTGGTTTAAAGAGTTTCTGGCCTCCCTACGACTCTCTGGTTAGGTTTGGTGGCCAATTGGGATAGCGGATTGTAGGGTTCAAGGGTTTAGAGTTGGGTTCTTTACTCGGCCAATGGGTGGGCCATTGGCTGTCCATGGTTCAGCGTGCATAGCTAGCACGTGTTCATGCCATACGATGTAGCCACCACCCATTTTCACAATGACCCCAGGGTGATGGAGAGTAGCGACTCAGTGGGTATAAGCGGTCTTCTCGACCAGGAGGGTGGCTTATACCGGTCTTGCACTGCAGGAAGTTACACAAAATCATCTTTATCCCTAAGACGCCGATTGATAGATTGTAAACTATAATAAATTGGGCTTCCAATATATAAAATGGAATTGGATAACGATATGCTTAATAAATAGATTAATTAAAGTTATAGTACCCATTTTCTCTTATGCTCAATTACTATTACATTTTGACGTTGTTATTTCCACTCTACTCAATTTTTACTGACGTGTTTTTGGGTTCTGTACTCAGGAATACTTGGCAATTCGTAAGGGGATTTCCATTATACATCTCTTTAGGATTATATACTACGGTAAATCTTCCAGTTAGTATTCAATTTATGTTTCTTTAAATCTATGCAATATGATTGTTTATTGGCTATGTTTATATTTTATGATTATGTGTTGGGTGATTGCGATCTTGTGGGCGAGTTGTGCTAATGGTTAGCACACGGCGACCTGGATTTCACCACTTAGCGGGACTCAGGTTGTTACACTTATTGCTCTACTTATCTGCCTCAATAACGGCAATTGGTGCCATCCTGTTATGCGAACATGACAACGTACAACAGTCGGTGTATTTTGCGAGCAAAACTTACCAGGGGGCAACAGCAAAGTACACCGTGATCGAAAAGCTTGGCCTCACCTATGTGACATCCACCAGAAAGCTTCGCTCATACTTCCAGGCCCACACACTAATCATACTCATGGATTTCCCCTTGCGCCAGATGCTTTATAGGCCAACCGGGTCAACCAAACAAATTAAGTGGGCCATGGAATTAACGAAGTTTGATGTAAAGTATCAGCCACAAAAGTCCATTAAGGGCAGAGTCCTGGCGGATTTTGTGGCGGAATTCATAGACCCCAGTCCTCCTACCACGCTGCCATGGAAATTGTATCTTGATAAGTCCTACATGATGGTAAGGGTTGGCATCGGAATCGCCTTGAACACGCCTGATGACTCTACTCATAAGTATGCCATCAAGTTAGCTTTTCCCACCTCCGACAATGTAGTAGAGTACGAGGCTTTATTAGCCAGTTTTAGAGTTGATAACTCCATGGGAGCCTTGTGTTTAGAGGTTCACAAGGACTCACAACTAGTAGCAAACCAAATTAATCACGAGTATCAAGCTAAGGACCCTAACATGAGCCTCTATGCATAACACATAAAAGAGTTATTAAATTTTGTGGTAGCCACAATCAAGTAGATACCCAGATATGACAACCCGCTTGCGAATGCCTTGGCCTGCTTGGCATCCTCCATTCTTAAGGGACAGGAGGATGACATACTCCTGTAGGCACTAAGTAAACCTTCAGTGCTTCCTCCACAACTACTAGCGATCAATCCAGTCGTCTCCTGGATGACTCCAATAATAACCTTCTTGAAGACAGGCAAGTCACCTTCGGGTGCACCTCACCCAAGGGCCTTCCGGCTGAAGGCCTCATGTTACACACTAGTAGGCGAGCAACTGTACAAGCAGGGATATTCGACCCCCTTATTACATTGCCTCACCTGGGCAGAAGCATCTCAAGCAATCCAAGAGGCCCACGGGGGCATTTGCGAAAATCACGAAGGGTACAAAGCCCTGATAGCTCGCTTGTTTCAAGCAGGCTACTTTTGGCCCCAAATGAAGCAGTAGTGCCAAGAATTTGTATGCAAATGCAACAAGTGGCAACAATTTGCTCCAATCCATCTCCTCACGCTTAGAAAGATGGTGCATATCTTGTCCCCAATTCCCTTCGCCAAGTGGAGAATGGACTTTGTCAGCTCCTTCCTACCATCAACTCAGGAGCATTTCATCCTAGTAGCGGTGGACTACTTTTTGAAGTGGCAGAGGCCATGGCTAGCCCAATAGCAAATAGAGTCATAACGTTTGTACGGAAGAATATTATCGGTCTATATGGGTGCTCAAAGGCCATTCTCACCGACAATGGCACACAGTTTGCCTCTAAAAAAATTGAGGATTTTTGCGCGAGCTGGGGCATCCAGCTAGGTTTTACATTCGTCGCCTACCCACAGGCGAACGGACAGGAAAAGGTGTCCAACCGGACAATCATTTCGCATTTAAAAGATGGCTGGATTCAGCAAAAGGAAGTTGGGTAAACGAGTTGCCAGATGTCCTTTGGGGATATCACACAAGTCAGAAGACTGCAACTAGCCACACTCCCTTTAGCTTGGTATACGGTATGGAGGCCCAGTTACAGGTAGAAACACTCCTCCGCACTATTGTTCCCAGTTGTATGACCCACTTACTAATGAAGACCAAGTTCGCTTGGTGTTAGACTTGGTGGGCAAAGTCAAGGAGGAAGCATCAAAGGCAACAGACATGTACAAGGAAATGACAGCAGCCTCCCATGATAGGCGGGTCAAAAAGAAAAAATTCACAGAGGGTGACTTAGTGTTGCATTGTAGTTGGGCATCCCAACCGACTGAGTCAGGCGGCAAGTTGGATGCCAACTGGCAAGGGCCTTACAAGATATGTAAACATAACGACGCTGACTATTATAAGTTACAAACACTTAGTAGTAAGTCAATCCCTCTCACATGGCACGCCAGTAACTTAAGGCTATATTGCAAATAAATCTCAATACATAGAAAATTTCCTCATGTTTCAATGATAACTTGTAAACATTACATCGAGTCCACCATTTACAAGGGTCATTCCCATCAAACGACCCATAAAAAAAGGGAAAAATATAAAAAATGGGGGAAAAACAACTACATTAACGGGCTACAGAGTCATGGCAAGTCTTCTGGAAGGTTGACCCTGGGAATTGGTGGAGTTGAGGTGACCTCACAGGTGGGTGTTTAAACGGACGAGAGAGGAGATTTTATACATCACTCGAAAACAGATAAAATTTATAAACTCAAAATCAAAATGAAGTCCGAGGTCGTTCGCTGGGAGTAAATATGGAATTCACAACATTAATTTCATGTAGAATAAATGAGCATAATTAATTGAGCATGCAAATAGATATTCAATGAATAATAACTTGTCACATTAGCTATTCAATAAAATCCAATGTATCTAGAGACAAAAAGAATAGAAAGAAGCAAAAAAGTAGTGCTTTAGATCACCAATTAGATCTCTAAGTAAGCAAGCATCTCATAATCAATTTAATTGAATGTTAACTTAATGCTTAAATCATTCACCAGAACTCAAGATCAGACGACAGGTTTGCAGCATCAGACTGCTTAACAGCACAAGGCTTCTTAAAGCCTTCCCTCTTCTTCAGCTTTTTCTTCTCTCTCAAGCCTTCTCCTTTTTCTCTACTTTAGAGCTTCCCTTTTGTTCTTCTTCTCAAGCCTTCTCCTTCACAAGCACAAGGGAGCCAACTCCTTCAGCGACTAAGTGTCTCACAGGGCACGGCTACAAAGAGCAAAACCCTCCCCCACTCTCTCACAAATGTTCCTCCTCCTCTTCTCTCTCAAACCACAGGTCTAATTGGATCCAGGTAATTAGGTTATCGGGTCATGAGCATAAGGGACTAGGGTCATCGACGTAGGGTAGTGATCGAGGTGTGAGGCATATGTGAGGAGGGACCCGACCCCTCAGTGCTTGGGCGAATAGCTCAATACACAAAATCAACTTATGGGCGAGTGCACGCCCTTCACTCCACGATGTGGGACTATCTTAGTCCCCCTCCTCACAGCAGTAGTAGAGGAGATGCCTTCAATTGCGGGTGAAGTCACGGGTGAGGCTTCCAATTGATGGCCTGGAGAGATGCCTGGAGCTCTTTCGTGTGTCTTGGAAGCGGAAGTGAGGTGGATTACAAACGGAGAACCGCGAGCTAGGTCGAAGATGAAGGCAGTGGTGGCGGAGCACGGTGAAGACCTGAAATACAAAGAACGGCCTCTTGGCCACATTAAAAACACTTTAGGAGCTTCGCCTGGGCTTGGCGAAGGTGGTGGTGGTGGTTTCGTGGCGTGAGAAGGCGTATGGTGGTCAGACGAGGTCGGAAATGAAGCGTGGAGGAGGTGGTGTTTGGTGGAGCAATTGGATGGGTGGAATAGCGAATAAGGATGGGGGTTTTGCTTGCGGAGGTGAGGCAGAGGTTATGGATGTGTTGGTGAGGCGTTTGGTGTGGTGGAGAGTCGAGGAAGCCTTGCCGGAGGTGCGGCTGGATGTGGAGATGATGACGAGCGAACGGTGGCTTCATGGGTTGAATTGAGGGATAAAGAGAGGGAAAAGGAAGTAGAGGGAGAGAGGAACCTAACTAACCTAAGCTAATAGACGAAAGGGGAGGAAGGCACCGGTTGTGGTATGGCTGGCGTCGAAGAAGGTGAAGCCTCCAGGAGGGAGAATGGAGAGGAAGATGGAGGAAGGAGACGCCTGCTGGCATTGCAAGACGCAGACGAACTTGAGAAAGGAGAATCAGCCGACTATGGTCTGTGATGGCTGACGAAGAGGGTGGATGGAGAAGCTCGCCGGAGCTTGCGGAGAGTTTGGCCGGAGAGAGGAGAAGAAGGTGGAATCCAGTCCAAAACCAAGCTAGGGAGGTGAGGAAGTCGATGAGGGTCTTTTATAGGACATTAGACGAGCTTCCAAGCTTGGAAACAAGCTTGAAAGCTTGAGAAATCAGGGATTGGGATTTGGAAACTTCCAAGAGTTTGCATGAGCTTTAGAGCGTGAATTGGAAGGTGAGATCAGGTTCAGATTGAAGGGGATTTCTTCAGGAGTTCCCCTTCTAATTTTGAAAGAGTTTGGGCCTGAAATCAAAGAGAAATCCCATATGGAAACTCGGATGTAAGGTGTGTTCACACGACAATGGTGGCAGGGGCCTCTTGGTGAAGGTGATGATAAATGTAGGGGGCTAAATGCAACAGATTTCGAAAGCTGAGGGGCTATTTGAGAGAAAAAGAGTCAGATTGGACCAAAGTGAAAACTAGGTCAAGATGATCTCTGATTGGGCCCAAATTTGGTACAAATCTAATTTGGATCCAAGGAATCTGATGGAGAAGTTAGATTTTGGTTTTGACCAAGTTTGACTGGGCAATTTGCACAGAGACCTAAATTAGGATAACTTTTTATCTAAGATTATTTTAGGTCAAAATAGGTTTAGATGGTCAATATCAAGGATATCAAACCTTATAGAATATTTTGTTGGTGCTAGAGCACCACGATCATCTGTTTTGATGATAACAAAACATGTGTTATTTAACATTTGCACTTGGAGTCTTAGATTTCAGGTCAATTGCAAATGGAAATGTGATTAGACGGAGTTCGAGCTCGCATCCAGGACGAATTGGAGGAGCTTGATGGAGAACAGAGGACATTCGCGAGGAGCGATATATTGAAGATGGAAGGACAAGAAGAATATGATAGAATTCTGTTTATTCCTTTCATGTACCATTGTCTTTATTTTCTTACTCTTTTTTGTTCCTTAGAACATCATGTTAAAGAGTCTCAAAGTACCCTAACAGTAGTCCTAGGAACACCCGCACAACTCTAAGATACTTAGGTTTTCTGTAGAAAACTTAGAAAACCTATATAGGGTTCAAACTGCTTTTTCAGATGTCTAATTCCAAAATCAGATGTCTGATAATGTGTTTTAAGACATCTGACTGTTGATTCAGACGTCTGATAACATTTAGGCTAGACCTAGTTAGCTCTGTCTGATGAAATCAGACGTCCAGACTTTAGTCCAGACGTCTTATAAGACGTCTGATGGACTTGCCAGACGTCCAATTAGTGGACCATTGGCTAGCTTAGTGAACACTAAAGGATATGATCGTTAGAGCCTTACCAGACTCCTTAAGCCTTTCCAGACGTCTGATAAATGACCGTTTTGCCTCGGCTGACCCGAAAATCTCTTCTCAGAGATTTTCTAGCCGTTGCAATCCATTCCCGCAGGAAAAGTAGATTTCCAGATGTCCAGACATAGCACTAGATGTCCTGTATGTCATCTGATGTACTTGCACTAGAACCCTGTTTAGATCTGATTCAAGTCAGGAAGAAACCCGCCTAAAATCAGACATCTGATGATTTTCCCAGACGTCTTAAAGTGATCTTCCAGACGTCTGATGACAGGATCAGACGTCTGATAACCCTGTCAGTGCAATCATTGTTCTTGATTTTGGCCTGATTCTCTTGGGCTTTGCACCCAACGGCTATGGAAGCTTTCCAAAGCCTTCCAAAGCCTTCCTAAAGCCTCTATAAATAGAGAGGAACCTCTTGCACACAAAGACACACCTAGATACACAAGACACATTCAAGTAACACACTTTCTACTCTTTTGTGTCCTAAAGGAGCTCTTGCTCTCCAAGCTCAAGTTCTACATCTTGAGAGCATCAAGCCTTTGCGCACCCGCTCTCCCGCCGTAGTTCACAAGAGCGACGTTGCGTTGTCGCGTGGCTCACGCACCCGCATCATCGATTCGACGCACTCCTTACAAAGGGGAGTTTCCTGATTCCTATAGAAGCTAGGTTTAAATCTTTGTTGGATCTATAGGACTATATTTGTTATTTTATCTTTATTATTTGGTTGGGTATTCGCTTTGCGAATTCCCGTCTCCTTCGTGGGACAAAATCCTTCTCGTGAAGAGAAGGGGTTGAGGAACACTACCCTCGCACTTGTAGCGTGGTTGTAATTGAGGTTGAATCACCCTCGTTTAAGTGACTCGTTTAGTGGATTTGATCAACTTGGTTGATCGGTAAATCCTAACTCGAGAGGGTTAGGTGGTGGTTTTCACCCGATTTGGGTTTCCACCTAAAAATTATTGTGTACCTTGTGTGATTGAATTTTGTGAGATTGCTTTATATTATTTCCGCGATTTATTACGTCACCCCCTCCTAGTAGGGCGAAAACTACATATTTTTCTATAAATTTTAGAAGGTTTAAGTGAATTTTATCCTGACCAAAGCCTCTGTTATTCAAGCGGGTCTGAAATTAGGATTTCGAGTGTTGTTTTGTCTCTCGAAGTGCATGAAAACCCGTTTCTATCTGCACGAACCCTCTTATTAGACATTTATGAACATTTGACCTTCAATTGACCCATGAGAAACCCCATGATTACTTTGTATTTATAATCTTCTGTTAAAACTGTAGAATTAACCCTATTTTAATGCACTCTTCTCAGAAAGGATATTCGGTGAGTTACAACTCCAACGGTTATGTAGGAGCATTTGTCTCTTGATTGTGACTAATTAAAGCTAGTTATGGCACATGATGACGTTATCATCAGCAGGGCTATGGCGGCTAGGAGGCTGGTCACCCTCCCAATAATGCCTAGGGTCTCGGAGGGGCTAGCCTTGCCCAGCCCCTCCTTAAGAGCCAGGCTTCCAGTCGGGGCCCCGAAAGGAGAGATAGGGGCCTTACCTTATATTAGACCTGCCTCCTTCTAACGGATAAACTCAGCATTCAATTGGTTGATTGACCAACTGCAAAGCTCCTACATCGAGGTGTGCCCTCCCTCCAGAAGGGATTGAGTTGCCACCAGGGTATATTTTCCAGCCTCCATGGAGATGAGGTTCTGGCTGACCTGCATCGAAGGATAGAGCGTGAAGAACTCCATTACGACGTTAGGATCCTTCTCAAGTATGGGAGCACTTTCCAGCTCCTGGATCTTCTTGACCCCTCCTTTGCAAGCTGGTAGGTCGTAATGAGCTTTGATGTAGATACATTTATTTAGGATAAAATGCCTATTTATGCATGTTCTTAGGCTTAGATATGCATTCCATACTATAAATATTGCATAGCATGCATCATTCTACATTTAGAATAGTGTGTAAATTTTAGGATAATTGTGTCCTTTTATGGCCAGGAGAAGAGATCAATTTTAGGGCCTTAGATTGACTATCTGACCATACAGATTTGTTCAAGATGACAATCGGAGTCCAAAGCTTCCGAAATCATCTTGATCGGAGTTCCGTAGCACATTATGCAGTCCGAGGAAGATAAAAGGCCAAGGGGCAAAGTGGCACCAATCAGAACCTCAAATCCCAAATCTAACCACACGGATGGATCTGAATCAACGATTTCAACATAATGGCATAAAAATCGACCCAATTTGACGTCCGTGGTGCCACCTACAAAGCAAAAAGAATGGACGGCCATGATGGCACCATGTGGCACCATCATGGCTACCCAAGACCAGCCGCAACCTCCACTGACATCTAAAGAGCATCCACACGAAGAATTACCAACCATTGGATCAAGATCCAACGGCTGAGGAGCGGTCACCACATGTGCGTCCATGCGACAAACCGCATGCACCCACAATGTAGTGGTCGCGGGCAGTGCTCCTAAATTGCGAGCACGAATTCGAGCTGCGGTGGGGAGAGGAATCTAGTAGCGAAGGCGTGCAATTGGAATTGGACAGTGTGCTGGAGATCCGAATATGAAGACAGAGGCGACGTGGCATAACGAGTGCTATGCGATATGCACGCGCTAACCAACGCTCCATCTGACAAGCCCTCCAGCACGCAATCTGACCGTACGATCCTTGCGCAATCCCAGCCATCTATCTTCGATCGAACAGCTCACCATCGACCTTGCCTCTGTAGTTGTACCCGCGCGATGATGCTTGAGTCGACGCACAATGCTTGCGATCTGAAGAACGAGTGCGGGTGGATCCTCGACCATCAAATGAAGATTTGACAGTGCTCCAATAGCCACACCTCGCCAGCTGCTGCGTGTGGAGGGCGCGCGTGTACGAGCACTAGCAGGCCCTTCAGCAACGTTTAAGGTGGAGCTTCAGCGACGCCTTTGATGTTACTAAATGCCCTATACACGAAATGTCCCCTCTCCTTCACTAAAAAAGAACCCCTACACCTCCCATTCTTCTTCATCTCTTCCTTTCTTTCCCTCACCACCTCCAAGGCTCTAAAGAAAGCTTGTCCCAAGCCTAGGATGCTCCTCTAAAGTAGAAAATCAAATATTTTTCCTGCCTCTCATCCCCCTTCGTGGAGCATCCCATGGCCATCCTCGCACCACCTTTCGGGAAGTAGATCCTTGCTGCGACGTCATCCCATCCCATCCTCCTTCCTCCGTCGTCGTTCTCCTTCCTCCAGCTTCCCACCACCTTCATTCAGGCGACGTCAGAACGAGCCATCCTCCAAGCGACCATCGAGGGGGACTCTTCTCACCTCTCTCTATCTTTATCACTTTTGTAGTGTAGTTTTCCACTTTCTTATCTGTAGCAAACACTTGTTTAGATATATATGTAATTATTTCTCTCCCTCTCTCTCTCTGTGTGCAAGTAGATTAGATAAAAATTATTTTGCCCTGATCTCTTGCCTTATAAAAATACAAAAAAATTACAAAAGATAAAAACAACAAAAACAAATAAAATCTAAGTGCGGATTTCAAACCAAACGTTCGCCTCCCTGTGTTTGACCCGGGACTCCCTTGGAGTTTCAGTATAAATTTTATTTGGTAGCGATTTTTGCGACTACAACGATGAGTTCTCCGAAACCCTAACTTTTACATCGCAAAAACACCTTACCATTTTGGTGACGTTGTCGGGGGGGGGGGGGGTAATGCTCTTTGGTTTTTCTGCCTTACTTAACTTTTTAGCTAGTTTTGCTCCTTTCTTTCTATGATTATAGGTACCTTTCCAAGGCTAGCCGAAGCAGAATAGATAGAAGTAAAGTGAAGTTAGAAGGTTCTGTAAGTGTATCCCACCACCCCCACCCTAGATTTCATTTCACTACACTAATAACTCAAACCAAATTAACTTAGGTGCGTGCATAAACCCTAGGTTAGATATTGGTTGCTTGATTGTCACTTCACCTCACCTCACCTAGCCACATAAATTTAAAAAAAAAAGTATTCTTCTTATGTGGGATTTAATTAAAAGAGACACACTTAACACCCACAAATTCTCATCCTAAGGTGCATAATCACTTTGATTCTACCACTTAATCAGGATCTGACCTGTAGACTTGGTACACTTCAACTCAATACACATAAGTGAGTAGAAATCTGATTAGGTTAAGACATTGTGTGCCTTAAATTATGGTGTGAATAGGCCAATTGGTTGATTTATTTAGGCTGCACCACTTAAAATAAAAGTGATTCATTAGTAGCTTGCCATATAAGGTTGATTTTTAGGGCTGAACCAGGCACTCCACATTCTTTCTGAGTTTTAAAGGAATATATCAACACTCGTGTTTTTAAAACTTGGAGTGTTCTCCTAAACTTGATTGAATACACCTAAGATTAAACCTTAAAAGACACATCATAAAATAACCTTGTTTGAAAACCCTGATTGTACACACACACACATTTTAATTGATCATTAAGGGCACAACCATCTAAAGGGCCCATCACATTCCAAGAGCACAATCATCCTAAGACTAATTAAAACTAAGTAGACGTTGGCCTTAAGGATTGATTCGCTCTTCGGGACTCCAACTAAAATTTTTTTCGATTAATTTGCTTCTATTGGTCCATCTGATGTCTAGCTAGGGGAGTAGCGTCAAACGACCGCGGTTGGGGGGTATCAAAGGAACCAAAGGTGCAAACCAAAGGAAGAACCTTGTTACGACCCGATTTCCGAATCCCTACAAGACACGAGAATCGGATCGACTCGACTGATCCCAAGACCTAGTCGTCCAACGAGAAAGTAACAAAAAAATAGTAAAATAAACCACATTCACCATGCAATCAACTAAAAGTAACAAAAGTGCAGCAGTAAAGAAATAAACTACTACAGTACACACCACCACAATAGTAGAGAATTTAAACAGGGTACAGGAATATAAAATTTCAGTAAAAGAGTACAAGAATGTAACAAAATACTCACTACTACAGAAAATGGGGTGCAACAAAAGTACAACTACTGGGCTCTACTGGGCCCAGCACCCTCTGCAGTCGTAGGCTCTGGCTGCTCAACACCTGGACCTGAAAAAGGTGGTAAGTACGACACGTCAGCGAAATGCTGAGTAGAGTGGCAACCAGTTAACTAAAACAGTAAAGGTGTACAGGTACCTGTTGTTTCAGCTCTTTCGTTATTTAACTAACTATTCTTTCTTTCATCACTTGGTTTATTTGTCAGATCTTTTTCTTGATCTCGAATGTTCCTCATGGGAACGATCTTGATTGCAGTCTTTTCCGAAGAGTAGAAGTAGCATGTGGTGCTCTCCTGGTCGGGAGAGTCCCCCGTGGTGGTCCTACACTCAGTCAACCACCCCAAGGTCGCTGACAGACGTAACGGTGACTACGGCACGCAAGATAAATGCACGGGTAGCTACCCCGCATTGGCACGCGGTCAGTCGTTTCCGTTAACGGGTGCGCCCAAAGCACAGCACGGAACCAGTATAGGGTAGAGGCCTCTCAGTAATAAGGGTCTAGCCCCTCCACAGTAACCAAACAGGGGTCTCGCCCCTCCATAGTCCGCGCACCCTTACCTGACTACCTTGGTTTGCCCAGTGGGCCTAACAAGTCGGTGTAGGATGGCTAGCTGAACCTCAGGCCCCGTGGGGTGGCTAGCTCTCTCCCTACACTAGTAGCTCTCCCCGGTACTATATACGCGAGGGCCACAGAGTCGGTACAAAGTGGCCAGTCCTAACCCCAGGTCCCAACCCTAGGGCGACTAGCTCCACTCTGCACTAAACAGGGGGACAGTCGCTCTCCTCGGTACTCCGTACGCAAGGGCCAGCTCACTTCCCCATTCACATTTTCAGTTCCATTCTATTTATTTCCAGGAGCTCTACTCCTAATTCCCCGTAGGGTTCATGCTCATGTTTCTCAAGCCAAGCCATACTATGTTTCATCATTTTATGTTTATTTGCAGATAGCACGTGTTTCCAATATCCAATCTTTCTTTTCCAATTTATATACAGGCAGCTAGTATTTATTTGCAAATAACAGAAATTACATGTAACAGTACTCTACATTTCACAGGCAGCTATTATCCAATTACAGGCAATTATTATTATTCTATCTACACATCCAAGACTGTAATTCAGGCATTTAATACAATCGTTCCAGAGTTTCTAGTCCTAAGATTCATGCCATACCCTAGGATCTATCATTCAATCTAGTGTTTCTGGTCCTAGGATTCATGCCATACCCTAGGATCTATCATTTAATCCATATATGCATTTATGTTTGTAATTAACTAAGTAAAGCCACTCTACCTGCAAAATCGGGAGTAATGGGGGAGTGATCGGCATGTCCACGTGCCTCTGCAACCCCCAAATCCGCAACAGAACGAGGTCCTAACATAAGGATCAATCACAAGAAACCACTCAAAATAGGATAAAAGTATTTCAAACAAGTAGAGGAACTTATTCGGAGGAGAACGGAATCTTAAACGCAGAAATCGGACCTCAAACGGACCCTAAACGGGTCAAAAACAACAACTCTGACTCAAATCAGACGTCTGGAACATCTTCCAGACGTCTTAAAAAGGGATCCAGATCATACCTCACTCTGTGCTGCTCTTCAGACGTCCAGGGATCCTGCTGAACCGTCTGGACCTAGTTCAAGACGTCCGACTATCCCTCCAGACGTTTGGAGACACTCTTCGTCGTCTGGTGCCTCGCCTAGATGTCTGAACCGCATGGGACGACGTGCCACGTGCCTTCTCGAAGCGAATCCTGCACGCGCATGCAAAAATCTCTCAACACGGTACATAACAGAGTTTCGGTGGAACAGCCTGCATGGCTGTATCCGCAAAAGGAAGCATAGGACGCAGTACGTACCTCTCAGTCGTCTGGAGCTCCCTCCAAACATTATCCACGTCGTCTGGATGTAGGTCTAGATGTCTGATTCTGGGAAAAATCCCAGAATCAGAACCTCCTTCGTCTTCTTCCTGCTGCACGCGACCACGCTGCGCAATCGCTCGTCTGCTACTCTAGTTGCAGCAATGTTGGGGAACCTCCCTGACACACACTCCACCTCGCGCACGCCGACCGGCCTCGAGCTGCTCCGGTGATCTCTCTCTCTCTTACGGCTCGCGCGCTCTCTTCTCTTCCCTCCCACTGCTCTTCTCCTCTCCGTCGTTGCATTCGGCTGCAGTTGCTGCTCGCTCTCACTCTCGCTCTCGCATCGGAGGAAGGAGAAGACGGATGGGGTAGGGTGGTGAACGAGGGAGAGGGGAGAGGAGTATTTGTAGGCAAGGGGGGGCTACTTTACAAGTCAGCGAGGGAAGAAGAAAGAGAAGAAGTTGGCTGGGGCTTAGTCTGCGCGTGGCACGCATGCAGACTCGCGGTCGTACGCACGCAAAAATTGATTTTCAGATGTCTGGGAAGGTGTCCAGACGTCTGACTAGACATTTGGCCCAAGTCCCAGACGTCTTAAAAGCGCTTGATGGCATGGGTCTTAACAAACCTTCTCCCCAACCCCTTCCTCTAACTGGTTGGATTGACTAGGTAGAAGTAGATCAAATCATTTCTGTCATCTCAAGACGGGTCCTAGGAGTCTGTAGGTCTTTAGGCTACCCACCTAATTAAGGACAAGTTTGGTTGATTGTACTTCAGGGCACCTTTCTCTCCTTTGTTTTCCCTCCTGTTTCACCATGTATCCTTCCACATCCTACACACATTTCCAATCCTACCCTCCTATCAACACTTATCCTCAAAATGATTACTATCCTGACTCGACTTAGGATTACCCATCTTCTAGTCGGGATAACTTTGATTAGGGATATGATTCTGGACCTCAATGCCCAGGACCTAACCCTGGACATCATGATTATGATTATTATCCTTCTCACGCCTATAATGATTACAGATCACCCTTTGATGATCAAACTAACCCAATCTACAATCAAGAAGGAAATGTTGATTATAACTCTTACCCTCCCCAGGATTATATTGAACATAGGTCACCACTATTCTTTGAACAACCTGAAATGACCTACTATCAAGGAGGAACCCAAGAACCTCAATTTCTTGACTACCTTAGTTTGAACCCAAATCCACATAAACCCTGAACCGAACCATTCGATTTAGGTGAACCAGGTCCAAGACAGGGTGTTGGCTAACTTGAGGAATACCATATAATCTTTAGAAGCTTAGTCAACACCATGCACTGAAGCATTGGAGCCTATGATCAAAATGATTGATGAACTTAATAGTTCTTTATTGGATTGGCTCCAAGATGTTAAGGATAGGGGCTCAGGTGAGTTTTTACTTAGGAAGTTGTCAATATTGAGGATGAAATTTATGGTTGCCTTAGTCCAATCTTGGGATGATTCCCAGGATGAACCTCTTTCAACAGAGCCAATGTTAGAACCCGGTCAAGTGCCTATCAGGGGGGACACATTTTCTGAGACCAGGGATGACCAGGTTGGTCTAAAGCAACCCATTGAGGATAAATCGATTTTCTCACCCGAGATCCCTGAGTTAGGGAATGAGTAAAAATATGTCTCTATAGATCAAGGAATAACATATGATTTTGAGACATATATAAATGAGGATCAATAATTTTTTGATTGTGAGGGTGAAGAATCTGTAAGCGAGGTCTCACTTGAGCTCAAGTTTTAGTGAGACAAAGGGGCCTGAGGAATCTAATGAACCATTTGATAGCCTGATCATTGAAGAATGTGATCCTGTTGGGGCTTACTTGGAGGATCTGAATCCTGATTTACTAGAAGATTCAATCAATAGCGCCATCCCTCAACCACACCCCAAAGGAATTGAGTATGATTTTGATTTGGAAATCATTGTACCCAAGTCAATCCTAATTCAACCTCAATTGTTGGACTTGGATATTTTAGAGGGGGTGTACAATGATCTTGAGGTCCTGGAAACTAAACACTTGAACTTGGAGGATAGGAATTTGGAAGTTAAAATCTGGGAGGCTAATTCTGAGGGAAATACAATTTTAGATTTAAGGGTTTCTGTTGACCTGAAACCACCTACCTTCTATCAGGACCCTTATGATATCTTTGACATGCAACCCAAGTACATAATAATGGACTATCTTTCTGAGCTGAACTCTAAGTGGACACATGAATCTACTGAACCAGATCTACCTATTGTCCGCCGCTTTAGACTTGGGTTGCACACCAAAAAATTGTAGGCCCGGCCCCGCAAGCATAATAATCTCTGGTTCTGGGTGATTTTCATCCAGAACCTTAGAACCACTCGACTCTGGGGTATGGGTCTGCACCACAACTTGGTCCACATCTGTAGACATCTTCTACTGGCGGGTTTTAGGATCAATATTTTTATTCTGATTCTGACCCGTACTTATGAATTCCTAATTTCTTCTTTGTTTGTATATTATGCCTAGCTAAAGGCAATAAACTTAGCACATGTGTATACTCCTTTCTCTCTGTGGAGCCGACTAGATTGTCATGAAATTCAAGTGATATTCTATTTATTCTATCCTTTTCATGTCTTTATTTTTACAATGAGGACATTGTCATTTAGGAATGGGGGGTGGATACTTAATCCTGAAATTATTTTGTTAGCTTCATGGAATTTCTTTTATTTTCTTTAAAAAATTAAAAATTAAAAATTCAAAAGAATATAAAAAAATTAGAATTAGGAGAAGAGAACTTAGGCATTAGGAGTTGTTAACTTTAGGAGACGATACTTTAGGACCTGAATACTTAGACTCTTCAGGTCTTCGAGTTTAATCAGCTTGGGTGTCCACTAAAATGTGAACTTGTTCTCGAGTCCTTGCCACATTAATCTTATTTTAATTTGGCTAATAAATTGGCTTGATAAGTACATAACTTATCAACTTACCCTCTAATTTGAGGGGACTTTAAGTCTAAAGCATCTACATACTTTTTGCACTGACTTACTTTTCGGTGGTTTTTACGGAAATTGGATAGCTAATGAACCTTTTAAGGTGGCATGGCTGATAAGTTATCGGTGGTAACAGCTCATTTCCCGGTTGTCCAGAGCTCAGCCACACGACCATTCTCTTCATGCTGCCTTTAGGTAAATCTTAGATCAGGGAAGCCACCTACTTAGAAAAAAAAGAAAAAATAGAGAAATACCCAAAAAAGGAAGTGCACACTTGGCTAGCAAGTTGTCAGTGGTAATAGCTCATCGGCCAGTTGTCTAGAGTCTAGCTCACAAAAAAAATGCACAAATAATTCCCAAACACTTAGGGAAGAAGCGTGGAAGTAGACTAAACAGGGGAGATATACACTGGGTTCGCATTTGTGTTGGACCCATAAAAAGCTCAAAAGTAGGGAGAAAGCTACTGATTGGAAAGATAAACCTTGAGGCAGAATTTTTAGGTTACCTAGGGTTGTAGAAACCTGAAGTCCGTTTTAATGGCTGTCTAGTGAGTCTATCACTTATTCACAAGATGCTTAGAACTTAAAGTTCTTTTTGAGTCTTAGGCAGGTCGGGTAGCCGCAAAAAGTTACCTCGAAACTCTCAACTCCAAAATTCTAAACAAATTAGAAAAGAAGAAAAACAGAAAAAAAATACATATCTTCTCTTTTTAAATAAGGCGAGGACTTGGGCAGTTTGCATTCTAGTAAACACTCGGATACCGTCTAGTTATCATAGTTTAGGACCTTAGTTGAAATTTTCTATTGTTAATAAACAACTAATGCCTTAAGCAATTGAGCCCTAATTCTATTTTTATATATAACATATAGTTTAATTTTGCTAGGGATTAACAAAAGATAGGCATGGGGTATGATGTAGACACATTTATTTAGGATAAAATGCCTATTTAGGCATGTTCCTAGGCTTAGATATGCATTCCATACTATAAATATTGCATAGCAAGCATCATTCTGCATTTAGAATAGTATGTATTAATTTTAAGATAACTGCATCCTTTTATGGGCAGGAGATAAGGAGATCTATTTCAAGGCCTTGGATTGATGATCTAACTGTACGTATCTAATCAAGACGATAATCGGAGTCCAACGCCTACGAAATCATCTTGATTGCAGTTCCATAGCACATTATGTAGTCCAAGGAAGATTAAAGACCAAGGGGCAAAGTGGCACCAATTAGAACCTCAGATGCCAAATCTGACCTCACGGATGGATCCAGATCGACGATCGTAGCCTAATGGTGTGAAAATCGACCTAATCCGACATCCGTGGTGCCACCTACAATACAAACTGTGGATGGCCATGATGGCACCACATGGTGCCATCATAGCTACCCAAGACCGGCCGCAACCTCCACTGACATCTAAAGAGCATTCACACGAAGAATTCCCAACCGTTGGATCTTCATCCAACGGCCGAGGAGCGGCCTCCACATGTGCGTCCACGCGACAAACTGCACCCACAGTGCAGTGGTCGCGGGCAGCACTCCCAAATTGCAAGCACAAGTTTGAGCTGTGGCGGGGGGCGGAATCTAGCAGCGAAGGCGCACAATTGGAATTGGACCATGAGATGGAGATTCGACAGTGAAGATAGCGGTGATGTGGCATAATGAGCGTTGCACGATCTGCACACGCCCAATCACGCGCTGACCGATGCTCCATCTAACATGCCCTTCAGCATGCGATCTGAGCGCGCGATCCTTACACAATCCCAGGCATCCATCTTCAATCGAACCATTCACCGACTACAATGGCGGGTTCTCCGAAACTCGAACTTTTACATTGTGAAAACATGCTCACCAAGCTCTCACCTCGTCTCACGAGCCTCTACCTCTACCTTCTTTGCACCTCCTTGGCTTTGGCGAGGTTGTCCATGACACTGCTCAGACGGAGGCACTCTTCCTCTAGGGAGCTCTCATACTCCTCCAGGGTAGAAGAGTGGCACATCCTAAACACCTGTGCTTCCTCCTTTAGCCAGGAAAGGTTGGTGATGGCGCTCTCGAGTTTGTCATCGAGCTCCCCTATCTTCACAAGATCCTTCTTGTGGATCTTTCTAAGGGAGTCATCCAGCTTGGCAGCCACCTTGTCGGCCATCCTCAGCTCAAGTCTAGCGACTTTTGCCTCCTTGCAGGCATGGACGAAGTGGGCAGGAAGATCCCCGAAGGAATTCACCCTCTTGTTTGCCTCCTTCGTCTACTTTTCTGCCTTCTGGCGGACGACATTGGCATCTGCTAGCTGGGGGATAAAACTCCTTTGCTCTGCCCTGGTAGTGACCACCCATTTCGTTGCCAAGTCTGTTGGCTCGCTGGGGGTGGTGAAAGTGGGCTCAGAGGACTCAATCATTATAGACCCAGGAATGAACCTCAGCCCCAGGGTATCCAGCTACACAGCAACAAGACAGGGAGTGTTGAAACATATTGGAAAAGGTACTATGAGGGTGAATACTTTGGAAAACAACTTACCAGTCGAAGACAGTAGAAGTAGATGTTCTTTAGATAAACCCTCCCGCTTGGAGGGTTAGCCCAGGTCACAGCACCCTGAAGATGCTGAAGCACCTGCCTCTCCAGGTCGGCTAAGGCAGGGTCGACGCCTCGAGCCTGAGGTGCTGAGGAACTCCTTGAAGCAGGTGGAGGACCACCGGACATGACAACTTGTAGAGTGACGGCGAGATCCCTTCTAGGAGGCACCACCTGAAGTGCGACTTGGGCAGAGCTGGCTCCCTTCTGCCTAGAAACTAAGGGTCCACCTACGTCTTGAGAATTAGCAGGGGTGCTAGTCTCAGGGGCTCTAGTCATGGGTCGTAGTGGCTCGAATATGTTGCCAACCGCAAAACTTCTTTTCGCGGCTGCCGACTCGGCCATGCAGGTAAAGGCAATGGGGGTGCTAGATGAAGTAGGCAGGAAACCTGCCTGGCCCCCTTCGCCCCATTCAGCAGGGACCTCCGCACCTCCAACCTCTGTCGAAGCTGGTTGGCTGGAAGAGGAGGGAATGTCCCCCTCGCCACAAGCTTCCTCAGAATCAGAGGAGATGTGCATAGAGTTCATGTGTCTCCTCCTCCGTCAGAGGGGCATCTCCTCAGAGCTAGTGGAAGCCTCCCCCCTTTCCTTCCTCTTGCTCTCTTGGTGGAGAGGGGGCTAGTTGCTTTCACCCACCCCCCAAGACTTGCACTTCCTAGCCTCCCTCTTAGCCCCATGGGAGCTCCCCATACGCTGCTCAGGGTGTTTGGCCTGGCAAACTGCCTGAAAGCTACAACATCAAAAGAACCAGTGGCCAACGTCAAATTAAGGTCAAGATGGTCAAAGCCTCCCCCATAACTTACATGGTGTGGGGTAGGAGTCTGCCATCGACGTTAAGGCCACCTACACGTCTAACCGCCTCAACTCGGAATGGGCTATGGGCCCAAAATCCATTATTTTCTTAGCATCCTCCGCATCCAGGTTGAGCTCATGGGGGCTAGGCGGTATGCCTTTCTCAGGCGGATTCTGCCAAGAGTTGGGAGCTTCTAACTTCTATACATTATGGAGAAGGAAAAAATGATGGTCCTGCCCCTTTAAACTATCTGGTAGGTCAGTTATTCTATTCTTAGTCTGCCTGTTCTACAAAGTATCGGTCCCGAAGGGGCATCAGTCCAAAAAGGGGGCGGAGAAGCCCCAGTCGAGGGCGGATACCCAAATGGAAGTAAAGAATGGTAAAAATATTCAAAATTGGCTAATAGTTGAGGCTAAGTTGGGAAAAAGCGAGGCAGTAGTGTGACAGAAACAACATCAAAAAAGGGTAAAGGAACCCTAAGGTCATTTTCAATGGCCTATTTACAAACAACAAAAAAATCACCTCTGGTTGGCGAGCACAGGTGGGTTAAACTCCCTGATACCTGGAACTGGATGTTCTCAAGTCCATATTCCCTCAAAAACCCCTGAATAACGGATTGACTACCAAAGATAGACTTAAAGGTATACAACCCAAACGTTTTGTTAGAGACAAGGGGCAAAGGAAGACAACTCACCTTTCCCAGAGATGAGCAACATCTTCTATCAAGTAAAGAGCTCTGGCAATGAAAAGCTTTTCTTCTTCGACAGGATCGCTCCTCCAGGGACGGTGGCTCCAGTGGTGCTTAGGGTTTTGTTTTCCTCGTAACAAGACTGTGGGGTAGAGGCATTTACTGCCCAACTACCCCCTATTTATAACTGAGGGTATGCGTGGACTCTAGCACTATTAAATTCCGATAATTACTAGATGCAATTAATGTCCCTACGCATGTAATCATTATGACATGATTTGAATGACAGGCGCAGACCCCATAATCCGTCTCGTCTATCAGGACGTAATGTTGTCATCATTATGGCAATTAATGAGCGTCTAGTCTGCAAAAAGCGACAAAATTATGCTTGTAGTGATTGGTCATCACTTGTAGAAGGCAGTGCTTACATCGTACAATTAAATGCCTGGGCAGATGGCCTCTTAAGGCCTATGGAAGATTAGGCAACGGCATGACTATTCTTTCCTAAAACAAACAAGCGGCGATGTGGCGCCTATAAATTGAACACATGGTACTTTGTTTGCCTAAATAATCTCTTATCGGGTATACGGGTGGCACTCCACCCGTCTAAATGACCCACTGATAAATAGGCCTTGACCTACCCATATAAGCTGTTGGCGGCTAATCACCTGCTAGCATGTGCTATAGTCTTCATGGTTGGTTTTCAAAGATGGGATTGTCGGGAAACCACCAAACCCATCATTAGGGGCATGGTACACATGAAGTAATAGAAAAATTTTTCTACTCTCTCTGCCAACAAACTTGGACAAAGAGAGTGAGGGCAACTGATGAGGGGAGGAAGATCACCCCACGAGTTGGGTCGCGTGTAGGATTCAACTGCCTGGCAAATAGCGAAAACCCGATAACTTGAGGTGAACCCTCGATCTATGATCCTCGTCGGTCATGGGGTATGGACTCAGGTGCGTGCCCTGATCCTAGGACACGCTGTGCTCCATCACTTATTCGATGTGAAAATCACGGCATCAAAAACTAATTATCAAAATTTGGACACATACAAGATCCCATATGCATACCCACGTATCCCTATGTATACGTGTAAAATTATATATACCAACTTAAAAATGGATAATCCATACAAATATAATATATAGATTCGCTCACATGCATGTAAACATAACACACTAATATTGGATTCATATACGAATATAATCCAAACACTTCTTTTTATCTATTTGCTACATGTTTCTACGTGATTACGACGGTACTCACATAACGTACATGCACTAAACATATGCGTACATATCATCGGCATTTCCATACATATATATAACACATACATATATACTTGTATCTACCATATATATATATATATATATATATATATATATATATATATAGGGGGCGGATTTTTTTCGCACTGTGCTCATTTTACTATCTGTGAGCTATATTTTGCAGTCAATTGATTAAAATTTAATAATTCTATATAAAATCACTAATCTAACTTGAAGTTGGTTTCGTAATATGAAAACAACGAAAATCTTCAAAAAAAAAATAGTCCTATCATTAAATATGTCACATTCCAAAAAGAAAAAATGCTAAACTAGAAGTGTTACTTCCATAAACATCGGAATCCTTTTAATATAATAACTAAACTATGACCAAAATTCAAATTTCAAAACATAAATAGTGATAAATATGGTATATCTTATATTTTTGTCGTATTGTGTGCATCTGATTGACGTAATATGAGATATAAAGGGTTGTAACGGGTGATTCACGTAGTAGTAATGAAGATAATGATAGATTATAACGAAAGCATGCATAAAGTAGTCATATAGTGTCATAAAATGAACTATTGACATATCCAAACTTTGATGTATTTATAATAGTAATACAACAATTTTTAAAATTGTGTTATTACGAATGGTCTATTTATAAACGAATATGTCATATTACAATGCTGGTAATACAACATTTTTCTATTTATAACGAAAAATAACAACGTTTGTCATTACAACGATTGTAAAATGATTGTAAAAGAACAATATTGTAAAATGATCAAGAATGTTATATTATAATGATTGTAAAAATGCATACGTCGTATTACAACGCTTGTAATACAACATTCTTCTAATTAAAAGTTTGATTGTAAAATGATCAATAATGATGTATTACAACAATTGTAAAATATATATGTTGTATTACAACGCTTGTAATACAACATTCTTCTATTTATTTATTTATTTTTTGAATCAACATTCTTCTATTTATAATGGTAATCTATCGTCATTTATTACAAATGTTGTATTTTTTACCAAGTATGTTGTAAACGCATATGTCGTATTACAACATTTGTAATACGACTTTCTCTTTATTATAGCAGTAATATATTATTCTTTATCATGAGTGCTTTATTTTTAGAGACATAATGTGTATCATCTGTAACGAGGTGCATTGTAATACAACGGTTGTAAAACGCATATGTCGTATTACAACGTTGAATTGTAATACGACTTTCTTTATATTAGAACAATAATCTATTATCTTTTATTACGAATACTCTATTTTGTGAGACATAATACGTATCATGTTAAACGAGAGTGTTGTAATGTATAATACAATGGTCATGTCTTTATTTTTTGTTTCAAAAATAAAAAGTATATTTATATCAACTATGTTACCATGTTTCATGGATAAATACCTTGAATACCATCTTCAACAGTAAAAGATGCATTCATATTCTCGCTCGAGCATGATCGATCCATGGAGCACCGTGATTTTTTTTTTTGTTGAGATAAAAATGACGTTAATAAACAAAGAAAAGAGGGTTATCTGTTATACACCTAATGATCCTGTTATGTTCTTCGGTGAATATGTGGTAACTAAATTAAAAAGTTATTAATTGATTACTTCCGTGAATCAATGAAACTATCACGATATGAATAGTGGTTTTTGATATCACGGTGGAAATTGAAAAGTGGAATTACAATCTGACTTGTACAATCAAATACTTGAAATAAAATGTCCATTTTTAATCTTTTAAACATAAAGATATTTTTCCCATATATATATATATATATATATATATATGCAACCCATCCTTATTTCTTTTTCTCTCTCTTTATGCACACGATACCTGCAATTGAGACGACCCCACCGCCCTGCTTTTCACGTCTCCCTCTCCTTCTCTTATTTTATTAGAATAGCCATGCAAACACAACCCACGTTCATATTTTTCGCTCTCTCTTTCTATTTTACTCCACTTATGTAAACAACATCACAGCAAAACCATTATTTTTCTTTTTGTTTCCACCCACGTGCACGTTCATCGTTCGTTCTTCCTCTTCCCTCACATGTTCCTTCTGCTTCTTCCTCTCGTTCACTCCCCCTCCTCTCACTACTCACAGCCACCTAACGTCGCTCATTGCAGCAAGCTGCAGCCCTGCAACGTCACCAATTGCATCGCCATTAGCCTCTCCCACCAACACCTACACCATTTCCACGGTCACCACCACCACCGTCCTCTCCATCCTCTTTATTCTTCTCTCTTTCTCACGACCCAACCCACGCAATCACCATGCATCATGCCCCTCACACTATACGCCGACCACCGCCATCGGCATCTCCCCACCTTCTCTCACTCACGCTCCAGCTCCTCCCTTCTTCACGTAACACGCACCTGCTTGCGTGACAAACACAGCCACACACTCCCCCAATCCCACAGACGACACAACCCACCGCGCATGACCTCATCCCTTCGCATAGCTTCGCTTTTTTTTTTTGGGTCCTAAAGGTCATGATTTCCGTGCGACCATGTCCAATAGATTCGTAACATTAGAAGTAACAGTGTAGTGTACGTAGATTTTCCGGTTCGGGTCTCGTTTTTTCTTTCAAAATTTTTGTATTAGAATAAAATTTAAAATTCGTTAAATTTTTGCAAAACACGTAACAGACATAGACTCTGAAAAATGAACTAACGACCCTCGATTTTCTGGAAATTGGTGTTATTGATTTTGAATTTTTAAAAAGCATCTGAAAATAACTTTCAATCGTAGATCGGAGTTAATTTTAAAATACTAAGATTTCTTGCAAAATTTCCAACAATGCAGTTATGATGCTCTAATTTACTTAAAATGAAACATGTTGGATTCCTTAGGTAAAGAGGAACTCGACTCAAGTATGGAAATCTAGATTTGAATTTTCACACGAGCTGACGGAAGTGCAAGTGGGTAGGGGTGTCATTATAACAAAATATATAAAAAATGATAAATAAAAAATAATAATTTATAACATTCATTGTTATGGTTAAATATAATAATGATTTTAATTATTCATTATCATTTTATTTAAAAATAATAATAATTTTAATTATTTATTATGATTTCTTTTAAAAATAATAATAATTATTTCGATTCGTGGTTATCCATGGTTAACAAAGAAAAGAATCGTCGGCATCATATTTAAATTTAAATACATAATAAAAGATACTTTTTATAATCGTTCAAAACCTTACTCCAATCCCCCAAGCCCCTTACTTCAAAGCCCTTCCCTCGACTCCAATTCCCCTTGTCCCCACCCCCTCCCCTTCACTCGCATAGATGACATCGCCACTAGTCCCTCAATCCTGCCATCGATCCCTTGGCCTGAGCTCTCTCGCGTACTCCGATCCCTAGATCGCCATCGCCGATCACTACCATCGTCGCTCCTCGCTCTGGCGTGATCCTCATCCTCGATGCGCCACCGCCGCTGTCTCCACCCGTTGCAAATTAAACTCGCGCACGCACATATCCCCCAAATCCCTCAGCCGCTCCCCTCCCATCTCCAGACTTCGACTCTAATGGTTCCCCTTTGCAACGCCTCCCTCAATCTCCAGTCGCAACCACTCCCCTCTCGATCGTATCTTAGTCGCAGTGCTGCCGCTCTCTTAGTCTCAGTCATAGTCGCAACGCCTTCATCGGTCACTGCTCTTCTCTCGATCGATCACCGCTCTCTCGATCAGTTCCCAATCGTAGCGCTGTTCCCCTATCAATCGTCTCTGCTCCCCCACGATCGCTCGTCGCTTTCTTAGTCGCAGCGCCGTACTCTCTCTCAATCTTCCTCCTTGATTCCCAATCTCAACATTCCTCATCACATCTTCCATCCAATAGCCTCCTCCGCCCTCTTTTTGTTTGGCCGGTCGCCCCCATAGCCTCCTTCGTCGTCCACTCCTCTACCTTCAGTCCTCCACTTCACTCCTCCGTCCAATTGCCGCTGACATCGACCACGTCAACAACTGCTGCGGTAGGAGGTAAGATTTCATCTCCATTCTTATTTCACTCCCTCTACTTTGTGAATCATGATGTCAAATGTAAGAGAGAGCAGGGAGGTGGAGACGATGGGGTCGAGGTGGAGATTGAAATTTGATTCGAGGTGGACATGTGGAAGATTCCAAGGTAATGCTGTATAGGGGCTGCAGAATCACTTGGAAGACAAAGATACGTTTAGAAGTGATTATTTTGGGTAACTTTTTAAGTAGAAGGCTTATTGTGAACCCAACATGAATCCTATGTGTATTTTGTGTGGATTATCATAAGAGGAATTTGCCCACCTTTTTTTTCTCTCTTTGTGGAGAAAATCTTGGGGACAATTTGCCCAGATTCGTCATCACATCATCGCTATCATCATTAAGTGCTTGAGTGATTTGTTTGGCCAAAAAATCTGTTTTGGATCTTGTTATCTAGTCATGCTCCCTATTGAAAACTTTTGTCCTTACAAGGCAACTTTTCTGGGTAAAGTTGACATTTGATATTTGTTTAGTTTTGCATGTCATTATTTCTTTCGTTATTAACAACTTAGTTGATTAGTGGAATCTTCCTAGAATTGGTTGTTTGGACATGCTTCTATTTGTAGTTGTTTTTTTTCTAACCTTCCATCAAAACATGCCCTTGCTCATAGGATTGAATCATATGCAGTATGACTGGTGAGACCTGAAATACATGCTTTACAAATTTGGGATTGGCAAAAGGGAAAAACCATGTGTCAATTAAATTGCTAGTTTTGCATTGGCATTTTTTTATTAGAATAGATTAAGGTCAAGCTTGTTTGCAATGGATGTCCTCCAAGTCAGTTCCTGTTCTCTTCCTATTTATATGCATGTTTTTATGTTTCTGCAATTGATTTTTGAAAAGTTTGGTTTTTGCCTATAGCTTTTTGTTCACTAAAGCAACCCTTTCTATTCATGTGAACAGAGGTCCAAGGTTGTATGTATATCTCTGCCCACAATTTAAGAAAGATAGTCTAATATTTGTATTGTCGTACCATAAAATAATGAAAATCGGGATATATTTCAAGTGCAATGTCCTAGTTGCTAACAGATTATTTGCCTAGAAATTTGTCATCTAGGAATATGTTTTTTTTGTTTTTTTTGAAAAGATTTGTCATATAAGATTTCGTTAGGTTGTGTGATTCTAATCAATTAGCTAATTAAGAGATTGTTCTTTATTTTGAATGTTTGTATTTCTTTTAAAAGCATGGCAGTGGTAATACATATGTGTGCTTGTTCATGTCTACTTTACCTAATTTATTTGAAAACTAGATATTTTTTATAGTATTTCGTGGACAAAGCATCGACTTTATTTTTGCTTTAGTACTTTTCGATTTATTCAATATTCTGACTCTCATTTATAAAATGGTAACTACAGCTTATACATAAAAAAATGTCTAATATAAAGATAGATCACATCAAGTATCCTAAAGGATGGGAACTTGAGGGCAAGATGAGAGAAGGTTGTTGGATTTTTCTTCATTTATTTTTCAGCCCATTTATCTTTTGATTTTAAATCTGGTTTTTTATTATGTACGCATTCTATTGCAGTGTAAGAGAACAAATATTTTCGTGCTATTATATTTGTGACTAGTGGATAGCTGAAAATGATCCTCATGATGGTAGAAGAAAATGTGAGGCATCATGGCCAATTTTTAAAATATCACATCAAAAAAGTCATTATGTATATGATCTCTATTACAGGAGGAAGGAAATATCTAAAGAGATATGAATTCTACCTCGATCAAGGCTATGCAGATCGTAATTTGATTGCTAAGTGGAAGAAGGTTTGTTTTTGTAAGTTCCTGAGTTCTAAGTATCAATTTCTTCTTGTGTGCATGTTTTATTTGTTCTATGATGCTGTGGTATGAACGTCTCTGTTGCCTTTGCTGCAGACAACCAAGAGATCACACTTTCCAGACAACATATGTCTGCAAAGTTCCCAAGCATTTGAGGGAAAGGCGATAAAATGTGTGCACTACAGTTGGAGGGGATGTGCAAACGGAGACTGAAAATTATGAGGTAACATGCTGGTATTAATTCATAACATGACTTCTATATATGGATGGCAATTGCGAGTTAATAATACTTAGTGCTACCTTTAATCAAATGCCTTTACTACTTTGTATGTCTTTTAACGTAATTGCTATATGTAATAATAAGCTTGGCCTAATTAATTTCCAATGAAATTTCTTTGTGGGGTGAAACTTTTAGGCTTAGCCTAGTTTTCTTGTTTGATGCATTTTTGCATGTGCATAATTTTTAAGCTAAACATCTGGATTGATGGACAACGGATTGAGAATTGAACTTTGACTAAATGATATACAAAAAAACTTTGTTAGCAGCTAGAAGGATAGAGGCTATTGTTTCTTTTGCATATGGGCAATCTTTTGAAAAAATATTATCAATTTACACTATTGTAGTGAGATCAAATTTCAAGTGGTTCATTTTAGCAGTCTCATTTGTTAATGCACTTTGTTAAGAAATTGAGCAAAGTTAATTGAGAACGAAAGGATTTCATACACGTGCTAGAATTAGATTTTCTTTCTTAGTGCAATATTATGTGAATATATATATGTGTTGAATTGATCCACTTCCCGTCTGTCGAAATATTCAGTTGCTACTCCAAATTGGCATTTTTAGCTAGCCGGGAATCAAATTAGATTCCAATTTTATCCAACTATTTGTATAATCATCAACTAATCTAAATTGTGCAACTTATAAGTAGGGTTGTCTTCTCTCCAGTATTGTGCTTATGTACATTTTCTGAAAAATATATGAGCACCAAGTATTATAGACAAATGTTTTCATTAAGATTATAGAATGTGTATAATAAATCTAAATGAAGGTAAAATTTGCTAATTAGGTATTGACCTAACAAGTTTGAGATCCCTACAAGGTTGAGGGTCCCCACGGGTTACAGGGTTTTCCCCACCCGACCTTCTTTGTCATTGCGATTTCAAGTCGATTGGAATGTATGAATTGAGACCTTAAGTCTACCAATTTTAGCCTAGTTTGTGCCTTGGATTTCACTTGATTAGAAGTTAATTCAATTTTTGACCTAATTTGGAGGTTGGTTGGCCCACAAAATAGACCAACTTCACCTGACCTGTCCTAAAAGATGAATAATGAAATTTGGGTCAAGATCCAAAGATTACCCTGAATTGACTCTCAGGTTATTAGGTTTATAATTTTAGGGTTCAATCGAATTTAGAGCATGAATTTAAGGTTTTTCTGATTAGATTTTTTCAAGCAAGGGTTTAGGTAGTACACAAATGCAGGAGGATTAATTTCCTTTAATTCATGTAGGTGTGAACTAACACTTCAAAACCCTAGAGTAGAAATCCTAATTGGCTCCATTTCAAGTCTAATTTAATCTCAAAATGTACACCTTAAACTCAAACAAGAAGTGCGTAGTCCAAGATGATTAGAAATTAAACGTAAATCCCTAGTTGGTACAGGAAATTAGGGTAGGGAGCTCTAAATAGAATCATCTAAATCTTCAATCAGATATTGATTTGAAATCACAAATCAGGGAACTTGCCTTTTAAATGGTGATTACTAGAAAATAAGGCAGGTGAATCCTAATTGTTTGCTTCCTTTTCTCTTTTCCAAAGATTAGGAGGTTGATTAGGGAAAAAGAGATAGTTTACCTACTCTTGGAGTGGTTGATTGTGTAGATCTCTTCGTGATGTACTTCGCAAAATCACAAATAAAGCAAACGGGGCAAGTTAGTGCTCAGATAAAAATAAAAAAAGATAAGACTACTGTGTGAATTGAGCGTGCTCAGATAAAAATGTTGTCAGGATTTCGCCGGGTATTAAGAAATATATGCATCGTAGTATAATCGACAAAATTTTACAATAAACATTTAAATTTATAAGCTCATAATCTAAAAGAGTCTAAGGTCAATTACATGGAGCAAATATGGAATTCACACATTAATTATTATTCAGAATCAATGAGCACAATCAATTGAGCATCAAAATAGATATTCAATTAATACAATTTGTTAGGCTGTAATTTAAATGATGATGAGGTAAAAAGAATAAAAAGATAAAATAATGGTGATTTGAATCACTAATTATTTATCTAAATTAAGCATATATCTCATACTCAATCAATTTCATCAATGTTAACTATAATACTTAAATAATTCAACAGTGCTTAGAATAATCCTCAATCAGACGTTGGGAAGATAGCATTAGACGACTTAAGTATCAACAGAATACAGTGCCTCACAGAAGGCACACAAGCACAAGGCTCTTTTAAGCCTTCTTTTTCTTGTTTGTTAATGCCTTCCCTTTCCTCAATCATAGGCACGGCCTTTCTCTTCAAAGGCTAAGTGTTGAGAGCCTCTCCTCTCCAGCATAGGGGCACAAGGATAGCACAACAAAACCATCCCACCTCCTCTCATAGAATTCTCCTTTTTCTCTCTCAAACCTGGGCTTTGTCGGGTATACGGTCGGGTATTTGGGTCGAGAATAGTGACCAGGCCTGCGGGCGTGTGTCGCAGGAGAGGAGTGGATAGGCAGGTAAGCGGGTGTCCGTGGAGGGACCCTACCCCTCGTGTGCTGGGTAGAGAGGCTGAGGCACGAATTTGTCCTATACATGGTCACGGGCCCTTCAGCATACGATGTGGCACTAAAGTGCCAGCTCCCTTCGCGCAACGCAACAGAGATGATGCTTCGTCCAATTTGAGGTGTTGTTGGCACTGAAGTCTTCGATTGAGAGATTGGAGGGCTTCGTGATCCTCGTCCGCAGCTATTAGAAGAGGTGGCAGGGTGTATGGTAGCTGGAGAGAGGCGGACGACGAAGGTGAAGACGAAGGTCCGACGACTATCTGGAACAAGCAATAAGGCCTTGCAGTTGCGTCAAAACATCTCAGGATGTTCGCCTGAGGATGGCAACAGCGATGGCGGAGTCCTCGTGGTGTGGGAGTGGGTGTGGAGGTCGGACGAACTCGGAGGAGGTGAACGGAGGTGGGTGAGTTCGGTGGAGCTTTGGAGTGGATGAATGATGGAATTAAGTGAGGGGTTTTGATCGTGGAGATGAGGCGAAGCTTATGAGATTGGTAGCGGAGTGTTTGGTGGTCTGTGGTGGTGTGGAACCTAGCCGGAGCTCGGCCGGACTTGGAGAAGACAAAGGGTGAACGGCGGCGTTGGTGGTCGAAATAAGAGGTAGAGGGGTTGCTAAGGACCTACAGAGGTAGAGGAAGAGATTGGACCTATTTATGGATGAAGAGAGAAGGAAGTGCGACGGCTATGATTGGCCAGTCGTGGAAGGGATGAAGACCTCTAGTGGAAGGAGCGGTGATGGAGTAGGGTTGCTCCTACTGGTATTGCGAGAAGCGGACGACGGAGGGAAGATGTTTCCCTCTGCCTATGGTATGTGGAAAAGGACGAAGACGGAGGTTGGAGGAGCTCGTCGGAGCTACGGTCGGAGGTGGCCAGAGAGGGAAATTTGTGAAGAAATGTGGCCTGAACCGTGCTGAGTTACGCTTGAAGATCAGGAGCTTTTATAGAGCTCTTGACTGGGCTCTAAATCAGGAAACAAGCCCAATTTGCTTGCTTAGGAATCAAGAAGCACCCACTAATCTCGTGGGTTCGCTAGATCAATTAGATGCGATTTGGGATTTAAGACTGGTCCCAATTAATTTTCCATGGTATGAACATCAAAGCCTACCAAATTTGGTGGGATTTGTTGAAGATTCGAGTAGGTTTGGGACTGGTCAAAGCCAGCTTGGAGGTCAGTTGGCCTCCAATGGCGGCAAGTACTAGTTTGTGAAGAAGATGAAGTTAGGGACCAATCTGTAAGGATTTCGAAAGTTGAGGGGCTAATTGAGAGAGAAATAGTATAACTGAACTAAAATGCAAATTAAGTCAAGATGAACTCTGATTGGACCCAAATTTTGGTAAAAACCTAATTTGGACCCAAGGAATATAGTAGTGAATTCGGATTTGAGTTTTAACCAAGTTTGACTGGGTAATTTACGTAAAAATCCAAATTAGGGTGGAACTGTGTCAGTGACTTTGTTTAATGTCAAAATAGGTTCAATGGTCAACTTAAGGGTACCAAACCTTAAGGAATATTTTTCTATGAATTTTAGAAGGTTTAGATAAATTTTATCCTAACCAGAGCCTCTATAATTTAAGCGGGTCTGAAATTAGGATTTTGGGTGCTGTATTAGTTCTTGAAGTACACAAAACCCTGTTTCTGTCTGTGTGGACCCTTTTGTTAGACTTTAATGCTCATTGGACCTTATATTAACTATTGGGAAACCCCGTGGTTACGCTGCATTCATGATATGATATTAAAACTACAGAATTAACCTTGATTTAAAATATTCCTCTTAGAAAGGATATGCAAGGAATTTCGACTCTCAAGCGATTATTCAAGAGCTTTTGTCAATTAATCCTGACTAATTAATGCTAATTATGGCTCGTGATGATGTTATCATCAATAAGTAAGATATTCTCATTCTAGTGTTGCTCAACAACTTTTTAGGGGTATTTATATAAATATGAAAAGCACACAACTATTGCTACAAAATGTGTAGACCCCCTTGAATTTTTTTAAAAAAGGATGACAGCTCCATATTAGTAGTCATTTGGAATTCATTAATAAAATAGGGGTTACATCATGATATTAAGACCCCATAAAATTATGTCATTTTGCCGGAGGATTTTCTCTGGTTACCATGTCTCATCCAGGGTACGTCTTTTTAGAGCAAACACGGAAACGAAAGAAAAAAGCATAAATACCTACGCAAAGAGAATCACAAGACTCAGCCTTAATATAAACTCCTAAATTCCAATGTAACATACTTCAATATTTACTCAGAAGAAATCTTTTCATATTTGTCTTGAAGTCAAAATTATTACTTGCTGCTTCTAAATCAGCAGTTATAGTGTCGAGCTCTATAGCAAGAGGGTACTTTGTATCATTGTAGTGTTCAACTGCATGATTGTTTCCTCCACTTCCATCCCAGTTACGCCTTCCACATAGTATCATTCCATCCGTCAAATTAAGCCACAAATTATCAGTCTTATCACATTTGCAACATTTCCACCCAGAGGATGGGATTGTGATGCCCCTGTTGATTTGCTTCAGATCTGTGGCATATGCACTAACTAGTTTCTTCTCAACAATCCATGAAGCTACTTGCTCTTTACGCTCAGCACCCACAACAAGTAAAATGGCATCCACTACCAATCTGACCTAGATTCCCAATACAAGGTCATGGTTAGAAAATGGAGCAGTCAAGTTGATAAGCAAATAAAATTATATGTACCTTTTTAGGCAATTCGACTGAAGGAAATGGAAGGGAAGCAAAGTTAGGTAAGATGACTATGCTATAAGATTCTTCATACTCATATTCTTGGTTATCAAATCCTCCGTCAACACCTAATAGCATGATTCAATGAGTGAAACAATAGGAACCATCATTTTCAAACAAGAAAGAGACAATAACAAACATCAATATACAATGAAAAATCTATCAAACCAGATGGTAAAGAGATAAAAGCTTAAACTCGCTCAGAAGGACCAAATAACTGAAAGATTTTGCTATTGCCATAAGAAAATTTTCAAATTGAAAACCACAACAAGTTGGAAGGATCCCAAATTGCTCAGCAACTGGCTTGAAGACAGCAGTTAACCCAATCACCTGACTGAAAGCAACACAGTTTTGGAGTTCTAGATTATATTTAAATTAAATTCACTTTATGGTATGATTTTCATTTGGTTGTTAAGAAGAGAAAGGGTGAACACTGGTATTATAGGAGATGCTGGGCACCTAACACTGGGTATTATAGCAAACATATATTATGGGATATAGAAAAAGCGAACAACATCATTCTAGTTTGGTTTTGGTCAGGTCTCCATTCACCATAGGTTGAATTCCTTTTCACACCATCCTAAATCTGGAATCCATATGAATCTATTGCCGGGGAATGATGGGTAAATGGGTCATTTAGCTTGATGACTATAGTCTTTTTAGGTATAGACTACTTGAAATCTCACCATGATAAAAATTGTATAAGAAATGCACATTTGTTTTCTAATTCAGCTATTCTTTTGCTAGGAGCATGAGAAGCCTTCCTGGTTAAATTTTATTAGGGAATCCTTTTGCGCTACTCACCATGATTTGATGTCTTTCATGGGAAAAGCTATTTTGGTTTTTTTGGTGCGGCCATTGGAGAAGAGAATAAATTTTTTTTCAATAATTTGTAGGATTTTGATAAGTTTTTATCAGAATTACCATACTTAGATTGATGGATATTTTTGGTAGGTTACTGACTCGAATAGGCTTATTTAATATGGTGATATTATTGTCGAAATTAATATAGTGAGTTAATCTAATTTGAGTCTACACCAATTTCACAAAAAAAATTTTAACCTGACCTATTTGATTTTATCTTGGTCACTTTTAGGCCTAGGGTTGATATTAGGGAGGCAGGAATTAAGAGATTAAGAAGCTTCTATGCCTTTCCTAGATTATATCTCTTCCTTACGTTTATTATGTTTTTGGTTCTTTCTACTTTTAAGATTTTTGTGATAATGTTGTCTATGAGACACACCCTCAAAAAATGAAGTCCTTGGCTTTGAGCCAAATGGTTATTAGCTTGAAGCCAATTTAGTGTTCCAAAATTGATCGTCACTCACAAGATCGGGTACCTGTAAGACAAAAATTATCTTTTCTCTTTTATACTTTTTTTGATCTTTTTAATAGCTAGAATAAAAGACAAATGAAAGCAAAATAAAATGCAAGGAAAGAAATTAAAAGATATATATATATATATATATATATATATATATATATATATATATATATATATATATATAGGGGTGGAGATGGAAATATGGATGGGATGTAACAAGGTGTCAAGTTGGTCCACATCTAGAAAGACGCAACCAACAAGACTAAGTGCTGCGTAGAGTGTGGGTGGAAGCACTTGTTTTGCGCGAGCGTTGTAGTGACAAATGCAACTCGTGCAAAGATCCCTATAACACAAGGCACGGTGGGGTGTAGTGCGTGGATGTGAATAGTGAGGGTAATGTGTATAGATGGAATATATATATGGGTGAATAGGTGATAAGTATATAGAGGGAGTGGATATATATATGTGTGTGTGTGTCTATATATATATATATATCACTTGTGGTCAAGTGGTGAGGACGGATGATTTTCAATGGGTCCTAAACAAAACTAGATAGTGGAAGTAAAGAGTGAAAAGTGATAGAGAAAAGAAAAAAAATAAAAATAAAGAGGGGAACCCACCAGTGTCTACCTGTTCATGCTTAACTAGACGTCAGTGGTCCTCATCGTGGGGTTAAGCCCACGGAGAAGATTTCCTTGTGCTTTGCGTACCTCTCTGTTGAGAGGGGCAGAGAGTAGGAGGGTGAGCCGGTGGATGTGTTGTGTGAGGGCCTGCCATGGAGTGAAAGGAGATGGAAATGTCAGATTGTGAGGTGGAGACCCACAGGGGAGGGGTACATGCTCCTTTATAGAGAGAGCGTGCACCTCTCCCCATGCAAACTGTACGAGGGAGATGGGCGACATGTGCATAGCTCAATGCAAAAATGTGTGGATTTGCACGGTTGGTGGAAAATTAAATAAGGGTGGTGAATTTGCAATGCAAGCACATAATGAAGATGTTAATTATTGTGTGTTTGAGATGGGATGGGTTGTTATGAAATTAAAGTGGATTGAATGATCATTTGTTCTCACTTTCTTCCCCTCTTTAAAAATGCATGCAAGTGAATATTTACAAATGCAAGTATGGCTACCTAAAATGCATGGGTAATGTTAGGAAATAACATAAGATGACATAGTTATAGGCGTAGCTTGCTGTGCAATCATACCCTTAGGCCTATCTTTTGTTAGTCTGTAGCAAAACATTTATTTGTATCGTGTTTAGAGATGATCTTAAGCTGAAGATTTTTTTGAAGCCATTAATGTATTTATCTGTTGGACATTGTGAGAACCAATTGCAGAGAAGACTACCAATACTCAAGTCTTATATGATATAGACCATCTCTTGACTAACCTGAATTCTTGATATTTAAACTTTAAATGCGATTTCCAGGCTTAGAGGATTTCATCGTACTCGAGAGCTAAGAGGTTATGGTTTGTGCATAGTAATGGATCAAGACTTGACCAAATGAAAATTAAGGCTCAAGCCCAGGGTTTCACAAATTTTTAAGTCCATGTTGATTCCATCTTCAACTCATGTCTTCGGATTAATCCTCCAAAAATGATGGAAAAACTCAACCCCACTTTTATTGTTTTTGTGGCTCAAATAATATATGGTAAAAGCAGGATATTTGTAACGCACCCTGAAAAACTTTTGGGGAGAAGAATTTGCAGACTTTTGGAAGATATACTGACTTATTTGCAAGATTTTTTTTTTTTTTTTAAACAAGTGTCAGTATATCTCCTACAACTTTATTTGGAAGAGCACGTTTATTTGGTGGGTGAGTACTTTTTGGTGGAAAGAGTTTCTCCTAAACACAAGATTAAAGACTGAGATAAAAAGTCTACTTGCATGCACAGGTAAGGACTTCACCTTCCCTAATGAACACTAGGGTTGGATCTTACGTTCACTTGGTCTTTCTCGATATATGTAGTGTGAATCAATATTACTTAGTCTCTTAAGTAGAAGCAAACCAACGAATCCTGTATTGGTTACTTAGGTACAAGAATACGTCCTAAGTTAGGAGAGATTCTGATCTATTTTATCAATGCTCAAATGAATTAAGCCAAAGCCTGAGCAAATCAAGCTTCTATGGCCCGGAAAGTCTTCAAAGCAGAGGTTGAATATCCATAAATACTTATTGTATTTTTGTTTCAGTTTTCAGATCATAGCTAAACACTTTACATTTTTTTTAAGGGCTTTTTGGGTTTTGTATTTTTTTTTTTTTGATATGTATGATGGATGCAGAAGCTGCATGTTACCTATATAATACCTAGATCCTGTGGATGCCTATCCACCTCCCCATGTCAAATGATGCTATGTCCTCATGTGCATGCAAGGTTAAGCAAGGTCCAAGGGTTTTGGTACGAGAGCTGAGGTGCAAGGCATACAGTAGGGTGGCAGGGCGGGTGGATGGTGAAGTGAAAACTGAAGAAGTGCGAAGTGAAGTAAAGGGAAATGGAATGTGAAGGCAAAAGTGGAAGAGGAGTGTTGCTGGGGTGTCTCCGAACGAGCGTTGAATTTCATGTTCTCAGTTGGACTCAGAGTAAGGCATGAAGTCAGTTACCCTCCAGCAGGGCAACAATTTCACCAACGAAGGCAGGTTCATAAGTAAGATAGGGTTTTAACCACTGCCCATTGACCGTAAATTTATGCCCAGATCTGGGATCTTCAATTTCGACGGTCCCGTTGGGAAATGGTCTCGAGACCAAGTAGGGCCTAATCCATTTGGACTTCAGTTTCCCTAGAAAGAATTTGAGTCGGGCATTGTAAAGCCAAACTTGCTGTGATGGCTCAAATTCCTTTTGCCGAATGCAGCTGTCGTGAAAGGCCTTAGTGCGTTGTTTGAAAGTTAAGGTAGAATCATAGGCCTCACGATGGAGCTCTTCCAGCTCCTTGAGTTGGAGTTTCCTTTCTCAACGACATGGGTCTGGGTCGAGGTTACATTGGCGAACAACCCAATAAACGTGGTGCTCCATCTCCATGGGCAAATGATAAGGCTTCCCATAAACAATTCTATAAGGAGATATACCAAGGGGAGCTTTGAAGGCGGTCCAATACGCCCAAAGTGTGTCAATTAACTTGTCGGACCAATCCTTACGGTTAGGTTGAACCGTTTTCTGGAGAATTTGTTTGATTTGCTGGTTCGACACTTCAGCCTGGCCGTTCGTTTGAGGATAATACAGAGATGTGATATGGTGGACTTCGTATTTCCTCATAA